>CM065675.1:4125720-4528220 GCA_033220385.1 Triplophysa yarkandensis
ACGCTTTCTCTTTAAGATGAAATGAACACTTATTCTTCATGATGTCATGTTTAAACCTTTATGTGTGTATGTATGTCATGTATGTGTCAGATGTATCATTGGGTGAGATGTTCACTTCTATGATGAGTTTGAATCAAGCTGTTTTTGCAGAAACACAACTCATCGATCATTTAAAAGTTTACATAGAGAGCGAAACGCAGAGACTTGACGACATTAAAAGGTAAGAGACGGCATGTTTTAACCATGATATAAACATATTATTATTCTTTAAACACTTCTTGGTCTCATAAGCTTTACTGTTGACATTTTAAAGTTTTAGTTTACTTAATAAAAGTTTAAAGGTTTAATACTTTAAACCTGTGACTATACTTTTGTACGCAGAACACAAAGAAGATATTTTGAAGAATGCTGGGAACATTTGGCACACATTCGCTTGCATTTGTTTCTGTAGAATGAAAGAAAATGGGTGGCAGTACTGTTCAGTTACCAACATTCTTCGAAATATCTTTTCTTGTGTTATGAGAATGAAAGAAAGTGATACAGGGTCTCAAATGATGAAAGGGGGAAACGATTATTATTTTATTTCCTTTGTTCCGATGAACATAGAGACAGATATTGTAAGAATGCTTTGACCCCACTGACTACCATAGTAGACTACCATGCCATATATTTCTTAAGACTTGTTGAACACTACATGAGATGTTTTAAATATCTTTCTCTGTGTTTAAACATGTATAACTTTTTCATGCAGAACACAAAAGAAGATATTTTGAAGATTGTTGGAGACTGGCACCCATTCACTTGCATTGGCTTTGTTTCCATACTGTGGAAGTGAATGGGTGCCTCTGCTGTTCTATTGTGTTTGGTGGAAGAAAGAAAGTCATTTTTGTTTTAGGGTCAACTATTACTTTTAAACAAGAAGCCTAAATCCGTTTAATATTTAGCTTTGAACTGTTAAATTTAACTTTCCTCAAACTCCGTTTGTTAGGTTCTTTTCAAGAGTCACAGCACTGCACAATGGGATGTACAATGAATCCTCGGCTTCCATATCAAATCCTCTTGGGGCATTCAAACTGGTGAAAAGACTTCAGTCCGAATGGCTAAACGTAGTTTACAACAGTGAAGCTGAAGAAAACCTTCAAGGTATTTTGTTGACTTTCACAAACATGCGCGTCCCAAACACTCTTTATATCCTCAAACATTTCTCATCTGCTGTTCCATAGTGTCTACCTTTACGTCCTTCCCCCATTGTACTGTTTTGCTTTAGTCCTTAGGGAGGGCCATAGGATGATGGAAGGCAGCCTGCCGAAGCTGGAGGACCTTCAGGGGGCGGCGCAGGGGCTGATGAGACTTCAGGATGTGTATGATCTCCACGTTGAGGGACTCGTGAGAGGACATTTCCAGCAGATCACGAATGGAAAAGCTGTAGATATTTACAAACCCTCAGTGCCTGATACTCTCTCTGGGGACGATTGTTTTCTTGTTGGAAAGGTGAGATACCCACTTGCCCACTGTCGCAGACTTAGGAATGTGTTGGGAATCTCTGGAAAAGCCTTTGGAAAAATACAGTAATTTCAGACGGTGTCTCACTCAACGATGTTTCCATACTGTTCCATCTGACTTCTTTTGTGGTGAATGACTGAACTTGAAAACACCAAATGGCTTAAACACTTTCTTTGTGCAAAGCTGATTTGGGTTTCTTCATACTTATTTTTTTTTAATAAGGCCCATATGTTTCCCTGACTGCATGCTTGAGAAAAAACGAATGCCAGATTTTCATTTGGAACTACCAATGATCAGAACCCACTTTTTACTTAAGACATAGTTATGTATGTTATATTGCAAAAATTATAATTGGGGAAGGGTTTACCGAAAAAAAAAAACAATGGGTTGTTGAAATTACTTTATTCATTATGTGTGTGAGTTCCACAGAATTAAATTAAGTTGTTTTTAAACAAAATTCAATGTGCTGTATATGATGAAAATTAAGTAATTCCAACAACACGTAATTTTTTGGTAAACCCTTCTCCAAATATATTTTTATGCAATTAAATACTTCAAATTAACCTGAATTATAAAAAATAATGATTTTAATTGTATATGACAAATGTAAAACCCCAAATTTATGCTGTAATTGTATTTTTTATTACCACATACAGTGTTAAGCACAATTTTAAAATTAGACTGTTTTTTGTATTTTCTTTTCAATCTACTCATGTCATGAAAACCTTTACAGGTGGCATATGATTTGAAGGATCATTATCATTCAGTGCAGTGGTTTGAGGAGGCAGTCCGGCTTCTACGGGAAACCGATTGGAGTCTTGAAAACCAAGGCACACTTGAAGATGCTCTTGACCATTTAGCTTTCTCCCATTTCAAGGTAAAGCACAAATTACAATACAGACTTCTTCCAAGATGTTAACCAGGGGTCTACAACCCTGCTCCTGGAGGCAGGTCCCAGAGATTTCAGCTCCAAAATCCAAACAAACACACCTGGACCATCTAATCAGGAGCAATGTTGAAGATCCCTGACTTTTTAAATACTAGGCTGTATTACTAAATACAAAAATGTATACAATAAAATAGCGGTAGAAGTGCTGCTGGACCAATGTTTTCATCTTGCAAAAGCATCCATATAGTGAACATCTTAACATTGTAATAGTGCGTTCTAAAAGCTTACAATTGCTGAGTGATCAATGTTATTTTGTTCTAGACGGGAAACATATCGTACGCCCTCAGTTTGTCCCGAGAACTACTGCTCCATGGTAAACCCTATTTGAAAACATTGTGCAGCCAACAGCTACGAATAAACCAGAATAAGAAAAAAATTACATTGTCAATATTGTTAAGCCTTAGAAAAATGATTTTATTTATAAAATTTAAAGAACAATATGCCCTGTTCAGTCTTTCGCCATTTTGAATCGAAAGCAAGGATGTGAGGGAAAGCGGTCAAGCCGCGTCAACTATAGTGCATTGTTTACATTTACGTTTTACGTTTAGGCATTTAGGAGACACTCTTGCCCAAAGCGATTTACAAAGAATCCAGGAGACCAATGAACAGATAAATAACAGAGACATCAATAGGTGAACAAGTCCCACAACGCGGTTACTAAGTTACACAAAGCTTGATAAAACCTCTAGGGGGAAAAGGTTAATCAATATATAAATATATATAATTTACAAAGAAGGTTTTCTAGTGGGTTAGGTGCAGAGGCAAGGTGGAGTTGCGTGTCGTCCACATAACAGTGATAGGGGAAGCCATGCTTTCGAATGACAGATCCCTATGATATTAGATTAGATTCAATTAGATTCAACTTTATTGTCATTGCACATGTAGGATACAAGGCAACGAAATGCAGTTAGCATCTAACCAGAAGTGCAATAAGCAGTAAATACAGGATATATATGTATATATACAATAATTATACAGAATATATGAATATAGATATGTATTATGGACAGATTTACAGGTTAATATACAAGCAGATATACAGGCAGGTGTGCTATGAACATCTTCTATCATGTTAGAAGAGCAAAGGTCCAAGAACTGAGCCCTGAGGTACCCCGGTGCCAAGACGTGGTGGTTCTGAAACTTCACATCTCCACGATGCACTGAGTTTTTGATGGGCATAAGATGTAACTTTTAGGTAATAATATTTTATCTTTGAGAAAATGACTTAGGAAACTAATCTGTTGGCAAACTGCTAATTTCTAAAGTGAGCATACGTTAAGTTCAGGGTTTGGTCCTTAGTCCGCTTAAGGACCTTTTTTGTTTGTTTGTTTGTATTGGGTGTTTCTAGTAAGACGTATCATACTACAGTGCAACTTGTTTTGAGTGACATGAAAACAGGCCAATGATCTTTATGTGTTCTTCCGTGTATATAAGTTATATTCACAATTGATTGGAAATACTTTAAGACAAAGTTAAATATTCTTGCTTTACTGATTTAAAAAAACTTGAAATGGGCTTTTAGTAAAATTTTACGTTAAAAAGATAATCAAAATGAATAAACATTTGGAGCAAAAACCTGTGGTCTTTGTTATCTATACAAAATGGTTGTTGTTGTTGTTGTAGTAAAACAATACATTTAGCTTTGTGTGAGCATTTAACGTAAGATACACTTGCACACATAAGAAATTAGCAGTTGGCCAACAAGCCAGTCTCCAAAGTCACTTTTTTAAATAACTGTATTGTTTTAACCTGAAAGTATATGTCCGACAAACAATCTGCTCTTTGTTAGAATTATATTTATATAATGACTGATTTTTTATTTTCTACACTTATGCGATAGGTAGTTCCGTACGTAACAATCCACTTTATGGGCTCGTTTTCGATTTAAATTGGCGGCATGCTGAAAATGGAATACAAAGACCAAAAGATATACATAATACGATGAGTACAATAAAGATAAACATAATGTGGTCAGAATGGAATAGATTTGTAGGTAATCCCACTGCCTTTAATCTCATATTCCAGATCCTATAAACAGCAGGATTCTTTTGAATGTGGACAAGTATGAGAACCTCCTTGTTAAAAGTCCTTCGGTCATTGGTCTGGGCATGGCTTTGAAAAGGCCTGACACAACCTACCTGAGAACCAGAGATGTTTATGAGAAGCTCTGCCGGACAAAAGGATCTCAGGTACCCTTCTACAATATACTCTAGTAAACATATTCACTATATTTATGTCATATAAATATATAAACCTTTATCACTTTCTTTCTTACGTAGAACAACCAATAAAAGTGGTAGCATGCCACTGCTGTACGGTTATCAACCTTCTTCAAAACATCTTCTTGTGTGCTCTGCTGAAGAAAGAAAGGAATATTTTATTTATTTAAGTGTAATTGAAGCTTTGTAAGATCACACAAAACACAAGCCAACACTTAAAAAGAAAGCACGACTACATGAACATTCTTATGATGATACAATTCTCTTCCACAGCCAACGCAGTACCAGAACCCGAACTTATTTTGTGACTATTTCACCAATGGCCACCCTTGTCTGCTACTGCAGCCCATAAAGAGAGAGCTGATCAGTCAGCGGCCGTATGTGGTGCTTTACCATGATTTCATCACTCATATGGAAGCTAAAAGCATCAGAGATAGTGCGGCTCCAGGGGTGAGTGCAATGTTCTCATGAAACCACCTTAAGTCTTTTGCTAAACCATTTCTTTCACTTGGATTTAAGCAACTTTGAAGCACAGTAGGATCCATTCTTAAACCTCCACTTACTCTTACATCTTATGGAAACTACAGTGCGCCTGCCAGTATGTAACATGGGGAAACTCTACAGGGAGACACAAAATATTATGTGCTAGTCATAGTTTCTTTTCCAGACCGCAGGAGCCCGTTGCAGTCAGGGCTGGATGGAGAAGATGTTGAGCACATTCTGTGAATCATGTGGTCGGGATCAGCTATTCACAGCCAGAGATTTATTTTTGTGTGGGCAGCCTGGACCTATGGTCACATGTTTCCATGGTTGCTTTTTTGTGGTGTATTAAAAGTATTCGTCTTTGCCAGAGGTTCTATCATTTTCTTCCTTCTAGTGAGGTTCCCACAGAAACGGTCTGTGATGTTTTTAACCTAGTTTAATGTTTTTACCCATTAAAAGAAAGAAAAAACGGATGAGAAAGAAAATAAGTATAAAATAATACATTTTATTGAAATTAATTATTATAACTTTTTAAATTTACAATTTGAATCAACAATTATTTTTTATTTTAATGTAGTGTTTCTCAGATATTTGGCCTGAGAAAAAGCGCTCGAATAGAGTCAAAGGACATATCAAACACAATCTCACACAAATTCTCTCAAAAAAAAATATATATATACATTCGTTCTTCAATTCTTTTGATGTAGCATTGGGGGAGTTGGATCAGGCACGTCATTTTTTAATGTTATATTTTTTTGACAAAAACATAATCATAATTCCTCTTACCTAACTAAGACCATAAATTGTTTCATGTTGCTTGGTAAATATGATAAAAAAAACACTTTATTCACTCAAGAAAATATATTAAAACTATGTAGATATTAAAAAGATTTTATTCTTGTTCAAGATATTAAAATATTTTTTATATTTTATAAATTGTGCCAATATTTTCTAAGTTTAAATAGTAATAGAAAGTATTTATTTACACATATATTTGTAAAATACATCAATATTTTTAGTGCATTGGAGATATTTGAGTAGTGAGAGCTACCACATTTTTTACTACATAGACACCAAATAGTTCATTAACTTCATTTTAAAGCTTTTAAATTAATTATTTTAGTTTAAATTGTTTCACCTAAAAAAACTATCTTTTCAAGTATATAAAACAGTTAAACATTTCTCGGAGATCAGGTTGGCAAGTCTGCAAGGAAAAGTTATGAAAAAACACAATTATAACAAATACTTTCATCGAACACATGAGACTAAATTTATATTTTTATAAAACACAACTAAGTACTCCCATAAAGTAATCCCATGACACATGTTTCACTAAAAATACATGAATAATACATTAAAGAAAAACATTAATAAAGTAACTAATATATTCAAATTGAAAATTCAATTGATGCAAATTGATGAATTTGTATTTTCATATATACAGGATTTGTAATGCTTTTGTTTTTGTCTTCTTCAGCTGAGAAGATCCGTGGTAGCATCTGGAGTGAATCAGGCCACTGCCGAATATCGCATCAGCAAGAGGTAAATATCATTTAAGTCAAAAACTCTATACAGATTGAAAAGTTTCCACAGCATACACATTTAATGATATATAAAAAAACATCAGGTGGTTTTCTTTTTGTTTAGTTAGCTCTCATATTGTGATCTTTCAGTGCATGGCTTAAAGACTCAGTTCATGCAGTCATGGGAAAGATGGATCGACGCATGTCTATGGTCAGTGGGTTAAATGTGCAACCTCCTTATGCCGAATATCTCCAAGTGGTGAATTATGGAATCGGAGGACATTATGAACCTCATTTTGATCATGCCACAGTGAGTAAAAAATAGGCTTCGCAAACATAATAAACAATTTATTTATTGTGCGATCTTTATCCAACAGTCTGACTCCAGCCCACTGTACCGGCTTAAAACAGGAAACCGAGTGGCAACGTTTATGATATATGTAAGTGAATAATTATGGATGTTTAGTTGTATTTTCATAAATGTGTGAATGTGATTCTCTCTTATCCACTCTTTTCAGCTAAGCTCTGTGGAGGCCGGGGGGTGCACGGCATTCATTTACGCCAATTTCAGCGTTCCTGTAGTAGAGGTAAAAGATACCATAGGTTATTTTGACTGACAGATTAACTCAAGACAGCACATCCATAGACTTATCTACACAGTCTGGTCTAACAGATAACAGATGAGCCCGGCATTTCACAGCTATCCTGTTACAAGAATTGGGATTAAGTGTTTTGATAAAATTAACCGTTTTCCACTTTCACCTTTAGTAGGAAACAGGGTAAAGATGAATAAAGGTTTTGAGTTTACTTTTGTGTTGTAGGGACTTAACAGTGCCTATGCCTTTAATGCTTTTAGTTTTATATCATAATGCATTTGTAAAGATGCTTCTTTCTGTGATTCTCCTTTAAGAATGCTGCACTCTTCTGGTGGAATCTTCACAAAAATGGTCAAGGAGATGGAGATACTCTTCATGCTGGTTGCCCTGTCATTGTTGGTGATAAATGGGGTATGATGTATTATTATTTGATTTTATTATTGAGTCTTTCTATGTTCACCTGTGGTGATAACTTATCCCTTAAAACTAATCTTTGAAATTACATTTTAACCAAAGCCTTAAAATAGCTTAAATTAAATTCTGTCTCAGCTTTATCGAGTATATTTTTCTGAAATGTACATATATATTTTTCAAATTTATGCGAGAAAAATATTTAATTATAAATATACATTTTTAATATTCTAATGGAAATATTCTAATAATTTTTTTGAATTTTAATAGAACATTTTATCAATGAGATTTAATTACTTTTTTATGATATATTTATAAAATTGAAACTGTAAATTAAATTAAATTTACAGCTTTAAAAATGTATTCCTTTTTGGAGTATAAATTGTTTCATGAAAAAACACAACCATATTTTTCAGAGGGAAGATTTTTTAAAAGATGAAACAAACATTTACACACACACATCTCAGTTAAATAAGCTTAACATTCCTCAATTGCTCATAAGCTGGTATTGGTTCTCGGTGAAAATATTTTGTCAAGTAGAGACAGGATGTCGACTCATAGATCATAAATATGTGATGCAGATGGTCTGGCAAATAGATATTCTTGCTCAATCAGTTGAGACATCCCGAGTGTCTTGTGTGGTATGCTGCCTTTAGAATCACGAACATAAATTTCTGCTGCATTAACATCTCATCTTTCAGTCGCAAATAAGTGGGTCCATGAGTACGGGCAGGAGTTCCAGAGACCCTGCAGCCTCAATCCTGAAGAGTGAAGACAGTAGAAGAAAGGTCTAAAAGCACAGCAAGGACTTCAAGAGTCAGTGCTCATGAAGGAGTAACAGATGGCAGGACTGAAGGCACATAGAGTCTGGAGGCACTTAAGAAAAGATGGATGGCCATGATGGTTGACTTTGTCAGCAAGTCATTTGGCATGAACTTTAAAGACGGATGCGTTGTTTTCCCAAGTGCCCAGATGAATAACAGAATGTGAAATGAATGTGGAAAATGCAGCAGTTTACTTACATATTTCACACATTCTGGGTTTTCATGGGCCCTGAGAAACCTAAAGCCATTTTGAAATTGTGTGCGTTTTATAAATGAATAAAACACTTTTTTCCTATCAAAACCTTTTCATTTGTGGTAAGAGTCTTTTCAGAAATAATGCCTTGGTTTGTTCATTTTCAATATTAATATGACCTGTTGTATTGAAATCAAGCAGCTATATACCAACACTAGAGGAATAATGAACAGTAAAGAGCAATAATGCCCTCTGCTGGTGTTCCTTTACAGTACAAAATGTAAATGATATTCTGGCATAATTATTAAATGTGTCACCTGTATGACTTTATTCTATGAAACACAAAAATAGATATTTTGAGAAATGTCTACATTGGAAATGAATGGCCCAGTGTTATTTGATGATACACAATGATCCTCAAAATATCAGATTTGTGTACTGCAAAGGAAAGAGAGTCATACAAATGGTGAATAAGTGTTTAACATTGAGTTCTGTTTTGGGCAAACTTTGACTTTAAGTCTAATATGAGTACATTCATTTTTATAATTTGCACACACACACAGGAATGACAGATAAACTATAAAGTGAATGACAGAAGATTCAAATATTAGGTGTCAACAATGACTTTTACTAGAATCTTTTGAATAGACCAAAAACTGCATCTATTCCAAAATCAACTGGTTTATGACACCATGCCACCCTTCACTGTCCAGAATACAGTAAAAATATAACTTCATTGAAGTCTGATACACTATGAAGATGAATGTTTGGTATGACGCTTAGGTTGGTTTGGTCCAATGTATTTTAGAGGAGTGTATTTAGGTATCTCTATCACGTCCGACCCGAGGTACTGCTGGAGAACATCAGGAACCCGAACTGTCCCTTCCTAAAGAGGAAATTGAGTGACAAAAAATGACCAATGATTACGAAACAATGACAGAAAGTAAAGAGGGTACAATATTTTTATTTAACATAGGTGTTATAAACTTTTTTTTGTTCAACAAGCAGCAAGTGATAAAGTTTCGATATTACCTTGGTCTGATGAGTCTCCAAAATAGCAATGGTGGTACGTGGAATAGCACAAGCTGTTGCATTCACCTAAACTCGGAAAATAATGTGTTTTAGATGCCAAAATTAATTTTTATGCTGTGCTTTTAAATCCACCAGCCACTCACCGTATGAGCATTCTTAAGACTTCCATCATTTGCCTCGTAGAGAATGTTAAGACGTCGACTTTGGTAGTCTGTGCAGTTTGAGGCACTAGAAATCTAATAAAAGACTGAGTGAGTGCAAAAATGCAAACCTTTGATGTGATTGAGCAATTAAAAGAGTAAAATCAATTGAAAAATATGAAAAAATAAGTGAAGCTTAAATATTATATTTCAAATTCTTTTAAATTTCACCTAAAATTACATTAACTAAAATAAAGTACCAACCTCTCCGAAGCTGCCACGGCCTGGCATCCACGCCTCAATATCAAACTTTCTAAAAGCAGGGGGTCCCAGTTCTTGTGTGGGCATATCCAAGACCCTGTAAGGATTGTAGCATTTGAATATTGCCACATTTATATTTCTCAACAGTAACATTAATAAATCTAAATTTATACCTGTAATGAAGCTGAAGGGATGAGAAAATCTCCTTCTGTAGTGCCACAAATTCATCCAATAGTTGCGCACTTTCCTCTCCAGTCTCATTTGCAGTCACACCAAACATTTCAACCTGCATGAATGCAAACAATGTTAGAGTCATTATCATGTGTAAGCATCAGTATTTTCACTTTCAATTCTTATCACCTTATTAAAATGATGAACTCTATAAAGGCCCCAGGGTTCTCTGCCAGTGTCTGTTTCTGCTCGATAGCATGTGCTACTACAAACTGTCCTGAAAAACAAAAGTGTAATCTTATATGGAATGACAGTTAATTCTTAAGTCGTTCTGTCTATGAATTCAAGAGTATTGTAATACCTGACAGGCATATCCTTTAAATTAACAGCATGATCCATGAAGTAGCCTGGGAGGGAAAAGCACGAAAAAAATGTGAAATTGTAGAAAATCCTGCAATTGGCTAATAGTTTCACTTTTAGCTTTGCAGCTTTTGAAACATTTTTATTGCAACTGAACAGGGAGGGATATTGTGCATTTTGTGTATAGTTCATAAAGTTGATGTGTAGACTAAAGAGTAGGGGTGTAACAATGGTTGGGTACATATCTCGATGCAGGGTTATTACGATACACATCACAATATTTAAAACAAAATGACTAACTGAAACCGAACTGGTTTTTAAATATTAATAATTTCAGCAAATTTCTGGTTGCACATATTGTACAGTATTCAAAACTTTCTGTTCTGCAAAAAATGCACGGACAACTTGCAATTGAACATTGTAAGTCAGAATTAAGATGAAAACAAACTTAAACCATAAAGTAGTTTAAGAGTAAATGATTTTTATTGTTTACAAATAAACTCTCTTTCAACACTTTACCATATCTTTAGCATTTTTTAAACAACTACATTATTGTGTGCTACTTTCTTTACTTGTTGTGAACGACTCATATTAAAGAACACAAATTCTTTAATATCATCCAGTTTCATGTGAAAACTCATTTCAACATAAACACAGATCTTTATTATGCTGCTGCCCCTTTAAGACCAAGTGTAGGGAACTATAGATCTAAAAAACTTCAAAGGGATTTTGAGTTTATCTGACCGTTATAGAGAAATTAAACTTGAGGGAGATATCAGTTAAGTATTTTTCGCTCTGATGCTCTGATTTTTTTAATTTCGTCTAACCGTTTGTGTGCTTTGGAGTATTTTTCGGAAGACTACTATTAAAGACTACATAGTATTGGCATAAAAAGTTTAAATATCTAGTTTTATAAAGTAACATTTTATTTTCAACAGAACAAGGAAAAGTATAAAGCTTTTTATTTTTTTTCTCTTAGAACAGTTAATAGTGTCCATTAACTGATTGCAGCATTCTTCCAAATATCTTCCTGTGTTTATCACAACAAAGAAATTGGTTTATTTATATGGTACAACTCAAAGCTAAGTAAATGATGACAGAATTTTTGGGTGAAATATGCCCTTAAGAAAAAAAGTGATCAACCATAGAGGGAGATACATTTTCATAGTAAGATATCTTGGAAAGTTCTGTGGTTTCTCACCTGCCACTCCCACTTCTCCTGTGCCAGCAAGATTAAGGTCAGGAAAGTGTGTGGGATCCAGAGAGTACACCTGGGATTTATGTGCATGTGGCTGCATCCCACAACCCTCCTGTACAACACATTTAAGATATTACATGAATCATTCTTTAAGATGCTTGTTGTTAACTTTAAATATGAGCTTTCATTAAATAAACTGATGAATGTTAAAAATCTGAATGTGCACTACGTTAATACTTACAAAAACCACTCCTTTTAACATATCAGGAACAACCATCGGAATAAAGCCCTGCGAATTGATAAGATTCAAAGCATTAGTGCGCTTCAATAAGAAAAGGAGGCATTGTGTATTCATCAGAGCGTTTTAAAAAGAGCATAAAAGCACTTACCCGTTTCTGCAGAAGATCAAGAGCAAAGTTTTGCAAGGCAAGCTGAAGTCTGGCCCCTGCTCCTCTCAGGTAGTATGACCTGTGCCCTGACACATGGGCTAGCCGTCTGAGAAATAAGAGACGGACGTGAAAAGCTAATCAAATAAATGATTAGATCCCAAATGACAAAATCTAACCTTTGTCTTATGATGTCGAGGCTTTCTCCAATTTCCAAATGGCCTTTAGGCTTGAAATCAAACTCTATGTTGAATAGAAAAAATATTATATTGATATAAATCGCATGTACAGTTTAAGGAAAAAGTAGAACTAAACTTATTATAAATGATGCACTTTATATGAATTCACCTCGTCTCTGTCCGACCAATTCTACTACTCTTGCCTGACTCTCATCTCCTACGGGCTTAAAGAATAAACACAAAGCATAAAACTAGATTTCTGTCTAATAACACATGTTTGCTTTTGGGCTTCCAATATATTTTTGAAAAAAGTTTATACTGCAGTTAATATTTTGTAAACAGTGATTTTACCACACTGGGATGGGTTCTGTTGGGCAGTCTGAGAGCGCGGCAGTAATGTTCTTTCTCCAGCTCACTCTCTTGCACATACAACTGACTGAGCTTCTCTCGGAGCGTTCTTCCCTCCTCCCTAAAAGACTTGTACTCCACAAGCTGTAGAGTAAAGAAGAGATCTTATAAACATTCTTAAGTTCCATTCTACTACTTATGGCAAGGCAAGCATTAACATAAAATGTTTAGTATACACCGATTACGTTTATTATTATTGTCATCGATTATTCAATCAATCAATTGCAGAATAAAAGCTTTGGGTTTACATAATATATTTCTGTGTATAGTGCATAAAAATTCTGTAAGTAAAATTCCAAGATATAAAAATGTCAATTATTTGATGTCCTATTTAATTGATTGGAAAATCAAAATAAACGCTTTTAATATTTCCAAAATATATACACGTATGTATGCGTATATGTGTTTAATAATACCTAAAATTATTATGCACGGTACACAGACATATTTTACATAAACGAAAACATTTACTTTGCTGTGGATTTTAACATTATTTTTCATATACTGTACATTTAATCACGCAGTTTTCAGAATGGTTTAATTCTTCAGCTCAAACATGTAAATATTACGTGAAGAAAAACTTACACTAGACACTGTTGATTTCTCATGTGCATCCTGTAAAGACAAAGCATGGAAAACAGGAATCCATCAATATTGCCCTGATAGCACAAATACATCTGAAAGAAACTGAATGCTGTACATCTATGAGGCATCTGCTGTCAGACGTCATACAGACCCTAGAAGATTCCTGTAAGATGTTTACGATTCAGAATGGATGTACAACAGCTCTGCCTGGTAGTTAGAGAGTTTGAGTTGAGGGTTCAAATCTTAACCTGGCAATACCATGACTGTATAAATGACTGCCCGCTGCTACGGGTGTGTGTTCACGGTTGGTGTGCGTGTTCCCTGCTTTGTGTGTGTGTGTCTGTGTTCACGGTTGGTGTGTGTTCTCACTACTGTGGGTGTTCACGGTTGGTGTGTGTTCATGGTTGGTGTCTGTGTGTGTGTTCACAGAATTTGTGTGTGTTCACGGTTGGTATATTTTCACTGCTGTGTGTGTGTGTTTACTGCCGTGTATGTGTGTGTGTGTTTGTGTGTTCACTGCTTTGTGTGTGTGTGTGTTTGTGTGTGTTTACTGCTGTGTGTGTGTGTGTGTGTGTGTGTTTATGGTTCACTGCTGTGTGTGTGTGTTTACTGCCGTGTATGTGTGTGTTCACTGCTGTGTGTGTGTGTGTGTGTGTGTTTGTGTGTTCACTGCTGTGTGTGTGTGTGTGTGTGTGTTTACTGCCGTGTATGTGTGTGTTCACTGCTGTGTGTGTGTGTGTCTATGTGTGTGTTTACTGCTGTGTATGTGTGTGTGTTCACTGTTGTGTTTGTGTGTGTATTTGTGTTCACTGCTGTGTGTGTTCACTAGTGTGTGTGTGTGTGTGTGTGTTCAGTAATGTGTGTGTGTGTTTACTGCTATGTGTTCACTAGTGTGTGTGTGTGTGTGTTTACTGCTGTGTGTTTGTGGTTTGCGTTCACTAGTGTGTGTGTGTGGGGGGGGTGTTTGGGTGTGTGTATTCAATAATGTGTGTGTGTGTTTACTGCTGTGTGTTTGTGTTCACTAGCGTGTGTGTGTTCACTAGTGTGTGTGTGTGTGTGTGGGGGGGGGGGTGTTGGGGTGTTTGGGTGTGTGTGTGTGTGTGTGTGTGTGTGTGCGTGTGTGTTTACCACTGTATCTGTGTGTGTACTCTTGATGTGTTATTCTGAGTATGGGTGTTCATACTTGCCTGTTATCACTTTCACTTAAAATATTAAGCAGATGCTTTAACAAAGAACATGTTGTCCAGCAGACATCTTATAGACGTACCTGCGCATTAAAAAGTGTTCATGTACATTACTCAATAATCTTACCACGAGAGCTCTAACTTTGGCACTGATCACATTCTTTCTGTCCTCCAAATCTGAAATGTCTTTTTTCAGATTCTGTAACTTCTTCCACACCGAGATCTGTAGGGAGGGCAGAACAAATATTGACATTAATGATAGTGATCCACAAAAACCAGAGGCAATGTGAAAAAAGTTCCTTCTGTAATAAAACCCCTTACTATAATCGTGACGTCAGATGGTCGCAGATCTCCTTTGCGGTTCTCCACCTCCTGCATGACAGCATCAGTGTCCTCACACACACGAGTCATGTCCAGCTCAGGTTTGTGGCTGTATCCTTCTCTTATGTGCTCATAAAGACTGCTCCTAACCGGCCCAGAAGAGCATGGCCGACAGGACCATCTGAATATACTGCTCACATTGTGTCTTCTGGATCTGAGAAGACCCAACGCGCAGAGACGCGCAGATGCCCTCACGGAGGACGCCATGCTGAACCGCGAACGAGTCGACTCTGAGAGTCGATTCTTTCCAGTGAACGAGAAGAGTCGACTCCCGTTGAGAAGATCCGAATCTTTATCTGCAGAGCTTTATTTGGATGTGACCAAAGTATGGAAAGAGGGATTCACATTATATAGCATTTATTTTTTCAGTATTTTGTTTATAGAAATGTATTAAATAATTTTATTTTGGGATGTCGATATGGAACTTTTGACCGATGCTCTTTTATATTTGGAGGCCGATATATTTTTTCTAAACATAAAATAAAAGACAAACACATGCAGTGAAAAGTTTGAACCGATCTCTGAACTATAGCTGCTTTTGATTGCTATAGCTTTTCATGCATGAAATCTATTGCTTAACAAAAATACAGCATAAATAAAGCAAGTGACGATTAAATATCTAGAAGCAAGCATGAGAAGCACAAATAATACCTAATTTTATTATTGGCCGATATCGATCTATTTTATTATTGGCCAATATCGATCTATTTTATTATTGGCCGATATCGATCTATTTTATTATTGGCGATATCAATCTATTTTATTATTGGCCGATATCGATCTATTTTATTATTGGCGATATCAATCTATTTTATTATTGGCGATATCAATCTATTTTATTATTGGCGATATCAATCTATTTTATTATTGACCGATATCAATCTATTTTATTATTGGCCGATATCGATCTATTTTATTATTGGCCAATATCGATCTATTTTATTATTGGCCGATATCGATCTATTTTATTATTGGCCGATATTGATATAATATAGTATTGGCCGATATCGATCTATTTTATTATTGGCGATATCGATCTATTTTATTATTGGCGATATCAATCTATTTTATTATTGGCGATATCAATCTATTTTATTATTGGCCGATATCGATCTATTTTATTATTGGCCAATATCGATCTATTTTATTATTGGCCGATATCGATCTATTTTATTATTGACCGATATTGATATAATATAGTATTGGCCGATATCGATCTATTTTATTATTGGCCGATATCGATCTATTTTATTATTGGCGATATCAATCTATTTTATTATTGGCCAATATCGATCTATTTTATTATTGGCCGATATCGATCTATTTAATTTCTGGCCAATATCGATCTATTTTATTATTGACCGATATTGATATAATATACTATTGGCCGATATCGATCTATTTTATTACTGGCCAATATCGATCTATTTTATTATTGGCGATATCAATCTATTTTATTATTGGCCAATATCGATCTATTTTATTATTGGCCAATATCGATCTATTTTATTTCTGGCCAATATTGATCTATTTTATTATTGACCGATATTGATATAATATACTATTGGCCAATATCGATCTATTTTATTACTGGCCAATATCGATCTATTTTATTATTGGCGATATCAATCTATTTTATTATTGGCCAATATCGATCTATTTTATTATTGGCCAATATCGATCTATTTTATTATTGGCCAATATCGATCTATTTTATTTCTGGCCAATATCGATCTATTTTATTATTGACCGATATTGATATAATATACTATTGGCCGATATCGATCTATTTTATTACTGGCCAATATCGATCTATTTTATTATTGGCCGATATCGATCTATTTTATTATTGGCGATATCAATCTATTTTATTATTGGCCAATATCGATCTATTTTATTATTGGCCAATATCGATCTATTTTATTATTGGCCAATATCGATCTATTTTATTATTGACCGATATTGATATAATATAGTATTGGCCGATATGGATCTATTTTATTGCTGGCCAATATCGATCTATTTTATTATTGGGCAATATCAATCTATTTTAACTTTGGCCGATATCGATCTATTTTGTTATTGGCCGATATCGATCTATTTTATTACTGGCCAATATCGATCTATTTTATTATTGGCCGATATCGATCTATTTTATTATTGGCGATATCAATCTATTTTATTATTGGCCAATATCGATCTATTTTATTATTGGCCAATATCGATCTATTTTATTATTGGCCAATATCGATCTATTTTATTATTGACCGATATTGATATAATATAGTATTGGCCGATATGGATCTATTTTATTGCTGGCCAATATCGATCTATTTTATTATTGGGCAATATCAATCTATTTTAACTTTGGCCGATATCGATCTATTTTGTTATTGGCCGATATGGATCTATTTTATTATTGACCGATATTGATATAATATAGTATTGGCCGATATGGATCTATTTTATTATTGACCGATATTGATATAATATAGTATTGGCCGATATGGATCTATTTTATTGCTGGCCAATATCGATCTATTATACTATTGGGCAATATCAATCTATTTTAACTTTGGCCGATATCGATCTATTTTGTTATTGGCCGATATCGATCTATTTTATTATTGGCCAATATCGATCTATAATACTATTGGGCAATATCAATCTATTTTATTATTGGCCGATATCGATCTGTTTTATTATTGACCGATATTGATATAATATACCATTGGCCGATATCGATCTATTTTATTATTGGCCGATATCGATCTATAATACTATTGACCGATATCGATCTATTTTATTATTGACCGATATTGATATAATATACTATTGGCCGATATCGATCTACTTTATTATTGACCGATATTGATCTATTTTATTATTGGCCAATATCGATCTATAATACTATTGGGCAATATCAATCTATTTTATTATTAGCCGATATCAATCTGTTTTATTATTGACCGATATTGATATAATATACTATTGGCCGATATCGATCTATTTTATTATTGGCCGATATCGATCTATAATACTATTGACCGATATCGATCTACTTTATTATTGGCCGATATCGATCTATAATACTATTGACCGATATCGATCTATTTTATTATTGACCGATATCGATCTACTTTATTATTGACCGATATCGATCTACTTTATTATTGACCGATATTGATCTATTTTATTATTGGCCAATATCGATCTATAATACTATTGGGCAATATCAATCTATTTTATTATTGGCCGATATCAATCTGTTTTATTATTGACCGATATTGATATAGTATACTATTGGCCGATATCGATCTACTTTATTATTGACCGATATTGATCTATTTTATTATTGGCCAATATCGATCTATTATACTATTGGCCGATATCGATCTATTTTATTATCATTTACAATTGCTAAATTGGGATAAAACAGAAGGTGATACAAACAAAGAGTCTCGGCTCTTCTAAGGGAGCCGAGTCAAAAGAATCGAATCTTTAAAAAGATCCGAACTGCCCATCACTGTTTGACAGCCGAAGTACGGAAACCGATAGGAGGCGTCTCGGCAAAACGCGTTTGCAGGGGTAAAAATGTTATATTTAATTTTTTATTATTCCATCAGTGTAACTGGAACGTACATTTTAATTCAATAAAAAACAATGTTCAATTTTTTCAATTATTTTTTATTTATATATATATATATATATATATTCACAGTGCAAATCATGAGTAAATATAATTATTTATTTTAAATACAATTTTGAAAATAATTTAAAAAGGTTTTTAAAGATCGAAATCGTGTCTCACATTCTCGTAATGTATGTAAATAAAACGTCATTTCCGGTACTCGCGAGCCTCGAGCAAAGCGGAAGTGTCGTTTGTTGTTTCGGCGAGACGCGCAATCCCTCGCCTGCAGTGAAATCAGCTGAGCGTTTTTATAGCTAAACAATAACAAATCTTCTTCCTTTGTACATTATTTTGTCCCGAATTCCAACTTTATTTTATTATTTTATATTTGTGTGTTGAGAGGTTAAGGATGGACAGCAGAAAGTGATGAAACGACCTAAATCACCCCAGAAAGTCAAAGGTTTGTGAGAAGCAAGGAGGGATTCAGACAGTTGTGGCATCCTCACAGCCTTGATGCCCAAATCAGAACCCAAGACATTCCCAAAAACTGTCATTAACAGCTGCACTGTTGGGGTCACCTTCTTCTGTTATGGTAATGTTTACTTAATTCATATGGACTGTATTATATTTGCATAAGATGCTAAATGTCACTTTCGGTCATGCTAATGTCTTGACAGATGAATGCAGGCAGTGGTGGTACGGTTGCCTGGCGACCGCAGCCGTGGCAGGATGTTGATAGAGGGAGTGGAGAACCTCCCTCTGATAGTGATTCTGAAGAAGAGGATTTTCCAGATGATCACTCCACTCCGTTGGGAGATTATGTGACTCAGGGTAAGCTTAAATCAAAGGTCCGTGTGTGGCATCTGCATCCGTCTGCCCTCCATCTTCCTTCTATGCTTCGTATGTCTATCACAATAGCAAGAGTACTGATTGTCCCTTTGTCGTGTCATTCAGGCTTCAAGCAGTTGCTTGATGCTCAGCAGCTGTGTGATGTCACTCTTTTGGTGGAAGGAAAGAAGTTCATGTGCCACAGGTGGGTTTTACGTCCTCGACGTGAAATTCTAAGCCGCTCGTGTGTTCTACCTACACGTATTTTCATATCTCGTCTTTCCTCATTTAGAGTTCTCTTGGCAGCGGTCAGCCCATATTTCCGCGCCATGTTTACCAGCCCTCTTGTGGAGTCCCGTCTCACCGAGATTCGTCTCGAGGAAGTGACGCCCTTTGTTATGGAGACAGTCATCCGCTTTGTTTATACGGGAGAAGCCGATCTTAGTCTCGACACGGCTGAGGATTTGTTCGTAGCCGCCAATCGTCTCCAAGTGATGCCCTTGCAGGACCTTTGCTCAAGGTAGGATTTTTTTGTGCTTAACATTTACTGATATTTATTAGTTATTTAGTACTATGTAGTACTAGAACTCTGCAGTGATGATTGACTTTTGCATAATAATGTAAGTTGCTTTGGATAAAGCCAAAATAATAATTGTAATTGTAGAACAATATCTAGTAATAGGGCTGCACATCATAATTGATGGAAGGTTGTGGGTTTAAATCCCACTGCCAGCAGACAATAACTTAAGTTTTCTTGATCAAGGCACCTTACCCCAATTTTTTGCTCTGCAGCATAATTGGCAACTGCATAATACTTGTGAGTCACTTTGGATAAAAGCATCTGCCAAATTAATAAATGTAAATGTAAATGATATTCCAATTGCAATTATTTTTTGCTGAAATCAGTGCAACTGGACAGTTGGAATTGAGGCTTTTGCCGTTTATGTAATTGTTTCACATGTACTTGTAATCTCAGTTAGTTTTTTATTATCAAGTCCTACATACTAATGTGTTCCCTGCTGTGTGTGTTATTAATACTTAATAATCGCAACTTTGTTTCTCAATGTAATAGATTCCTTTTTGAACACCTCTCTGCGGAGAACTGTCTAGGTATGTACTCGCTTGCTCGCTCTCATCACGACCAGCTCCTTCTCCGGGCTTCCTTGAGACTTGTGGGCCAACATTTCCACCGAGTGGCCCGGCAGCGGGAATTCCTCCTTTTGGACCCGGGAACTCTCGGCAGCTTGTTGGAGTCAGACAGGCTTGAAGTGGAGTCCGAGATGGAGGTGTACGACGCGGCAAGACGCTGGGCGGAGTACAGACCTGTCGATCGCTACGCTCACATGCTCAGTCTCTTGCGGCATTTACGCCCTGGTCTTCTAGGTCCAGATGACAGCAACCGTCTGAGCAAAGAACTCGGACCTCAGGCCAGCACGGAGTGCTTGGGTGGGCCCTTAAAACCAAGAGAAGGAATGTACGAGAAAAAAATTGTCTGCGTGGATCTAAGGCCGAGAGAGAATGAGTCTTTACAGGAGAGGGACTTCACGGTAGATTGCTTTGACCCACCTACCGGGAAGTGGAAGAAGCTGGCATCGATAGGCTCCTTGCTCTGTCCCGGATGCACTGCTGTTGGAAGTAGACTATTTGTAGCGGGTGGCATTCTGAGGACTGGACAGGTGTCGGCTTCACTTCATGAGTACGATGTAGTGCTGAATCGCTGGATCACACGGCCAATGTTGGCTGAACCACGGGCTATGTTGGGGCTGTTAGGATGCAAAGGCTTCTTATACGCATTGGGTGGCTGTAACAGGTCAGCGTTTCTAGACACATGCGAAAGATTTGACCTTAACGCACTGATGTGGGAATCGGGGCCACGTTTGCCGTTGCCCTTACGTTCTTTTGCTTGTGCTGCCCTCCGATGTCGTCTCTACCTGCTTGGAGGTACAACACTGGAGCACAGTAGAGCTGTGGTGCATTCCGGCGTGCTTATATACAACACCCTTATGAGGACCTGGAGCCGCGTAACTTTGGACTCCGGCGCCACCTGCCTGGCTGGAGGAGTAGCTGTACGTGGCGGTGTCTGCGCTGTTGGTGGTTACCTGCGTGACGCTGCTATGTTCTTAGATGGCAACTATACCCAGGCCGAACCACTAGACGCTACTGGACGTGTGCTGTTCTTCCGAGAAGGAAGAGGATCGGCACCAGAGCAGGAGGTGGTGGACTCTGTCGACAGAGTGAGTGGCGATCGAGCTCCTTTCCCTGTGGTTTTTCCAGGCCTTCCAAGGCGAATCGCCGCTGGAGGTGTGGCCAGGTGGAAGCGTAGGATTTACGTATTGGGCGGTGAAAACGGATCAAGGTTTTACGACAGCATATACTGCTGGAAACCTGGCTGGCGTAGCTGGGTCCAGAGACGGGAGAAGTTGCCGGTTGATACGGGCGGAGTAAGTCAGTTCGGATGCACTACTTTAAAGTTCCCCAATAAACAGATCCTATCCCGGCTTCGGACCGCACAGCAGAAACGAGGGAAGGGGAAAAGACCGACACGGTCGTGTAGAGTCTTGAGGATTGATAGAGTGGGTCAGGATATCTAAAGACAGATTTTCTGGCGCCTTTATGCACTTATTTTGTACTCTTTTTTCATTTGGTTATTCAATAAGTTAAGCTTTGAAAAGTTTTATTTGGATTAAATGTGTACAAAGGTTTATTTATTTGATTTGATCAGTGTTATGCTTGTAAAGTAGTCAGTTGAGTTAAGATATTTTGACAAAAGTTATTTTTGCTACCGTAAAATCATTTGTCAAATGTGATCATTTTTTAAACATAATGAATGTATGTTATATTGTACAGAACCTTTAGAGACTTGAATGAGATTTGGCTACCATCATGGTGTCCACAGGTTTTTTCTTTTAGTTTTCATAATGTTCCTTATCAACTTTTTTCTGAGTTGACTGGAAGATCTTGAAATTCAGTATGTTGGGAACTCATAAAGTGAAGAAGGAATTGTACCTGATTCCACTCGGATTCCAATAAACAATGCTTTTTGAAACAATAGACAGACTACTTTTTTTTGAAAAACGAAAAACAATTTCATGGCTTAATTAACATTAAACAAATATGTTCAAGCAACAAAAAGTAACTCAAAATTAAAATTATGATCTGAAATATGTTATATGAAGTCATCTTGTTTGACATTTCTGCATCCGTGAGTGTTGTTTTATGGGTGTAATTCTGCAGAATGATACCTGGAGTAAAAAACCCAGTTTGCTTTATGAAGAGGACGTCTGTCTGTCTTCATCTTGGATTTAATCTCCTTTGAATACTTTCTTGTTCAAAAGATTAGCTTAGTTAAGTTAAATACAATAAAATGAACTCAAGTCTAATGTTTTGTTTTTTTGACGAAGGCACTTTTGTAACGATAGGCCAGTAGTGATGCTTTCAGATGCCAAAGTACAAGATTATTAACCAGATACACGACACAATTGCCCTCTCTTTTTTCTAATGCATTCATGACCTGATCAGGTATAAAACTGTTTATCCCACCTTATTTTACACTTTATTCTATTGTTATGCTGTAATTTTCAGATAAAAGCAGGTTGTAATACATTATTGTTCAATGTAATGCTTATATATGTGACCGTGCCTGTAAAAACCCAGCTAAAGTCGATGTGTGATTGACTTTTTATACATTTAACCACTCTACACAACGTAAAGATTATTCTGTGAGAATATAACATTGACATCTTTAAATTTTGATTGAGTAATAAATGCCAAACATTAAAATCATAGGGAAGTTATTAGGTCAAATTAAACTTTAATGCTTGCTTTATAAAAATTTCCTTTTGACTTTAGACTGGTTTTCACAGGCAGGGTCACATATGCATATTTTAATATTATCTTGATGTAAATTTTATGATCTGTGTGTAAACGACCCACTATAAACCAAGACACTAATAATATCCCCCTTTCATGTTAGATTTGACTATTTTGCTAAACATCTCAGTTAATTTTTGATTAACATTTTATGCTCAAGTATTTCTTGAAAAGTTAATTATTATTGTTAGCAATAGTCCTTCATCAGCCTTTTTTTTTAAGTGAGCAAAGATCATGTTTTTTACTCTCAAATCCTGTATGAAGGGAATTGCTTCAATCCTGCCAGTCCTGCCGTCTCATTAATAAACTCAACATTGTGCCAATCTGAGAAAATGAGAAACAATACAGAGAAGCATGTCACCATCAACAATCCGGCTGACATCAGCGTGATCATCGGCTATTTTCTGGTGGTTATTGCTGTTGGAATATGGGTTAGTGAAAAACCTCATACTAATGTGGTTGTATGTGTTCTGCAGAACTTTTCTATTTTTTAACATGTTCTAATGATTTTTTTAAAACTAATAGCAACAAAGTATTTTGTTGATATCTCAGTCTACATTTAGGACTAACCGTGGAACAGTAGGAGGGTACTTTCTTGCAGGTCGTACTATGGTGTGGTGGCCTGTAAGTATTTTCTCAAGTTTTTATTGAGTTCCTATCTGCATTTGTGACCCTGCTTGTAAAAAAAAAACATGCAAAAGTCAAAAAAACTAATTATCAAATAATGAGAATCAACGGTAAGCTTAACTGATAATTTCACTGTAATTTCAATCTTTGACATGGCCTCTCTCAGTCAATATTAAATATATCAAGATTACATTTTCACAGAATGTTATGTAGAATGGTATAATGTAAACACCAGTAGATGTAATTTCATTACTCCAAATTATGCAAATGCAAATTAGTCTAATTAATTAAAAATTAATGACTTTCATTTCAAATGCATTTTTTTCCTCAAACAGGTGGGAACGTCTCTCTTCGCGAGCAATATTGGCAGTGGCCATTTTGTTGGCCTTGCTGGTACAGCAGCAGCTAGTGGAATCGCCGTCGGTGGTTTTGAATGGAATGTACGTTTTCAATAAATGCAAGCAATGTATTTACGTATTGGTATGAGTTTGTGATTATCATCACTTTTGTTTTGCAGGCGTTATTTATAGTTTTGCTGTTGGGCTGGGTGTTCGTCCCTGTTTATTTGACCGCAGGGGTATGCTTGTTCTTCATTTATTCATTACATTTTAAAAATGAATCTGTTAAATATTAGTGCATAATCGGCATTTTCCCTTTCCAATAGGTGATTACAATGCCGCAGTACCTGAAAAAAAGATTTGGAGGCTCTAGAATTAGTCTGTACCTCTCTGTCATTTCACTTTTTCTTTACATCTTCACAAAGATTTCTGTAAGTATGAATCTATGCATGTGACGTAATAAATGACTAAAATAATACGTGAAGAGAAAAGGCAGATATATAATCTTATTTCTGAACTTAGGTGGATATGTTCTCAGGAGCAGTGTTTATACAACAGGCTCTTGGATGGAATATATACGTTGCTGTAATTGCTTTACTCAGCATTACAGCACTTTATACTGTTACAGGTGAAAAAGTCTCTGTCTAGTGAAGAATAACTTTTAGTCACAATAATTTTGATTATTGACCAGGTTATGTTGATACTGATATGCATTAACTGTGCCTTGATATGTGTTGACATCTTAAATTACAGGGGGTCCAGAAAGTGTTAATCTTTGACTTGCAATATGTCCATAGGAGGCCTGGCAGCGCTCATGTATACAGATACCGTCCAGACATTTGTCATCATCGCTGGAGCCTTCGTCCTTATGGGATTCTGTAAGTGTCACTCACTTTAAAGCTCATACGTTATTGAATACATGATCATAAATATACTTTTTAAACTTTGTGTACTTGTAAGTAAAGAAATAGAAGTAAATCTGACAACTCAAATATTTCTATTAGTATCCACCAAAAATATCAGGTGTATATTACAATAAATATTTGTTAAAACATACTTATTTTTTCAGTACCTTAACTTTTAACTAAACATATTCTTAAATAATTTTTGCAAAAGTATTTTTGAGAAATTAACAGATGAATTGTAATCAATTTAATATTTTCCACTGAAATTTCTTTTGTTATGTTCATAAGGATGGATTAGTGAAGACTAAACTGAATTCTCCGTTTGTTAACAGCCTTCCATGAAGTTGGAGGTTACAGCGCTTTACTAGAGAAGTACAGCTCAGCTTTACCAGCACAGAGATTGTCTCTAGAACCTCTGAAATATAATATCTCGGAACAGTGTTACACTCCGCGTGAGGATGCTTTTAATCTGCTTAGAGATCCCACCACTGGTGATCTGCCGTGGCCTGGCATCTTATTTGGCATTGCGATTATTGGTAGCTGGTACTGGTGTACAGATCAAGTGAGCTCAAGCTTATTAAGAAACTATAAATCTTTCAATATTTGCTTTTTTCACATTAAATCTTGTCTCATAGGTAATTGTGCAGCGCTGTCTGGCAGCCCGCAGTCTGACACATGTAAAGGCTGGATGTATATTGTGTGGATACCTAAAACTGCTCCCTATGTTTCTCATGGTGTTACCGGGCATGATTAGCAGAGTGCTTTACCCTGGTATTCGCTTTTATTGTATTCATGTCTTTATAACTCCAAATTTTAAGCTGATAATTCCAAAAATAAAGGAGAAACTAATTTGACAGACGAGGTGGGCTGTGTGGTACCGGAGATCTGCAAGGAGGTGTGTGGCACAGAGGTCGGTTGCTCCAACATTGCCTACCCCAAACTTGTGGTTTCAGTTATGCCAACAGGTAAATGACAAATAAAATTCTGTTATTATTTGCTAACCCTTTAGTTGTTGAAAACACAATTTACTTCCATAGTAGTTTCTTGTTCTATTATGCCCTGTGAAATTGTGAAAAAATTTTTTGGCGTGGGTTCAACGATGACTTAAAATACTTGAAATCAAACTTTCATTCAAATATATCTGAGTTTAACGCAGGAAAATAATTTTATATAGGTTTGTAACTTTATGTGACAATTTTTGGTTGAAAAATTCCTTTAGTAAAACATTATTCTCAAGTAATTGTTTTCTGATCCACACCAGGTCTCAGAGGTTTAATGCTCGCAGTCATGTTAGCAGCTCTTATGAGTTCTCTAGCATCCATCTTCAACAGTAGCAGCACTTTGTTTACCATGGACATTTGGACTCGGATCCGACCTCAGGCTAGAGATTCTGAACTCATGGTTGTTGGAAGGTTTGGATCCATCTGATCTACCTTTAAACAAATCTTAAGTCTGCTGGTGATAATTGTTTGCCCAAAAGTAATCCCTGCCTCACCTTTTCTATACATAACACAAAAGAAAATAATTTGAAGAAACATTGACCGCAAATGACTTCCATTAGCTTGAACCACAGTTACATTTCTCAAAATATCTTCTTTTGAGCCCTACAGAAGAGATTTTGTACATGTGGATGAATTAAACCTTTTATTTTCCACTTCTAAAACAGGGTGTGGATACTCTGCATTGTTGGCATAAGCATTTGCTGGATCCCGGTGGTTCAAGCAGCCCAGAGTGGTCAACTGTTTGACTATATTCAGTCAGTGACAAGTTACCTAGCTCCACCAATTGCATCAGTTTTCTTTCTTGCTATTTTTATTAAGAGGGTCAACGAACCAGTAAGAACATATTCATTCTTTATTTATCCATCTGTATTTTATTTCTCAACCCAAACCATGCTCAATTGATCTTTTAGGGGGCTTTCTGGGGTCTGATGGGAGGACTGGCTATGGGTCTGTGCCGCATGATTTCCGAGTTTGCATACGGCTCAGGGAGCTGTCTTTTTCCTTCTACCTGCCCAAAAATAATATGTGGAGTCCATTACCTTTATTTTGCTGTAATCCTATTCTTCTGCACTGCTATCCTGGTATTAATCGTCAGCTACTGTACTCCACCTATAGAAGACAAACACGTAAGTTCTTTTACCAGCTTCTGAAACTGCATAAAATCTTAGTTAATGACATTCACCTTATTCTCTGTGAAGCTTCATCGCCTTGTGTTCAGCTTACGGCACTCTAAAGAAGAGAGAATCAATCTGGACTGGGAAGAGGAAGAGAGGGGAAGAAATGCCAGAAGAAAGGCTGATGAAAAGAGAAATGCTGTAACAGATGAGGAGCCAGGTAAGATACTTATATGCCCTGTTTTTATCCACAGATGAATGATTGAATACTGTGCTTTCTGTTGTAGATGATAGTGGTGACAGATCTATAATCAAGAAGAGTATTGGATGGTTTTGTGGAATAGGAGACACTCAGGCACCAGAGCCCACAGAAGAGGAAGTGGCCGAAGCGGCGAAACAACTGCCGGACATTAGTGAAAACCCACTGTGGAGGAATATAGTCAATGCTAACGCTTTAATAATGATGTCTGTAGCTGTTTTTTGTTGGGGTTTCTATGCATGAAGAGAAAATTATAGGTGTAGTGTGAAATAAGCGTACACAACAGTTTTATGAAAAATTTGTTTTAAAATCTGTTATGGGGCTAGTACACCCCAAAATAAAATTTTGTCATTTATCTGCCCTCTTGAGATTTTAAACTTTTGACATTCTTAAGTAAAACACAAAAGATATTTAAAAAATGTAGGTAACTGAACAACAGAAGTAACCAGAGCATTGGTTTTGAGTACATACAGTAATTAGGGTCCACAGTTACAAACATTCTTCAAAATATTTTCTTTTGTGTTGTGCAGAAGAAAGACATGCAGTTTTGAAATGACATGGAAGTGTGTAAATTAATTTTTATTTTTGGGTGAATATACCTTTTATCCAAGAATTATCATGTCCTTCCAAAAACTGCAACACTTTTTCTAAAGTCAGCCTGAGATTTTAAGTTGTTATGTGTTCTCAAAATTGTGATAACAGGATTTGAATTAGGATACGAATTAAAGAACAAGCAAATAAATGAAAATATTTATATACAAATGTTGACACTGTCAACTAGAAATTATACATATAAATATTAACGAAGAGCATATCCACACATGTGGATGTCATGTACAATGCATAATAAAGACATTTAAAAATCACATATGTTAAAACTGCAATCAGAAAGTTAAAACTATTTGATACCCAACAAGTCTTTTGTCCTATTATAGGAGATAGTGTGGATACAAACGTCCTTCAAAATACCTTCATTTGTGTTTTGCACAATAACGAAATGTAAACAGGTTTAAAACATCTGTATGTTGAGAAATTTTTGGGTAAACTATTCATTTAAAGCAATTTTATGTTATGCCACAGCCAGAGATGTGATATAGCGGTAAACATTACAGATTGCAGTTTTAACATCGAAAGGAAACACACAAACAGGATGAGCATTTTTTCAGATTCCAGTTTTAAATAATTTTTATTCACTTTAGAGGCAAATATTCCCAATAGAAGATTGACAGTGAAACCTATAACGGTCTCCCAAAACCACAGGGATCAGCATCCATGTATTGTAAGTATGATTTCACAGACTGGTGGAATGAGCAAAACGAACAGGGTTAAGGCCAAAATCAGGTGCTGGGTCGTTCCTGTTCGTCATCGCTGTTCTTTCAGCCACATGAAGCTAATTACTGCTTTGGCAAAAGCTGCCTTTGCCAACACGCACGCACACAGACAGCCTGGCAGGCGAAGAGAGAGCTAAGAGAAAAGGTTTGGTCAAGAAATAAAGATTGATTTCAAAAATTTCAAAAGGGGGAAAGGAAAAACAAAGATGAACCAAAAGATATAATTCACTCACATCCACACAAAAAGAAGAAATCTAACAATCAAACCATTGATAACAAAGTGACATCAGGTATTCATAAAGTGACATCATTTTGCACGCTTCTGACCAAAGAGACAGCAAATTAATCTTGACAACCCCTGAAGTTACTAACAAGTCCTGTGTCTAGCCTGCAGTTTCTTTGCAAGGTTGGAGTCAGCTTTACAGCTGGTCTTCGAAGATTGCCAAGCCATACAAACTTCTAACCAATTCACGAGAATGTTAAGATTAGTCCCATGCAGCAGACTACTTCATTCAACCAGTGTCTTTCATATTTGGGAACACTGGTATGCACATGATGGAACTGAGAAGTATGATGCGCTGATAAGAACCGATACTGACAATGATAGCGAGGTTAACAAGCTTAGATAGAAGAGGCAAGCTCAACCATAAATAGTACAGTGGCATGAGGTTTCAGTAGAGTGATAGCAGGGAGCCAAATCTGAATCCCCCCGGCTCAGTCCTTTACCTCCCATCGTCTCTTTTGGCACGGGAGTGAACCAACTCACATGGCTGTACCCAGTTGTTGTCATGTAATCCTACTCGACAGCCAGGCGTGTCCTTATCCGTGCGCCGGCAACACATCCAGTAGGAGCGTCCGTAAGGCAAGTCGTGGTGGTAAGGTTTAGGATGCCAGCGGCAAAGAGACACGTCCCCCCGCTCGTACTGCCGCTTACACTGCTTGCAGGGATCATCGCGGTACAGTGGGTCCTGGTTCCACCGAGAGTCCGTGGCACGTACGCCATAGGTGTCGATCAGGTTCTTAAAGTCGTGGCAGGTGCACTTGAGGGCAGCTAGCGAATGGGTGGGCAGGTAGCTGAAGATATTGACCATGATGTGGTCGGGAAGCAATAGCATATATTGCCGTGGTTCCAGAAGTCGCTGGATCTGAAAGCGAATCTCCAGGAAGTCATGGGACACGTGGCGGTAGAGGCGGCATAACGGAGGGTCAGAACAATCATCCACAGTAGTCATTGGGGAGTCTGGTCTCTCTACATTAGTCCCCACAGGCCCATTGTTGTTCGCACAGTCTAGAGACCGCATCCCATTGTTAACTCCAGAACAACTTTCATCTTCAGTAGCTGGGGACTGAAGAAAGAATAGCTGTCCGGGAGGTGGGTCCTCCGTAGAATCTGTTGAATTCACCCCATTCGGCATTGCGAAGCAAACAGTCTCTTCTTGAACATTCTCTGTGCTGTCTTTCCCATAAAAGACACATTGATCTACTGCCCCAGTTACCACCACCTCAACGTGGAACCCAGTCATCCTTTCTCTGGTTACAGCTGCCTTTTCTCCGGAGGCGGCCAGATCTTGGTTGGGATCTGTCGTGGTGGAGGGAGGCCTTTCGGAGATGCTTTCCCCATGGGGATCAGCCTTTGGTGAGCCAGACAGAAGGACACCTGGATCTCGAGATGAGGGACTGACCAACTGGTAGAGGTCACATGTGATCTTTTCTTTTCCCCGGGATGTTGCTTGGCTTCCTCCAACCCCACAACTCATGAACATGCATTTTGGCCTGCCAACGGGCTCAGACTGGGCGCGAGGGTCCAAACTTGACACCCGGAAAGCAATGCGTACTTCACCACGTCCATGGCTTGGAGCACTGCCAACAGAATCCCCATGATCTTTTTCTGAGTCGTTAGGTTCTGGTCGCAGAGTTGTACTGTCAAGGTTTTGATGCCGGGACTCAAAATGTGCCACGGCCTGAGCGACCCGCCTGGATTCTTGCTGTTGTTGCTGCTGGTCAAAGTCACTTTGAGAACTCGGTGCAGATGAGTGGGGCTCTGAGAGGATTACGACAGGTTTTTGATGAACTGTATAAGGACTGTTCTGTCCCTGAGCAACCATACCCTGAAGAGCCAATGCTGTACGCTGTTCTACAAGAGCCACCATTTCAGCCACAGATAGCAGGTCTGTTTCACTAACCCCGACACTGTCTTCAGCCAGGTTTGATTCTGGATTTTGTATATCAACAGCAACATTTTGAGCTTTAGCAGGAGGGTCGTAAGAGGAACAACGGCGACGACGCTTAGCCTTGGTGCAATCTGTAGCCCAGTTGCCCTTGACTTTCATTGCACTAGGTCTGGGAATTCCAGCACCATTACATTGGTGAGCTACAAAGAAGGCGATTTTCTCCTTGGTGTTGCCTGGTTTGATGACATACCACGTATCAAGTAGCACCCTGCCGTCTTCCATCTGTGTACTGGACGAGGGAGGTGCAGGAAGAGGTGGAACCAACAAGGTGGAAGATGATTCTGGTGGGGTGTTCTCTGTGCCGACGTCCTCATCTTGCTCCTCACCAGCTCCGTGGGACTCTATGGTTGTAAGCCCAGCATCGTCAGCTTTACAGAGGGTTGTAGTTGTTCCGCTGCCAATTGTACCATTGCTATATGGCTTATTCTGCGTGTAGGTGCCAAAAGGGCGTGGGCACCACAGCCGGATGTGGGAAAAGGTGTCACGGTTCATTGTGAGCCCATGGGGAGCAGACCTGCCTCTATGCTGGGCAGCTACTTTCCAGTTTGCAGTTTATTCTCATGGTTCTGGTCTCCAGATGGGCAGATTACTCCATCTAAAAAAGTAAAGAAAATGGAACTTAGTTTCAATGCATTCATGTATAATTTTGTCAAATGAATGATGCTGAGAAGCAGTCGTTTGCTAGCTAAACATTAAAATTCCAAATGTGGTTGATAATTATTTCCCCAAACAAATCTCTGACCATCAAAATGACATATTTCAACATTTAAGTCTGTAAAAAAGTATTGGTTTCTGGACATCACAGAGATCAAAGATCTTACATACATTTATTAAGAATATTTTTATTTAAAAATTCTGATGCAATTCCGCCACTGCTACAGATATTTAACACAAGGCGAAGGAGATAAACAATAAGAAAGGTCTGACATCTACAATTATATTACAGAAATGACTAAAAGAAATGTCAGTGGGTTTTACTAGCCTAATTAAATTGACTGATCGCTCCATCTAATACAAACGGTCACAGTAATTAAATTGAAATGTGGTGTTGTAGCTGTAATCCTATCAAGAAGAAACCGTCCTTGAGAAGTTAAAAACTTAGTAGTCAAGCCTTAGTTACATGAATATATATAAAAAAAATTCAGATGGGAGTTAAGAGATGTTAGTTGATAAGGATAATTCTGACAGCATTTACTCTCCTCATGTCAGTTTATTTCTTCCACAGTACAAAAAAGAAACTATTTTAAAGAATGGTGGTAACTGGTCCCCATTGGGTACTACTGCTTTCTTCCAAATAGCTTGTTTTGTGTTCTGTGGGAGAAACTTTGGACAAGGGGTAAGTAAATGATCACATGAGTCGATGAGTCGATTGTTTTTTCACATTCAATGCATGGCAGTTTCTATGACATTTCTTATTTTAATTCCCCATTATTGAAACTAACTCTGTGCTCACTGTACTTATAACGCTCTTAAAATGCAGTCAACATTGACTCACCTTTTTGATGAGCAACATGTAATTCCCCCCAACCCCCCGATATTTTGAAGAATGTTGTTAACCTGCACTTTTTACTAGCAGTGTATCAAAATATCTTCTGTGTTCTGCAGCAAAACATTTATTGGGTTTGAAATGACAAAAGTGTGAGTTGATGATGGAATGAACTATTCCTTTAAACAAAATATTACATGCTCTTATATTGTCACATTATATTTAAATGAATTATGATGGCATGAAGTGTCTAACCCATGCCAGGACATGATTGCAACACAATGACACATTACAAGCAAAGGACAGAGGATTTTATTTATGACTGCTTACATCATGCAAACTGAATGCAGTAAAAAGCCCTGTCGCAAACAACATATGTTAGGTCTAAAAGGGTCAAGCCCATCCGAAACTAACAGGCAAACACTTAAAATCATTTCAAACTACTATTTTTGCCCACAACACGTTCATAAAAGTTCTTTAAAAACAGCATAACATAACATAAAAAAATTTAAAAAATTCGATATAAGAAAGGAGAAATAAAAGAGTATTAACAGAAAACGTATGAAATTAATTAATTAGCAAAATGTTATTATTAAAATGTCAGAAAGGGCTTTTTATTATCAATTTCAGAATAATGGTTTGTGTTTGCATACTATTTGTCTGTGAACTGAGCATAAAAACATGTATTGATAAACACTTACATAAAATACTTAGTTACATGAATATATTTATGTCACAGTACATAATTATGCACAGTAACCAGACAATTTATTTATCACAAACCTTTATTCTGCAATAAATTAAAAGATAAATACTGCCTTCATGACAGTTTAGTTGGTTAGTTTGTTACTACTGCAAAAAAAATATGAAGAAAAATTAAAAAATTAAAATAAAACAGCGCTGCAGAATAATGGAAATGGGCAAACAAGTACAGCTGTCTGGTCATTGGAAAATTCCTATAAGTAATAAAAAACACAATATTAAAGGGACTTGCCAAACAAGTCAGTCGACAGGAACATTTCCTCATGAGTAAACCACGCAGATCAAACTTTAAATCTCCTTCCTCTGAATGACAATTATGTATAACTGAACAGATTAATAACCAGTTGGTGTAATGACATCACGCTGAATGTAATTTGTATAAAAGGATTATTGACAAAGCTATTTACCAAGACATATCTCTAAGATTCAATACTTTATATTGCACAATAATAATTATAAAGGATGGGTGATATGTCGGCAGCCTTATCGATATCACCCAATAAATGCTATTTTTGCTATTATCGCTATCGGCCCAATAAAATACAATAAATTAGGTCGATATCTTTAGGCCGATAAATAGGTATAATTTCTGCTGGCTGAACCACATTTCATGCTTTCTACAGGCTAGGGACTTAAACGTCACTTGCTTTTTTATGTTTTATTTTTGTCAAGTAATAGATTTTATGCAAAAATAAGTTGGCTATAAAAATGTATAGTAAGTATAGTATAGAGATCTGTTCCAAATTTTATGAAGTTTTAATATAAAATCAGTTGTTCTTTGTATGTCTTTGCTTAGAAAACATATATCGGCCTCCAAATATAAAAAAGTTATCGGTAATCGGCCAAAGTTTCCAAATCGGTGCAACCCTATAATTATTGTAATATTGTGTCACTCATATTTAAACGCTTTGGCCTAATGTCATAAGTCCATTTGATCTGTGATCTGAATACTTACAATCACAAACATATCTATTGTGATTTACATTTCTATAAGATCAATAAATGTAAACACAGGAAGATAAACAATGAAGATAACAAAACCAAGAGGTCGTTGGACTTGATTAAAATGCTGACCAAAGCCAGCTATAAAGCTTCATGGTGAACAAGCATTTTGTCTTGTAATAAAGAAATAAATACAACATGTCAACTGAATTAATAAGCAAGAATAAGAGGTAACTAGTTAGTGGAGTATATCACGAAGCCTTACATTTATCTGCGTCAAGGTGTGACTAGCATCAATGTTTAGCATGGCTAGCTTAGCTGTTTAGATTTACTGTAAAACCTAGATATTTTTACAAACCATTTCAACATAACAGTGACAGTTGTGTATACAATATGTGTTTGCATGCATTATTAGGACATTTTTATTAATAATCCACATAAATAATAAGCTAAGCTAGGAACTGCCAGGATGTAAAATCCTACCTGAAACTCAGCAGGTTTCGTTCCCACAGCTTCGACCTTACAACAAATAAGCTGTTATGATGTTAAATGTTGACAAACAACCCTCCTAACGTTGTTGTTGCTCTTTAAAACCATCAGAAAAGAATGCTAAGGTCGATGATGGTTAGGCTGCTAGCATGTGTTTGCTAATCAGTCACAGAGGAAACAATCCCAAAATCCCATTCGCGTCATCAACAGAGAAACAAGTCTGCTGTGACAGCAATGTGACACAAAAGATGTCAAAAGTGGTTTGGGTATTAAATCACCAAAACAAAAATAGTCGATGGGTCCTCGAAAAGCAATTGAGGAAGGCCATTTTGTTGACAAGCAGCTGCAAAGCCCTTGTAGCCAATGGAAAGAGAAAGTTGATGGTATGCCCATATATGGAGGTTCAGACACCCCCTCTGTCTCCATCTACACCCCCCTATATACCCACAGAGAGGATCTTCACAATTGTCATCTTTCACTTTTAACAGTTTTATAATGGATAAAATCATTATCATGGTGGAACTCCCCAATATAGATAAAATAACCGTATCAATAATCATGCAAAATAATATTAAAATGTGACATTCAAATTTGACATGCTCCTCCAATTGGTTCAAATATTCTGATTGAACATTTGTAATACTTTAAGACCAAATAAAACACTGTTGATAAGTTTAGAATTTAATTGTTTTATTTTAAAATGTCTATATTTCACATGAATAGTTACACAATCCAAGCTAAAAAAAAAAAACAACAAAACTCAATGGATTAAAGTTTTAACATCTTTATTTTAACATAATTCCCCATTTTGAATCATTGACTTCCATAAAGTTATAAATAAAAATATATATGATTGTAGAGACACTTTTGACTGTAAAACTCCAAATTTGAAACTCAAATTGTGCGAATTCATCTGAAATGAATAAATACGGCTCGATACAATGTATAAATATTTTACCTCACTTATGAAAGCAATGACGGGATATTTCCAGAATTAAACTTGATGTTATTGAATTACTTCCCTTGTCTTGTAATAATACAAATATTGGAGACATTTTGCAAACAAACTTTAAATCCCACTTGGAGGAAAATTCTTTAGGAATAATTTTTTTTTTGGAAACGATTGCTCAAACCGAACGCTCATAAATTTGGTTTTCTGAATAAAGTTAAAATTCCTACCCATGTGAAGTGTCTCTTTCTTAATTCATGATGTTGATAATTCTTGTAGTTTCGTTAATGCACAAGAAAAAGACTTTAATTTTAACATTCCTCAAGGTAAATGTTATATATAAGCAATAAGGCACTTGAGGCCGTGCTGTATAGTGAATAAAACACAGCTGAAGGGCGTTGTTAGGCCCGAAGCGAGTCCCTTTAAGCCCTTTAGTCGTGATTTATTCCCCATACAGCCCGGCCTCAAGTGCCTTGTGGCTTTTATAAAATGGTTACCACATATTAAAATATTAAAAGCAAAATTGTATATTAATAAGTGTACATTAGGTCAAGTTTTCAATTAGACAAATTAAGAACTGCCTTCCGCTGTAAAAAGTAGTGCCTAGCTGTCACAGCGGTTTGTTTACGTTGCCAAGGGCGGTTGCTAAGGGGGCTCAATGATACACAGAGTGAAGCGGTCATAGCGGCGCATTCATGAATAATAAACAGCTGCTGACCAATCAGAATTGAACAAACCGTCTCATAATATAAATCAATTATTTGCAAACTAAGGTTTCATTTATTTTTATCAGATAGTGAAGGTTTTAAAAAGTCTCTAATGCAAGTTAAGAATAAAAACAATGTAGTATTATTAGATTTTCTGATTTTTTATTTAGAATAATATAATTTATCTCGTTTAGAGTAATGCTATCTTCTTTATTTCGTATTCATTGATGTTTTTTTAAAATTTAGTTATATTAATTACCCCCCCCATTGAATACATTCATTGTCAACGCCCTACATCAAAACGGATTGGTCAAATTTCCTGTCTGTCAAAACAAAGTGCTGAACACAAGTATAAATTGGGCGGGGCAATCGTAGGTTTCCTCTATTGATTGGTTGTCTGCACACGCAAGCCCAGCCTTTCTTGATATCTCGAAATATGATTGGCCAGGTGGCACGCCAATCACCAAGCCTTTCCGCGTCTGCCCGGTAGTGGTTACAAAACAGCAAGGAGTGCGTGGAGTGGGAAGGACACAGTCGCACAAAGACTAAACGACATATAAACACCAGTAAGTACGTGTGTATCATTATTAATGTATAATGCATTATTAAATATAAGTATACCTCCAGCTATTTCTTCAGAAAACTGAGCATTCATTAAATCAATGTGCACACGTCATATAATAAAAGCTTATGCAACTATCATAACAATGAGATTATTTGTGTTGTGTATTTGTGTTGTGATATTAAATGAGTTGTGTAAAATGCACATGATCAAATTTATCTTTGTCAAAACTTCAAATCAAATGATGTCCTTGGGAAACATATGATGTAATGCAAATGCATCACTTATGTTCTGGTTGTGTCAATGAAATATGAGTGTGTATTTGTGCACCATTTAGTGCTTTGTGTACAATCAAAGGGTTTTTTAGGACTTTTAAGTCTTTCAAAAATTATTTTTTATTATTGACACATTGTTGCATTAGATCATGTAAAGTCTTGTTATAATAATCATTTATAATTTTAATGTTGATCAAAAAATATAAAGTTTTTTTCCAAATTTTATTTTTCCAAATTTTATATGCTTTTATAATATAACTTCAAAGACATCTGAATCTGTTGTTTATTTTTAGTGACGTTGGCAGAGGTACTACAGGTGTTAAGAGGGGCTGGCAAAGTGGGAGCCGCGTTTGCCACCACTCAAGGTGAACAGTTGAGGCTCATGGCCTGCACCTCGACCTTTGGTGCAGGGGTCAAAGCTGCGCAGGATGTGGCTGAGGGCGTGATGGGCACTTTCATGGGAGGAGGCGGGGTTGGTCAATCTAGATTTACATCTCTGTACATTTATCGATACGCATGACCACATCAGTTAAGATTAATAAGTACTATTCTAATGTTTGATTGAAAATTGTCATTTTAAGAATCCCAAAAGCGAGGAGTTCCCTGATGTTGAAAAGTGGGAGGAGATGGAACTGGATGAAGCGGCGAAGTGGTCCGTGGCCTCCGAGTTGCCCCCAGACCTTTCCAGCACGGATGGCAGTAATGTTGCTGGAGCATCAGAGACACCCGTTGGATCATCTACTGGCACAGTCAAGGGAACAGGCTGGCCTGGTCAAAGCAATCGGTTTTTACACGTATCAATGTCTCATCATCGTATAAGGTTTGTCCACGACTCCATGGTGGCCAGGTTAAGCCCTGAAGACATTAAAAAGGCGAGGGAGGCGAAACAGAACATTGCCAGACCTGTTCGACAAAAGGTGATGCATACTTCATGCTGGACACTTGAATTGGTTCATCCAAAAATGTCACGATTTGCTTGATCTTTTGTAATTACAAACAAGTATTAGACGAAAGAAGGTATTTTGGAGAACGCTGGTAAACAATTGGTCTCCATTGATCGCAGTGGTTTTGTGTCTGCACAATCCAAATCACTTGATACCAACAGGCGTTTTTCAAAATACCTCTTTGCGTTGTGCAGAAGAAGGCAAGTAACACAGGTACAACATGTTAAGGGTGAACTATTAATGACAGAATTTTTATTTTGGCCAAACTATACATTTAAACACAACAATATATAACCCTGATAATCTAGATACGTTAATTTTAGAACAGATTGAAACTTCAAGTTTTGTTTTTTCAATTTTATGTTCAATTAAATATTTAACTTTGTGGTAAATGCCTTGCAGCTCAGTGATCGAGCCAAAGAACGGAAAGTTCCTGCCACAAGAATTAGCCGACTTGCCAATTTCGGAGGTTTGCAATTTTAGTTCTTAGTTTATTAAAGACTCTAAACATAACTAAACATAAATATAAGTGTCATTTATTTTTTCATTCAAATGATTTTGCACAGCTATGGATTATTTTGTTAAAGAAACTCATACGATGCATTAATGTTTTGTAGGACTAGCCATTGGACTTGGCATCGGAGCTATTGCAGAAGTGGCGAAACAGTCTTTCGGAGGAAAGCGTTCAGGTAGCGTGTGATGCGCTGGATGGTGTGTGACTTTGTAGTACAACCAAACCGAATTCATACTCAAATTTCGGTTGTCTTTCTCTTTTAGATGTGAGATCTCTTTTGGACACACCGCTCCTGTCAGAGGCCAATGCAGAGAGAATAGTGGACACGTTATGTAAGGTTAGAGGAGCGGCCCTCAAGATCGGACAGATGCTGAGCATTCAGGGTAAACAATTTCGTTTAGTTCTGGCTAATCTCTTTAGAGGTTTGCCAGATGTTTTCTGACCTTTTGTTTGTCACAAAGCATTATTTAGAGCAGTTCCAGTGATTTGAAATACATGAGAAGATCTGCGACATTGCTAAAGACATGATGTATATGTTGTTTTTGATAGACAACAGCTTCATTAGTCCACAACTGCAGAGAATTTTCGAGAGGGTTCGACAGAGTGCAGACTTTATGCCAGCCTGGCAAATGAATGTAAGAGTTTTTGTTTGTTTGTTTGTTTGTTTGTTTGTTTGTTGACTCATTTAAACCTGCTTAAAACCTATGCCTTATATCTTAAGAATTGGGATTATGAGCTGGACATTGTTTCATGACATATGATATGATGATGGGGATGGTATTTATCCTTCAGCCACTTTGGGGCGCCAGTGCACTGCACGGTTGTTCACCTCAAAACTGAAATTCTGCCATCACTTTCCTCCTCTCCTGGCATGACTTGCTTTCTCCTGCAGAACACAAGAGAAGATATTATGAAGAATGAAAATGTTTACATTTACATTTAGTCATTTAGCAGACGCTTTTATCCAAAGCGACTTACAATAGTCGAGGAGACAATGAAGCGGTAAATAGCCGATACAACAATAGGTCAACAAGTGCTACAACAATGCTACCAAGTTACAAAGAGAGAGAAGTTACAAAAGTATTTTTTTTTTTTTTTTTTTTTTTGATAGAGTGAGTAGGTTAGAAAAGAAGTGAGTTAGTGAGTTAGATGTAGCCAGAAAAAGATGAGTTTTTAGGTGTTATTTGAAGATAGAGACCGAGTCTGACAAGCGTGAAGCCAGAGGCAGTGTTGGTCTCTATAGACCTTTCTTCAATAGACAAAAAGTAACGATGCAAGTCAATGGTCATGGTTTTCATTAGACAGTGACGAGTTGGATGTTGCCTTTTTTTGGTCTTTTGCAGAAGGTACTTGATGAGGACTTAAAGTCCGGATGGAAGGAGAAACTTTCATCATTTGAGGAAAGGCCCTTTGCTGCTGCCTCTATTGGCCAAGTGCATCATGGGGTTTTGCTGGATGGAACGGAAGTTGCTATGAAGATACAGGTAAAAGAAAGATATCTTTAACTGAATTATTAACCAAACTTAATTCTAGTCTGATTTGAAATGTATATATTTTATAGTACCCTGGAGTCGCTGAGAGCATTCACAGTGACATCGACAACCTCATGTCTGTTTTGAAGATGAGTGTTGTTTTACCTGATGGTGAGAACCATTTCTATGGTGATATGTGAGGTTTGGAAACAGATGGGAGTGTTCGGAGTAATGGTGTTTTTGTGTTCTCCCAGGTCTGTTTGCTGACAGCAGTCTCGAGGTTCTTCAGAAGGAGCTGGGGTGGGAGTGTGACTACAGGAGAGAGGCGGAGTGTGCAAAACGCTTCAGGTGCTTTCTGTTAATGGACGTCCCAGTCCGTCCCAGTTCTCTGACCTTTTACTAAAAAATTCTTGTAGTTGACTTCTTGAAAGGGGAAAAGATTATATACACTTTTATCACAATAGTGAAAGTGTCTAAACTTGTACTTCTTTAAATTAATGATGTTACTCTGGGCTTCATAGGAGTTTACTCAAAGAAGATCCAGTGTTTGTTGTCCCTGAGGTCTTTGATGAACTTTCAGGACGTCGGGTGATTACAATGGAGCTTGTGAACGGGGTTCCTTTGGACCGTTGCGTTGATTTGGATCAAGAGACTAGAAACGAGGTGGGACAGAATGTCAAGTACAATAAAATTCACGTTTTTATGGGGTTTCAATTCAAACTTTGTTTTACTTTGCATTAAGACACAAATTGTGTACACATCCCATGATATTTGATATTGTGACTTAATTAAAACATAAATAACGTCATCAAATACTTCTTTTTAGGTTGTTCAATGTCTGTATACATTTTTGAACACAAAAGTCGATATTTTTAAGAATATGATTCAACAGAAATATTTTTCCCCCTATTGTAGTCAATGGGTTCCAGGAACTGTTTGATTATATTCTTGCAAATATCTTTCTATGTGTTTGACCAAACAAAGACATTTGTACAGTGGAACAACTAGAAAGTGAGTAATTCATGACAGAGTTTTCATTCTGGGTGAACTATCACTATGTACATCTATAAACTTACAATAATGTTTGACACGTTTTCAATATTTCTTCTTCACCTAAATGTATTTCCCTTTCTAGATATGCTATAACATTCTGAAGTTGTGTCTGAGAGAGTTGTTTGAGTTTCGCTTCATGCAGACAGACCCCAACTGGGCCAACTTCTTTTATAATAGTGAAGAGAACAAGGTGAGATTGTGTTGAAAGATATTATGGACACATTCCTTACATTGTCATATACTAATCTGTGTATTCTGCTATTTATTACTTTTATTTACACACTTTTGTTCATGTGATCATAACAGATATATCTTTTGGATTTTGGGGCCTGTCGAGATTTCCCACAGTCATTTACAGATGACTATATAGAGGTCTATATATCTTTACTCACATTTTGTAAAGTAACATTTTGTAAACTGTATAATGTCTGCTGCACCTAAAAAAAACTATGATAATAATATGAAATGTTATCCTGAATGTTTACTGCATGTTATTAAATTTCTAAAATATTTCTAGGTTGTCTATGCTGCTTCGGTTGGAGACAGAGCCACGGTCTTGCAGAAATCTAAGGACCTGAAGTTTCTCACTGGTTTTGAAGCCAAGGTCTGATATTTTCCTTTTTATGTTTTCTTGCTTCTGTATCACAGTTTTGTCTTTGTTTCCTTGACTCCTCTTTAATTCATCCGTCATAACCTCCTCAGGCATTCGAGGACGCACACGTCGAGGCTGTCATGATCCTTGGTGAAGCGTTTGCTTCATCCGATCCGTTTGACTTTGGGACCCAGAGCACCACACAGCGCATCCACAATCTGATCCCAGTTATGCTTCGACACCGTCTTACACCTCCTCCAGAGGAGTCTTACTCACTGCATCGTAAGATGGCTGGATCATTCCTCATCTGTTCCAAGCTGAAGGCACGAATCACTTGCCGAAATATGTTTCATGATATTTACAATTCCTATAACCGCCAGCGCCAAGAAAGAGGCAACAAGGCCTAGGCTAAGTCTGAAGTTCCTATTAAGTACCATGGAAATATGGTATATAAGTGGTGTATACATTCTTCACTGCATTATAACCATACACTGACAGACTGATATTTTATGTGTTTAAATTTATTTTATGGTATTTTTTGAATTACAGGGATAGTTTACCCAAAAAGGAAAATTCGGTCATTTACTTATCCTTGTCATTTTTAAACTGATATGTTTTTCTTCTTCTAATCACAAAAATTATATCTTGAAGAATGTTTGCAAACAAAACCTGTTGGTCCCACACTCCCCTATAACTTCCATTACATTGACACAAAACAACACATATCAAAGGGTACATACGATTTTTGGTTACCGGGAATTCTTCAAAATACCTTCTTTTGTGTTCTGAAGAGCAAAGTAATACAGGTTTGGAATGTCAAGAGGGTAAGAAAATGATTACGTTTGTTTTTGGTGTGAACCTTTAAAAATTAAATTAAATATTTGGTTTCTGGTTTATTTAAAAAACTTTAACGACAGTAAAACTTTGTTCCATATTTGTGTGCCTGATGATTTTATATTTCATAGCAAATTATACTGTAAATGATTAAAAGACCTTCTCTTATTTGTTTATCAAGCAAACAAGTTACACTTTACACACTGTAAAGCCTTTTTGTAAATGCATGAGCTGCTATATTTGTGAAGCTGATACGACATCGAAACATTGCGTATAACCATTTTGCTCCAATGGAGCAAATTATGTCAAATGGATTGTGGTGATGCATACAAAATAATAAAAGATTTGTTGTGTGGAATACTGTAAACTTTCATGTTGCTAGTGTAACATTTCATTTCATATGATAGAAAGTCATTAAAATTAAAGGCCTGTCTGTAGTAGCTCTACACCAATTGCAAAGAATTGTGTGTTTAACAAATGAAATTATTAAAATTTTAAGCATTTGCAAATCTATTTCCAGAAATATTATTATGTGAATATTATTATAAATAAATATAGTTTATCTTGTGTACAGAAATATTATTACGTGAATATTATTATAAATAAATATAGTATACCTTGTGTACAGAAATATTATTACAGAAATATTATTATAAATAAATATAGAATATCCTGTGTACAGAATTAATATGTGAATATTACTATAAATAAATATAGTATATCTTGTGTATAGAACTAGTAATGTTTTTATGTGAATATTTTTTATAAATAAATTTAGTTTATCTGTTTATTTAGTACTGAAATATTGTTATGTGAATATTATTATAAATAAATGTAGTATATCCTGTGTACAGAAATATTATTATGTGAATATTATTATAAATAAATATAGTACATCCTGTATACAGAAATATCATTATGTGAATATTAATATAAATAAATATATTATATGCTGTGTACAGAAATATTATTTTGTGAATATGATTAGAAGTAAATAAAGTATATCTTGTTTACAGAAATATTATTATTTGAATATTATTATAAATAAATATAGTATATGATGTGTACAGAAATGGTATTATGTGAATAGTATTACAGATGAATATAGTATATCCTGTGTACAGAATATTACTATGTTAATATAATTATAAATAAATATAGAATATCCTGTGTACAGAAATATTATTAAGTGAATATTATTGTAAGTTAATATAGTATATCCTGTCAACAGAAATATTATTAAATTAATATTATCATAAATAAATATAGTATATCTTGTGTACAGAAATATTATTAAATTAATATTATTATAACTAAATATAGTATATACCGTGTACAGAAATATTATTATGTGAATATTATCATAAATAAATATAGTATACCTTGTGTACAGAAATATTATTACATGAATATTATTATAGATAAATAAGTCTATGCTGTCTACAGAAATATTAATATTATTATGTGAATATTATTATAAATAAATATAGCATATCCTGTGTACAGAAATAATATTACATGAATATTATTATAAATAAATAAAGTCTATCCTGTGTACAAAAATATTATTACATGAATATTATTATAAATAAATATAGCATATCCTGTGTACAGAAATATTATTACATGAATATTATTATAAATAAATAAAGTCTATCCTGCGTACAAAAATATTATTACATGAATATTATCATAAATAAACATTGTACAGTTCATTATCAGTTTAATACTTTAATAGTAAAAAACGTTACGAGTGTAATAAAAAATAAAAATAATCACATTTAAGGAGCGCGTTGAATTCACCTCACACTCTTGAACATCAGCGGGAAGAGAAAATTTGCATAAAGTCTCGTATGCGCCAATGGGCGCGTTGAGAGGGCGGGGCTAGCGGGTGTAGCCGCGGGAGGAGCGCAGTGTATGCGCCAGTGGCTGCTGATGTGCACTGAAGAACGCGCACAGATCGAACACAAAACGCCAAATCGGTCGCAAGATTTACGAGCATTTGAACATTTCTCCTCAGATTGATCCTCGTTGACCGATCTCTGTTATTCTGATGAAGGAGAATCCCACATTTTGTTTGCCATATTGTCTCTGGATTACACAAAAGGCGGCACGGACTCTCGGTGGAGGATCCTTCTGTTGGGTAAGAACATTTGGGAGATTTAAAGGCTATAAAAGCATTTAAAATACATTATTAAGAGTTTGGAGTTATGATTGATGTAAAGGGATTCCAGGTTGCACATCTGTGGATGAACAATTGAAATAGAGTTTTTACTAAAGGCATAACATATATATTACTATTAATTTTGACAGGTCAAGTTTTTATATAATTATTTTAATTTTTTTTTATTTTCATAGGCAATCAAGAGGATTGTCACATCCATAATGCTACATTATACTAATTTAATGACATAAAAATAATGTAATTATTTAATGTTCTATAAAGACATAACCCTTGGCCTTTTGTTGGATGGATTGTACATTTTAATTCACTTAATTGAAATTAAATTTGCAGTCTCTTAAAAATTGTGTACTTTTTTTTCACAGATTTATCACCTTTTTTTAATAGAATATTCATAATTTTCCTGATGTTTAAACACTATCAATAATGTTTTTATAATATAAACAGTTTGTTCAATTTACTTCTATTCTATAATATATATTCAGTAATGTTATGTAGTGATTTTATGTCACATCCATAACTCTGAATTGGCCCTGATGTTAACCTGGATCCATTTCTGCGACGAAACATTGACATTTGCATTTACATTTAGGCATTTAGCAAACACTTTTATCCAAAGCGACTTACGAAGAGTCGCAGATGTTTGTGTCTGCAACGAAGTAATGGAGTTATTTCTTTTTACTGTGCTCTATCAGGGATTTATGGAGATTTCGCTGATAACTCTTTCAAATTTGGAGGCCGATAGCTGTTATGTAGGCCGATTAATATATTTTTCTAAGTATGAAATAAAAGGTAAACACAAACAGTGAACAACTGTTGGAAAAGTTGGAATTGATCTCTGAATTATAGTTACTATACATTTCCATAGCCAACTCTTTTTTGCATAAAATCTATTACTGGCAAAAACTAAACAAAAATAAAACAAGTGCCGATTAAATATCTAGTGGCCAGTAGCAAGCATGAGAAGCAGAAGGAATACCTCATTTATCAGCCTACAGATAACAACCTTCCTTATTATTTTGACCGATAACGATAATACTAAAAATATCATTCATGGCCGATATCGATTTGGCTGCGGATATATATCGCCCATCCCTATGGTCTATTATAGGGTGTATTATGTTAAAAAATGAAGTACTGAGGTGCCAGACTAGAATTTCGTAAACTGGTATCACAAACATGAAAATGCGACACAAATCACTTGTTTCCATGCACATCTTTATCCGCAATTTTCCATTGGTTTCAATCGCAGCTTGCTTACTTTTTTTAATTATTTATGAGAATAAACATGCTTATGTTAAAAAATCATAAACTAAAGCGAAATTATGTAAGACCCATACGCCCGTTTATCTTTGATGTTATAATGGAAACGTTTGCAGGTGATTGCCTGCCTCATTAATAGACAGTCATCGATCCATAATGTATACGCTATATACTGTTAAGAGTTTATCAGTGTCCTGACCAAAATTACTACAAGACAATATTAAGTATGTTTTAATATAGTTTGATAACACATTTAATACAATTATACACAATTCATAACAAGCTTGGAAAGAGAACAGAGTTATAATGTCGTTTTCTTGTTTTAGTTTGATGTAGGCCTAGATGTACATTGCAAAGTCGTTTAAGTCAAGTTGCGAATTGAATATTTTGTCAATTTATATTTGCAGCTATAGAAGGAATAAGCAATATTTTGTATTCTCAAAAACAAGTTTGGTTTAGTACTGCACACAGTTTAACGTTGAAAAGTTAAATGAGTACAATCTAATAATCGACTTATCGTCAAGTATACCCCAAAACAGTTGGTTGTATTTAAATACTGTAAACCTGAAAGCTACGGAATGGTAAGAGTATGTTATTCTTATATTTTGACAGTTTTGTAAGTTTTAGTACAAACATAAACAACTGTATTCTCACGTACGCGACCTCTTTGTCGCACACTGTTGAATCTACCTGTCCCGCTAACATCTGAATGGGTTTGTCGACTGTCCAGAGAGGGTGCCGTCTGTTTTGGGGTCTGTGGTGTACGTCTGCGCCCCATTGTTATCCAGATGGACGAACAAGAGGACACAGCAGCTGAATTCACAATAGCTTAAGGCCAAAGGCCAATCAATGGGCTGCCAGCTACGCTATGATACCGAAGGACGATGTCATTTCCTTTGTATTATTTAGGGTGTGACTTCTACACAATGGACTACAATCTCTCCATACAGAGACCCGGTGCTTATAAAAACTCTTTCCGGTGAATAATCAGCCATTCTTAAATTCCGACCTGAGCCAGTCTCGAAATGAAGGTTGTGGGCCCTTGTATTTCTGCTGGTTTATTCTGTTCTTTAAAATTTGAGGTATACAAACAAATACATTCCATATACCAAATCATCATTATTATATTGTGTTAACCACAGAGATCAAGTAGGAACACTTTGGACAGACTTTTGGAAAAATGATTTAGGATTTGTCTCGGAAAGTTCACATTTAACAGTCAAAAATCCATGTTTTGCTTAACACGCCATGCACATGTTTCATGCTGGTTTGTACACCTTCTGATTCACTAGTCAGATTTACTAGTATAGACTGTTTACATTACTCATGGGTAGACTTTATTGTCTCCTATGTGGCAATGGAACCGCTCTTTCCTTTTCTAGCCTTTATAAAGGGGGTTTTATTGTCAGGATTCTGCCCAGGTTTATCTATGATTAGATCTTTTTCTATTAAATAAAGGGGTGTACAATGGTTATCTAGACTTGTAGACTCCAGTTCTGTTAGATTGTCTACTTGGCAGTGACATTGGGTGGCATAAACAGTTTTTCAAATAGTTTTTGTTTTCCTTTATGTTTGATGCAACCTTTTAACTTAATCCTTGGACTTAATATAACCGTTTATTTCACATTGTCCTTAACCCCAATGGCGAATGTTCCATGCAAGGTAATCTAATATCTGTCTTCTCGATCTGTTTTCCATAAGATGCGTAAGTGTTGGTGGTGTTTAGTCAGGGTCTACAGGTCGGGTGACGAAAGAGGTTGAAAGTGATGTAAGAATAGAACGGCTTGTTTTAGTCATAAACCGAACCGTTGCAGATACATTACAAGAGCTCACGCTCTGAACGCAAGCAGGTCTTCGTGCATTTATGTAAGAGAACGAGAGGGCGAGAGATAGAGAGAAACAGAAGATGTATAATTCATAGTAGCGCCTCCGAGAGTTCCTCTCATCAAAGTCAGGTACACTTTAATTACTAAATGATATTATTTTCCCATCTGATTACAGTTTCTTCAGACAGTTGGAGAGCATCTTCTGCTTCCTTTGTTCTTTATAGCATCCGATTTCAGTATGCATAGTCTTAAGATTCCCCAGACCGCTGTTTGCCTAGATGCTTTCAAATATAATATTTAGTGTTTAACAGAAATAAAAAATGATACAATGGTACCTTAGAAATTTCATTTGCTAACATTCTTCCAAATATCTCTCTATGTGTTCTACTAAACCAAGACGTTTGAGTAAAACTTATCAGACTTGTATTTTTGAGTAGAGTATCTCTTTAAACACCTCTGGAATCGGGACTATTGGAGTTTGGTTCTAAATTAAAGTGCAATGATCTATGATGTTATTAATAGGATGTTGTTATGTTTTATTAGATAATAACTGAACGTTGTTTGTGACCATCATTCTCAGAATGTTGACATATTTTAAAAAATGCACACCAGTACTTTCAGTCTGATCTCTTGGCAAAATGTTGCAGTGTCAATTTCAAATTCAATGATTTTTTTAAATGAAAATGTCACCATATTAATACTTACAAATTGCAATGAGATATAAACTTTTTAATTTATTTGATTGTCCTCATCACTTTTTCGTTGATTATTTGTTTTCTTCATCTACAGGGCAAGAAAAATGTACCATATTTTTTCATTTATTGTCAACAAACCACCTACGGCAACTCAGTCATCCCTGCGCTTTTGGCTGGGTTAGGCTGGTATTTTAATATTGAAAAAATGATCCAGGAACTTAAAGAAATCCAGATCGGCATGCAATCAGTTTGCCAAGACATTTATATTTCTCTTTCGACTCGCCGAAAAAACTCATCAAAAAACATTAAAGCTATCGTATTTCGGTTAAATGTGGGCGTGACTTTTGCCTCTGCGGCCTCTGTGGCCCGCAATGCCCTGTAGTGCAATTACACATCTGTGACTCACGCCTAATGCTAACATAGACATGATGGAGGGTGTGGAAACGTTTCCCTCTTTCCCTGTTGCCTTGTTTCCTTTCCTCCCCTTTCCAAACATCTGTCAGATGCCTTCAGCTGTAGAGCATATGTAGAAGTTCCCTTCATCTGTGACCGAGGATCCCACTGGAATGAGGTGGAGGAGGATGAGCGAGGAAAGTAGGTTTGTTGGATGCATATTATTAGGACCCGAAGCCAAACTCTCAGCACCAATCTTCTCTGGTTAGCTTCAGGTCTGGAGTTTATTTACTCGGCTGTAAATGTAGGCCGTGGAAGGTTGATTTGCATTTGAATTTTTATTTTTCATATTTTCGGATAGTCACTGACAGGATCTAGAACAGGCAGTTGCTTACTGTTTCTTATTGACAGAAATTACACAAATCGCAGATTGATCAATATAAGAATATTGTCAAGAAGCCTTTATTAAATGTTGTGGTTCATGTTGGCATTATTCATCGCCCCAGGCAGATATAGCATTACGGGATTTAGTTCTTATGGCACTCGTAGTAAAATCAAAATGCCACCTTGTCGAGAAATGGAAATGAAGGTCTGTTATGCATCCCACCTTTATTTATGTGGTATTAAGAATAGATGTTCGGCATTGTGCAGTGGGATGGTGGTTCAGTGACCTCTGACATCTGTTTGAACTAGAAATGTATAACATGAATCCTTTCAGAAGTTTCTCCATGTCTAACCCCTCAAACCTAAAAATTGCATCCCTCAAATTTAAGTCGACCCTTCTTGGCCTCCATCTATAGAAACAATTCTGTTCTGCGTTGTGTTTATACTTTAAAAGAGTAGGGACAATGGATTAGAGTTTGATCGATAAAATACCCCACCAATCGTTTTTCCGGGTTGCGTTTGTAGGTGACGCCTCTTAGAAATAGTGGGGTAACTTTACTCTACTTTACTTTACAGAGTAGTAATGCACTCTCTAGTGTGCGGCTTGTTTTGGCACGTCATCTGCTTTTAACCGCTGCAGGACTCAACATGATCGATCAAGTAAAATGAATGCCTGCAGTATTCTACAGTTGAGGTTGTCATATTATACAGTACGATAAAATACAGATCGGTCAACCTCTACAATGGATCAATGAGTCTTTTCTGCAGCGAAATGAGGTATGGCTGTGCAATTTATCCAAATATCGCGAATTTTGCACACATGCAAATTGCAAAATAACCAGTGCCGTCATTTGCAATAAACAAGATAATCCTTTCTTCGAAAAGTGATGTATATATTCCCTCCCAAGCCAATTTTTCTTACAGTGTTGTCCTATTGATTTTTGATGCTCGAACCGAGCGATGACATTTTGAATCTCTGGTCCAGAGATCTGGAACATCTTTTGTATAAATGCAAACAAGCCATGTTTCGAAAGCTATAACTTTCAAATTTGTAGTGATGCTTTTTTCTAAAATAGTGTGAAACTTGATGTATTCGCTGTTCCAATCAGATCAGTTCCAACTTTTCTGAAGTTTTAAAATTAAAAAGTTTTTGTGGTGTGTCGGGAAAAGAAGTGCTGTCAGACGTGAGATTTTTTCCTGCTGGAATGGCTTAATCCAAAGTTAAAGGGATAGATAAAGATAGCATGTCTCAAATGGATTAGTTATCAACACTATTCAAAATATTTTGCAGAAGAGTCATAAAGGTTTGTAAAAATAAAGGTGATTCTGTATGACTGAAGTCTTAATCTAAAAACGAATATGTACATTTTTACGGTGGTATTATGTAAGAGAAAAGAGTGAAGGGTAATTTAGGAATCCTCCTTTTTCTTTCTCGGTATGCTAAATCTCATCTGTCTATGTTTTTTGCTGCTTAGTCTCCTATGTCAATCAATACATCTTTCGTCGAGCCCATCTCATCTGTTATTGCACCACTTGTTCTTCAGGCACTCACTTTCACTTATCATCAGTTTGAGTGAGGCCATTTTTTTAAATAACTGCCTAAGGAGTTTGTTTGGCACGGAGAACAGCAAAAAAAATGATGTAAAAGAGTATTCAATAATTAGTATTGTAATGTAAAGTACTTGTTAGGGAACTAAATCATGTACAGTACGACAGAATTGTATTTTATTTCCTTTGTTTTAACATTTAAACATTGCGTTTAATTGAGAAAACAAGAAAAATGCTGAATACTTGCAGACATCATATTATTCAACTTAATATCAAATGCATGTCAAAAAAAGAAGATTTTTTGCTTAAGGATTGTTTTGGATTGAAAGTGTAATTTCTCTATTTTCTCTCTTATTGAATGGCCATCACACAAGGTTATCAAGTCAAGTGGATGCAGATGAAATTATTGCAGACTGAATTTAGCTGTCATTTGTGTTTATTATTGATTAATGTATGTAATTAAATATCTATCGACTTGTACATGTAAGACCTTTTTATTGGATTGACTGGGTTTCTCAATATCTTCAGTCATGATGCAGTATTTTATTAGTTGGTATGCCGTAGCTAGAACAGATTGGCACATTTTACAAGCTCTTGAAAAGCCTGCACACTTTCTGCCTGACAAGCAAAGTATATCGTTTGACTTTTCATGCCAAAGAATGAAGCGTACCATGTCCGTGCCGCGTGTAAATCACAACAGCTAGATATCCAGTTTGTTTTTCAGTAAACATTAAGGGTGGTCTAGTAAGGATGAGTGGGAGTGCTTCACATTGTATTTTCTTTTAGGCCGTAATGAAAATGTCGAGCAATGCAGAAACTCTCGAGCAAAGCTTCATCAGTATATAGGGACTGAAAATACTGTGTGTAATTCTCCACAACAGATGCTTTAAATCCATGTATAATAAATGAAACGCACTCTAGCTTGAATTTCACATGATTTATCTCAAAGAGTTTGTAATAGGGACGGGCGATACATCAGCAGCCTTATCGAAATCGCCAATACATGCTATTTTTAGGATTATCGGTTATTGTATAGTATTACGCTATCGGTCCAATAATAAAATCAGGTTTATATCTTTAGGTCGATAAATAGGTATTATTTCTGCGGGCTGAAACACTTCTCATGCTTGCCGTTGGCCACTAGAGACTTAATCGTCATGTGTTTTATTTATGTTTTATTTTTTGTCAAGTAATAAATTTTATGCAAAAAAAAGAGTTGGCCATAGAAATGTATAGTTGCTATAGTTCAGAGATCAGTTCCAACTTTTCTGAAGTTGTAAAATTAAATCAGTTGTTCACTGTTTGTGTTTGCCTTTTGTTTCATGCTTAAAAAGAAATATTTATCGGCCTATATCTCAGCATCCAAATATAAAAGAGTTATTGGTCATCGTTATCGGTCAACATTTCCATATCGGTGCGTCCCTAGTTTTTAATGTGTTTGAGTACTCTAGGACTTCAAAACAATTAATATGCAAATCCCTTTAATCCATTGTCTCATGATGTTTGCCGTTCAGAATCTAAAACCCTCATAGGTCTTCTTTGCACGTTAGAGATATCCAGCTTATTGTTTGTGGTTTGGGTTTGTGCTATGATTGTTGGAAGCCTGTAATTTTGGCTTGGTTAACTGAATCCTTTCAATAGCCAAAGGCCAACTTTGGAACTTTCCAATGACCTAACATTTCCTCCTTGCGATGTAAGACTCCATTGAGACGAAATCAGAATAGAAATTTCAATTGGTACGCTTGTATTGCCAGCCTGCATGTCAAGTCTTTAGTGCCCACTGGATTGACGGTGGAAAAACTTTTAATAGAAATATAGGTGTATACAATACCACAAAACACAACACTCTCAAAGTCTTAAATCCAAGAGGTTTCTATTAAATGTGTCATAATGCCCAGCTAAACCAATATTATTGTTTTTAGTTGTTGTAATTTAATGTGAAAAAGGTTTTGAAAATGTGTTGTGATTTGCCGTTTGACATTTACAGGTACTGCCCCTTTATTAACGTACATTACCTTTATTTATATAGCGCAAATACATCGCGTCAAAGCAGCTGAACAACATTGTTTAGTAAAACAGTGTGTCCATAATGCAAGATGATAGTTAAAGGCTGTTCATCGTTGATTTTGATGATGTCACATCTGCTCAGATTATGTGGTTTCTGTGCATTCATTTTCAATTCAGTGATGGCATCTCCAAACAGTTTAAATAGTGTCTCTGCATTCATTTACAATCAAGTTAAAAATATTGCTGTGAATGAAGTGACCCCAACTAAGCAAGCCAGAGGAGACAGCGGCAATGGACCAAAACTCCATCGGTGACAGAATGGAGAACAAACCTTGGGAGAAACCAGACTCAGTTGGGGGGCCAGTTCTCCTCTGACCAGACGAAACCAAACGCATATATTTGGGGGGTGGCATTGAAATTGTATCGCAAACTGATCCCTTTAACATCCCACAGTGTAAAGTCAAGGCATACATTTATATTTTCAGAATATTCCACTTGGCCTTTCATTGCACAATCCTGGGAACATGATGTAAAGTAAGAAGAGCTGTCATTGCATTTTGTGCATCTGAATGTGTTTTATCAATTGTCTCTGGACTTCTGTCCAATCAATAGTTTGACCATTTGCCAAAAGCATCATTACTCTTCTTTTACCCTAGTAAAACTGTGTTTGAGTTTCTTAATGGATTATTTTAAACAATAAAGACCCATGCATGGACTCTACGACTGGTGCCTATCGATACAGCAAAGCTTTGAAGTCAGTGAGCTTGGGTTTGTAAGAACAGACTGCTAGTACATATTCTTGGATCGATACATTCACTTTGTAAATATTTCAACAGCTTTTATCGCTGACAATTAAAGGAGCGTTTCTGGCTAATGCAGAAAGCATTTTTAGTAATAATGTGTTGCGTTATACACATCATTGTCCATCACGGGCTGCAGTGAGTGTGTGTCCATTTATAGACGGTAATGGGGCCACCGTTCTCCAAAATATCTTCTTTTGTGTTCCGCTTTCTGAGAGTCATACAGGTTTGAAATGAGTTATTATACATACACCACAATATAATAAATGATGATGATGTAAAATAGGTACTGCATGGATCCCCTCCCCCGAACTCATTGAACCCCTTATACAGCTGCCGGTGTTTGGTCAGGGAGCAAACGGGTTAGGAGGGAAAGGGGTCAGTGTAAGCACAGCTGGTCTGACCTCCCTGTAACCAGCTGCCGTAACAAAGGACCCCTGTCGGGCCGCTAGAAAGGTGGCCCTTCTACCCATCTTGATTTTTCCCTGTTCCATTTCTCTTCCGACACTCCCCACCCCCATTCTGACTCCTTTGTATCCCGTAGATCTGTCCCAGCTGTTAAGCTCTTTTTACGGTCCCTTCTTTCGGCGTGACCTCCCTTCCACCGAATTAACCCCCGCTTTCATACACATGCACCATGTGTACGCGCAAAAACGGTGTGGCACGCCTGTTTATGACATTGAAATTGGCGCAAAAAACACCTCTTGTTCCAAGAGACGTTCATAGTGGAGCATCATTTAAATATCCGATTGATACCCGGTTACTTTACTTTTAAATTTCAACTTTTATAAAAACAATAAAATGAAAAACGCATGTCTTTTGGAGCTTTTTGAACAACAACCCTGAGGACCGGCCTTGTGTCGGTCTGATGCCTCCCGCCCTTTGCCATTGTTTAAGTTGCGCGTGCCTTGCAATTCACAACAATTGTAGTGGCGGGGAGGCTGGGCCTTAGGCCTTTGTAAATCTGGCATTGTTCCGGACACACGCTCGTGTTTGACAGACGCACGTGCTGACAAAAGAAACGCAGCATACCTCTGCTAATTATTTGCTGGGGCCCATCGAAAGATGGGACGCGGTGGCCATCTGTGATTCTCGCTTTTAATCCCCGCGTGCCCACCCGGCTGGCCCCGCTCAAATCCTTACGATTGTCTTGGTCTGTCATTATGAAAGGCCTGTATTTTAAAGATTAAGATGTAGAAGAATGTCTGTTTTGCGTAGTAAAGAATAGAAGGGGTCTCTGTTACTTCTCACTTATTTATGATGATTGTAAAGAGGAAGTCTTTAGTCTCTTGCTTTATAAATCTTATGTTGGTATAGAATTTAGTTATGTTTCAGAAATGTTCTCAAAAATAAAACCTTTTTTAATATATGTATCTAAGATATCAAAACTGGTATGACTTCATTTCTTTTCAGGAATACAAAAGAAGATATTTCGAAGAATGTGGGGGACAAAATGACACAGGAAAATAGGAAAATATAGACTTGTAACATAGGTTGAATGAATGAAGACGGCATCAATTACAAAGTCCCCAATCTAAGTCTAAGTTTTTAAATCTCATTCATTAGCCTAGACATAAGTGAGATTTAAGGGATACTTCCCCCAAAAAGAAAATTCTGGTATGAATTACTCATCCTCTAGTTATTCCAAATCTATATACATTTCTTTGTTCGGTTGATCATAAACAAAGATATTTAAAAGAATGTCAGACAACCATAGTGGAAGAAAATAAAATGGGAGTCAAAGGTTCCCCTAGAACAGTTTGCTTTCCTACATTCTTCCAAATATGTTCTTTTATGTTCAGAGGAACAAACACTATACAATTGCGGTCAATGATAACCCAGAAATTAAATTTTTTCAAATACCTTTCTTTGTGTTCAACTTAACAAACAACATACATAAGTTTGAAACAACTTAAGGCGCAATATTTCATGACAGAATTTTCTTTTTTGAGCCCCAGATCTCAGTTAACAGAATATTTCAATCTACAGACTGACTTTTTGCGACAGATTATTACTGAATGTCCATAAATGTTTGGTCGTTCTATTTCTCAGAAGTTAAAACTGTCTGAAACTAACCAGATACCTCAATAAAGTATAAATGAGAACCTCTTAAGCCACAAGGTTAGGCAACTAAAAAAATCCCGGATGCCCAGATTTACATCAATTCCATTCCTTCCTTTATCAAGCTGGGAAAGGAAACATCTCGGCCTGCTTGAATGGGTTTCTGTTAAATCAGACGGGCTCTTTCTCTCGCATGGCTTTGTTCCCTAACAACCAGACTAAACACTCACGGTAAGGTGAACTTTAAGAGCTTAAGTGACACGGGTCTTTCACCGCCGGAGTGGAAAGGTAGAGATAACTGTCGTCTACCACTGGAACCTAATTTCATTCTGGCTGTTGGACTGTTGCTGCCTTTTAGTTTGAATCGATACGTTGTATTTGCCCAGCGAAGGTCATTTGGTATATCGAGCAAGGCCTGCACGCTACAACCAAACCACTACTAAAACCCAATCAATTCGGTCTGAAAATAACAGCTGATTCTCACTTCTTATTCAGGAGTGCTGAAGGACACTTTTATATTTTTGGTTAAATTCGGCAAGTTTATTTTGAGATAATGTTTCCAGGCATAGCTTGACGGGATAATGGTTTCCTCTCAAAGACGGATTGCCTTAAGTGCACACAACAGCAGTACATGTTAAACGGACCTCAATTTAATGTTCCTTTAGAACCTTTTTCCTGGTAGAGCTCGCTGTTGTCTCTCCGAATGTGTCACGGAAAATAGATATGTGTTTATTGGGTAAAGTAGGTTTAAAGAAGATATTTTGAAGGAGCTCGGCCCCCTTTAACTTCTATTGTATAGACACAAACAAATGCGAGTAAATTGTGTGGCAGTTACCAACATTCTTTGAAATATCTTTTGGAGTAAAATCATACATGTTTAAAATTATGATGATCATGATGTGAAGAATGACATAAAAAATGTTCTTTAACAATTATTTAAGACAATGCTACCAAAATAGGAACAAATTCTAATAGAAACATATGAGACATCCCGTTGATGTCTAGGAGAAAAGATTTGGATTTTAAAGAGACCTCAATTCGTGATCATTCTTTATATAAAATGGCATATACCCAGGAATGATAAAAAATAGTTTCATTGGCACATCCCGACAGGTAGTGTGAACATTCAAGCAGATTTATGACTGTCCTCGAGGAGACAATCTCAGAAGATTTGAGAACAGGCACTCTCCGCCTGGATAGGAACCAGGGTCAGCTGTAATGACAGGTTCATCTGTTTTTTTCTTTCCACACGTGGAGTTAGGCTCTTAGTTTGCCCCATGACCCCAGCCAGCTGTCCTAACCCATTAGCATAACAAAGTTGTCCACTTCTGCTCCCTGCGTTGGATGCCACTAGCTGTCTAGAGGGAGCCATGTGGCATGTCCCGGCCCTACTGTGGGCCATCTGTGGGCTTGTGCTTCTTTTCACTTAGTGACTCAGTGTTAACTGCAACCTCAGAGTATTTGTCTTGAGTTGTCGCACCAATTTGCCTTTTCAATTCTGAGAATCGCGCCATCGTAAAGAGTCACTTAAAAATGTCATTGTTCTGTTAAATACAAAAGAAGATATTTGGAAGAATGGTCTGGGGCACTCTTCACTACAATAGTGGGATCAATTACTGTCACTGTCGAAAGTGGCATAGGAGATTTTTCTCATTCTTTAAAATATGTTTTGTGTTCAGCTGAAACAAAATGTAAACAGGTTGGATCAATTTTAGGGTGAGATGTATACCAGTTTTGAGGATGAATATTAATGACAGAACTTTTTGGGCGACCTGTCTCTTATATAGATTCATGTGTCATCTAAGACACTTTAACAATACTTATATATTTAAAAAAATATTTTAGAAATAAATAATGAGATCGTTATTTTTGTTCTTCCAATCATTCAAAGCTGCATACAGAGCTTGATAGAGAACGCTTCAATTGGAGCTTACGTTACAGTCTCATCTTTCCATCAGGCATTGGTACTCATCCCATACACTTGTAGGAGCGGTTGCCATGGAAGCTGGTTGCCAAGCACCCAAAGGAGGTGGTGGTTGATGGGGGGGCGTTGATGTAGATTGTGGTATGATGAACGGTGAGAATTCTAAGCATGACAGACCTCTCAGGGTTCACGCTCTGGGTCTCTCATCAAACTCCTCGAAAGTAAAAATGAGGAGTGAAAAGAGACGGTAACAGAATGACATGGTTATGAGTAATTTGAGGCAGTGATTTCATTACCGTTGCTTGAAAGAACAAAATAGACTGATGCAGTGAAGTGAAGAGAATGACAACATACCACAAAGTTAAATCGCTTGCTCTGACGTGCCTTCGGCCTTACCTATACAGCCTGATGATGGTTCTTGAGCATCAGATGGGCTGTTTTTTGTACCCTCAGGCTCTGAAAATAAGCAGGCAGGGCCTTCATTTTTCCTGTGAGCCAGAGGCTCTCCTCCATGGTGACGAAGCTGGATGCAGGGCAACTGAGGAGAGCTGCGTCCCAGACCTCAGCTGGGATTAGGTGCTCATAGGGTGGAAACAACAACAGGAGGTTTTATTTAGACACTTTCAAGGGATAGTCGATCCAAAGATTAACATATCTATTCTCACAACATTGTTTCCTTTTTTCTTCCTGCAAAACACAAAAGAAGATATTTTGAAGAATGGTGGTAAATAAGGAAGAAGATTGACCTTTATTGACGTCTGTCATCTTAAAATTTATCTTTTTGTTCCACAGACGAAAGAGTTATGCAATAGGTTTGAATGACATGAGGGTGAGGGAATGATAACGGTATTTTATTTTTGGGTGAACTTTCCTTTTATATCTGCGGTTGTCTAGTGATAACATAAAGTTATATGAAAATTAAATTATACATTTTTATTTGCTAAAATGGTCAACATTCTCCATCTCTCCTTGTGTTTTTAAGTACAGCCAAAAGAATTGGAAACACACAAAACCAAATCAAACTTGAATTTGACTAACAGTATTATTTAAAAATAAAAGTTTTAATTTGTATTCTGATTGTTGTCATTTTAAATTATTTTGGCCATTTTAATCATGATTTCAAGTAGTCTGATATTGTGTCAACCCTATTTTATATAATGTACCAAATATTTCCATGCATCTTGCTTTATATTTTCAAACATGTGATACTGAAGGCTTTTGTCATTTTGCATCTCTGTGCAGGTAGAGGGCAATGTGTTACTGATCATTGTGGCTTTTCATGTCTCTGGTACACTGCACTTACAGTCGAACCGCATAAATCTGATCCTGCTCTCTCTCGTCCTCTAGAGAGGAAACATGACCATCTCTGACTCAGAGAGGTAGCAGAACACGGCAGATAAAATGTATCTGTTGGTTTACCTTAACCACCTCAACCATGCTTTGAATAAGCCAGAACAATGTGTCTATTTGTTGTCATACAAACTAATATTACTAGATCTAATAGTATTTATAATTTTATATAAGAGATGAGGATATGATGTTTAACACTGAGAAAGATATTTGGAAAAATTGTGTGTAGCCAAACAGTTATTGGACCGCATTGACTACCATTTTAAAAATAGTATTACCCTGAAACATTTGTCCTACATTCTTCAAAATATCTTATTTTGTGTTCAACAAAAACAAAACCAAATTAAGGATTTTTTTCTGAAAAATCTGAAAAGCAAGAATATGATGACAGAAGACTCTCTAGACTTGACTTCAAACAGGTGTTAATGTGGCTGTACAATTCGATTTGTGGATTTGTACATCTTTATCATGTTGAAATAAAAAGAATAAATTGTGATGTGTATATATACATAAGGAAAGGAATATGGGACATTATAATTTTACAATAATACATATACATTAATATTTTTGTTAGACTTTGGAGGAATGTGCCTCTTTCTTCAAGTAAGTGTTGTCATTGGGTAATACAATAAAAACAAAATGCTGGTCATGATTAGTTGCCCAAATGTCCATGTGAATATATTGACCCAGCCGTGCTGGTGGACTCTGATGTGGGCCGTTAGAATTCAGGACATGCGTCAACAAAGCGTGATCAATTCTGCATCATACACAAACTACTCCAATCAGCCCGGTCAAGAGACTGCCAAATTCAGCCCGGAAATAAATGTCAGCAATAAAGCCCCACCGATGTTGGTTTTTGGTTCTGATGCTGATACCGAGATCAGGTAGTAAAATGTAACCGGGATCATATTGGCGGCAGTTTAGCGACAGGCTCATATCGGCCGATAAAATTGGCAAATCCATTTTGTTATCTAGATAAGCATGAGGCTTAAATACATCTAACAGCTATATTTATCTATCTAGTTATCTATCTAACAGCTGTATTTAAAAGCCTTTTTGACCTTTGTTCTGTGATGCACAAAGATATTTTGAGAAATGTGTCTGTAAAGCGGAAGTCAATAAGGTTTGTTTGTTTTTCACATTCTTCACAATATTTACTTTTGTGTTCTGTAGAAGAAAAAAAGGCATACAGGCTTGGAAAGACATTTTCCCACTACATTAAAACATTGTGGTGGCGTTTGAGGGAACCTTAGAATTACAATTATTGAGTTATGATTGCATTATGATGATGCATTATTTATTGAAGCTACTTGAGCATAAATTGAAAAACAAAGCAATATAAATATATTAAATTTTTTTTATTTTTGATGCTGGTAGTCTTGTAGGAAGTGCTGCATTGTTTACTTATCCATCTACAAAAATAATGGAATGGAAGTTGTGTCTTTACTTTATTTCTTGTCCAGTTGCGGAAAAAGCAGACAGCCAACAGTGCAGATGGTCCCTTAAAAGTGTGTCATTACCAACGCTTGTCTAACCACCTCCGCCCGCGCTCCTCATCTGTTTTTCTCTTCCCTCCCTCCCCTTTTCACACTTTTTCACTCTCTCTCTCTGTCTCTCTCTCTCGCTCCGTCCTCCTCACTGTCTGTCTTGTGGAAAGACAAAAAGTAGATTTGTTCTGCAAAAGCTGCAGCTCGGCACATCCAGCCACATTGGCATGTTTTTGTGCGTCTAGCATGTTTGAGTGGGCGAGGACTGGTATGGTGATGAGACTGAGCGCATGTGTTGTCGTCGCCTCCTCCGAGTTAATCTCTGAAGAGGAGGTGTGGTTTCCTCCTCCTCCTCTTGGATCTCGGAGCTGAATATTAAGCGTTGCTTTGCCTCTAGCTCTTCATCGCAGCACAGTTTTGACTGTAATACAGCATCCTCTGGTTTGATTTCTGGACGTTAAACAGCCTTGACATCCAAGATGAGTTTCAGCAGTGATCTGGATGAGACAGAAGACGGAAGGTGAGGTTCTCTGAATATTTGTCGAATGCCGAGCAAGCAGGGGTTTGCAGATGTTTTGTTTCATGGCTCGACATTTGTGTTTAATGGAAGATATAAATGGAACACAAAGCTACTCTCAGATTAGTTCCCGAGCTTATTCTGCAGACTTGTGTCTGGCTAATAGCTTTACAGGAAGTTTCTATATGGGTCTGTAAGTCCATATGGCTCAGATTAATAGATATATGAATATCGTCAAGCAAACAAATGGCCTCATGCTTATCTGTCTATTATTAGATCTATTTGTGATTTGATGCTCCAAAAGATGACAATACATCTCTGGACAGGCATTGTTAGAGTATTCAGTGGACTGAGACGATTCCTGTGTCAGTTTCTCTTACTGGTGGCCTTAAAGGGCCACAGTCACACGCATGATATGCAGTAAGCAAAATAGGTCACTTATGTTATGCATCGGTTTATTGAAAGCTTGAAACTCAAGATGTCATAGCATTGTAGAGTCTGTTGTTGAACACCAATCTGTTTTGAACAACATTAATGTCATATAAGCTTATACGGAACATATAAGACGAGACGATCAATATATTGACTAAAGAGTTGGTCAAGGTGGTCAACATAGGATGGGGAGATGCTGGTTGACCCGATCTCACATAGACATATATACAAACCTATAAGCATGCCCAAGCATCTCCATGGACTACAAAAATCCCACGTCTGGTTGATGTTGGTTTAGCTGAAATACAAACAGCTGGTGCCGGGGGTCAACAGGTTTGGAGCTGTTGGGTCACTTTGGCAAGCCTTGTGCCATGAAACGACCCTGTAGAGATCATCCTTAATATAAGACATTGTACTTCAAATGCCATATTTAATGGGGAAGTATTGCACCATTTAAGGCATTATAAGTGCTTTAGACTGTTACACATGTTGAGATGGCATGTTTAATAAGATCCATTTGTTAAAACAAAATTAGACAGATGACGTTGTTTATCTGTGTTCTATAACATATTAACATAAGATTGACATAAACGTATACTTTTCCTTTGCAGTTTGGTTTGAGGGGTCTGACTTAACTTGAGATACAACCAACATTGTTAGGTAAAAATCTAGGTTTCGTCACTAAAAGAAAGCTATGGCGATTCAGGTTTAAGCTGGGTTGCTTCCATCCAGCAGAGAGATTAATGCATTTTCTTGATATAGATGTGTTAATAAATTCCAGAAACAAACAGCACAGTGTGAGTCCATAGTGAGACAGGTTATCATTTGTGTAAGGTTAATACAACAAGAAATGCCTGATCGACCAATTATGCGGACATCTGTCACCAAAACTGTCTACACAGAACATATTCCTGAGAAATGTTCTCCATACAGGCAACACAAATGATGTATTATAAGCTGAGCTCGGTTAAGGGCTGATGGGATAAAGGGGAATGAGGTTTGGGAAAAGCCACAGAAGCCCTTGTTGGTTAGACCGAGTGTCAGTGAAGAGCGGAAGATTCCTGCTGTTTGTGGCTGTCTGGGATTCAGCCGTCTCACTGCATTAGAGCCCATGGCTGTCTAACTTTTTAAAGCAACAGGCACACATATTTCTTAATGGGAGGTTGAGGGATGTGTTCTTTTTGACTGAATAAAAAACAATAGTATTTTTAAACTTTTAGGTTAAATAGGCAATATGTCTTTTTTGAGGGATTGCAAATTAAAAACAAAGGTGTTACTTGATGATGCTGTGAAGGAGAGTAGAATGATGGGAGTTGTCGTCTTTTGCTCAATTGCCGATAGGAATTAGTCTGTGTTTAATTTAAAAACAAATGCAAGGGTGATAAAGTTGATGTGATGAAGAAACAGTCCTTTAATCTTTGAAATAATAATTCTACAGAGACAAAAGTTATGCTACTAATATTTTTTTTTTAATATTCTCTTCTATTATGTCATTTGCCTTACATATTGGGCCTTTAAGTGTCTGCTCATTGGTCACTTGACAAAATGTGTTTTGTATCAAAGCATAAAAATGCTTTTAGTTCATGGACATAAATTAGTTATTGTATCATTTAGGGATACAAAAAGTGATATGATGTATTATTGCTGTATATGTTGAATTCATTTCAAGTAGTTGCTATATTTGTTTGTCAATAAATATATGTTTTACGCTGATTTATATATGTGTTCTGGCATATGTCAAGTTTAACTCCTGTATCTTTTAAAAAGTTCTGGTGCAAGAATACAAACTGGACAAAAGACGTCCAAAATAGCATCACAAGCAGATAGGACTATATTCATTGAGTCATGTACTTGTTGCTAAGGATTGGAATATTTAATAGAATGATCCACAAATTCACACAGACTGTCACCATGTTTTTTATTATTATTGACATCATTGCTGGTTTTTCACTGATATACTAAACTGACATTTCCTGTCTCAACACTTAATATGAATGAACAGTGTGTACACATGTAATATGAGATAGATGCTCTTACGTGAGCAGACGGTCCGAGCACAAGCCCCTGTCCGAGCCGGCATCACGATTTGCAAATAGTGCCTATAATGCACAAAACTGGGTCACACCCGGGTGACTCATCGTCTGTCTGAATCGGTTTGATTTTCTGTCTGCTGTAAAACACAAAACAATACATTTGCTCTAATCTTAGTGTTTCACAGCAATTTAAGATCATCGTTTCCTCAAGCATGGTCCTGGTTACAATTTTATTTTATTTCACACAAAAAAGCAAAAAAAAATTCATGCAGAATTGAAATAATACAACGATAAATAAACGCTGACTACATTTTCACGTTGCTTAGAGATGCAAGCTTTGTGTGCTGTAAGAGGCTCAAGTGCCACGTAACAATAACTCCTCTCCGAACGCACCCAAATGCCTCGATTACCCCGTCCACCCACGGTGACTCCGTTATGAGCGCAGGCAGCTGCTGTGGTTCGATCCAGTGTACTGAGAGCATTGATTTTAGAAATAATGAGACAAAACCTTTCTCCGCTTCAGTACAAGCCACGGTCCATCATGTTCCATCTTTTCTGGTTTGGTATTAACATGTGATGCTTTTGTATGTGTTCACTGGAATGTGCTTAAAGACACTACATCTTTTTCTCGTCTCTCTCTCTGTTTCTTTTACATGCCTCACATGCATCTAAAGGTGGGGTAACCCAATTCTGAAACCGGTTGTTATTTAAAAATTGACTTAATAGCAAGCTACTATAAATGAAAGGACCCCTTTCTGTATTCTTCCGCCTTTACATGCCCCTCTACTGTCTTTATAATGCCCACTTGCTGTTTAACCGTCTCTTGCTGCTGATTGGATGCCAGTCTGTTTTGGTTCTTCGTCTGACTCAGTTTTCTGGAGGGCTTTTAAAGAAATGGTTACCCTGCCTTGATTTTTGGTGATTTTTATCACTCTCAAAATGTGTATCACAAGACCTTTGCGAGTGTGTATATATCTTCTCATATGTATATAAAAGAAGATATTTAAGAAATGTCAGTTAAAAAGTGATTGAACTTTCACTTCCAATGGTTTTGTGTCCAAAGTAGAACATCCTAGAGACCAATCTTCCTTGGATCCCAAATGCCAACCATACTGATTTTAAAGGATAGATTTTTGATAAACTTCCCTTCTATTTAAGAGGAAAAAAGACATGGATCTAACAGGCTTTACAGATGAGTTGCCAAACCGATCTTGAATGCATTGTTTGTTCTCATTTCTTTCCAGCTGTTTTTCATTTGATGATGAAATCGTTTTCAGGGAATGACTCGGGCGACTCTTCATAGTTGTGTGACTCGCTTTTTTAAGTGATTTCAATGGCGCATTTCATAAGCATTCCTGCAGAACAAATCTGACATGTTTTGCTCTCTGTACATTTTTCTCTGAAGGACTCGGGCGTTTGTGACTGGCAGCGCGGCGAGAGCGGCACGCATCAGAACTGTGACCTCAATAAGATTCAAAGATGCTTCTCTCCCTCCCCTTCTTCTCTCAAGCTCTCTTTTCTTCTCCTTATAAAGTCTCATTCTCTCTCTCTTTCTCTGGCGTTCGGCCCGTTCTCTCTGTATCGCTGAATGTCTTCCTCCCTCTCTGCTGTTATGGATCTTTGGCAGGAGTTCAGCCATTAGATCAGTCAGAAAGTGGAGCAGAATCTGGGAAGAACCTCCCATTCAATTCCTGCTAATACATGGATGTGCTTGCTTGGTTGTTTCTTAAGGTGTTGTCATAAAAAATGGAGTCTGGACCAAATCTGTGTGCCTTTCAGCAAGAGATGCAGGGTGAATGTTAAGTTGCTTTAAAAAAAATGAATCAGTTATATTATACCTTGTTTAGGTTGGCGTATATAATATCTATTCCTTAATTTGTAATGTTACATTGAGTGTTTTGAGTCTCTTGACTTTTAATTTGTTGATTTGTTTTTGAAAATTTGATTTGATAAAATATTCTGTAAAACAAACAAACAAACAAACTAATAAATAAATAAACACAACTCTTTAAATAAAAGTAATACATAATGGAATGCATCTTATTATTAAAATACTAATAAATCCATTGAAAAATATGGAAATTCTTATTACTTTATTATCTAAAAACGTACCAGAAAATAAAAAAATTCTGTTTCAGCTATATAGATTTATGTGTCTTAGTTAATATATCCAAAATAAATGGTTGTATTGACTTAAATCTTTTAAAAAATGAAATAGTTTTTGTAGTAATTAAATATTGAAACAATTTATTCAAAATCCAACAATTTCCAGTTAATATGTCTAAAATGTATTTAATAATTTATTCTTTATATTTATACGTTTAGGTAATGAAAAAAGTATTTATTTAAGAAAAATATATTATAAATATAAATATTTTTGGTGAATTCTAAAACGAATTTTTTAGTGCAAATTGTTTCACGTAAAAACATATGACATTTTTTGAGTGTAGATTACATTTGCACAAGTATATTTTTTATAGATTTTATTGGCATGATGTACTGTAAAATGAGTCATACATTTGGTTCATAGCACCAATGTAACTCATGTTGCTGTAATGTTCCTATAAATCATTCCAGAATGACATATGGTTTATTCAGCTGCCCGCTCCTGCGGCAGGTGCCAGTCGGCAGATTGTATTCCAGTATCTCTCGTCAGACGCGTGCCAGAACTGAGTAAATCCCCTAAAGAGACTCAGACCATTTACAAAAAAAATCAAAACCCTGCATCATGGTGTTGTGAATTTGTGGGTGTGTTATGGGTGTATGAGGGTGTGTTATGTGTTTGGGCTAGGGGCCAGGCACTTCCTCAGCTCTATATCCGACACCTGTTACCAGTAAAGCTTCAGGGATTTGAGGAACGTGCACTTTTGGCTCCTGAAGTGAAGCTATAAAACAGACGCGGAGAAGTAGCGGGACATGTGGTCCTCATTGGACATGCGTTTATGGAAGTTGTTGGTAATTTTAAGGAATCATCTGAACACTTTTTTGAAGAAAGATGCCAAACTGTGTGAGAAAATGGTATGTTTTTTTCATTTCTGTGTCGTCGTTATATTAGTTGGCAATAGTAACAAAACGATTTTAATATTTGATAACGTTTGAAGTTTGTGCTGAGATGATAGAGGCGTGTTTTATTTTTCAAGATAGAATCTGAAATACATATTGGTAACATAATATTCAGATTTTTGATATGATTAAAATGCTCACACAAAAATAAAATTGTCACGATTTACACATTTGAAACGGGTGTGACTTCCTTCTGCAAAACACACAATTCATATTTTGAAGAATGATGGTAACTGCTGTTTTCTGTCCATTTTAAAAGTGAACTGCTGTTTGGTTACCAGCTTTCTTCGAAATATCTTCTCTTATTCTGTGATTGAACGAAAGACATACAGAGAGTGAGATTGTCATTTTTGAGTGACCTGTCACTTTAAGCATTGTTGTTTTTTGTTTTACACATAATGCATTTTTCTCCCATGTTGTGCAGTGTTGCTGTATTTAAATGTTGTTGTTATTACCTCAGGCTCGATAGAGTTTTGCATCATCAGAGCAGTCTGTGCATCAGCATTTCGAATTACAAATGCAAATGAAGGCTAGAATGAATGATCTGATTATATTGTATTAATGGGGCTCTTGTGATGACAGCAATCGTTTGAAATACAATAACTGTCATCTATATTTAATTACCCCTCTTTAAAACAAGGAACACATTTAATACTTGTAAAATAACCCAGAACATGTCAAGATGAATGCATGAATTGGATTTACAGAAAAGCACATTTATTTAATCCAACCTGTCCAGAAACATCAACTGTGATGTCAGCATTAGGACTTGATCTCTGATCTTACCAATGGTAATTTGCTGTATAATGATAGCATCCTCTTTTTGTCTTTCTTCAGTAACAGGGAGTTTGAGAGCGTGGAGATGAACAAACTGCGTCAGAGCCTGCGCAGGAAGAAGCCCACCTACGTCCCCGAGGCCAGTCGACCTCATCAGTGGCAGGCCGATGAAGAAGCCGTACGAAAGGGAAAATGCAACTTCCCTGTCCGGGTAAGACACGGGACTGTTTATACACAGCACCGCTGGCAATAAGTCTTTTACTTTGAAAGGAAATGTCACAGTAATGGCCAGATCGGTGATGTCTGACAGTCGTTGGTAGGGAGCTGTGTATTAAAGATTTGTATCACAGCATTGTATCTGAGCCACGGTTTAAATGTTTAAAGATTAGTGCATACTCAAAAATAGAACATTTCAAAAAAGTTTTATGTTGTTCATATGTTTACGTTGTGTTTTTAGTATTCTTTAGGACACACAATGTCTACGTTACTCTGTTCACCATTGCTGAGTATTTCCTCTATAAAAGGCAGTTTACCAAAGACTAAGTTAGTAGTTGATGATGTCATAAACCTGTAACCAATCACATCATCTCATTGACCTCATGGATCAGTAGTAAAATGCATGAATATGCGAGACACTCGAACAGATGTGGGACGCAGTTTAACGTTCAGTTTTGAGTCTGAACCTGTTGAGTATGATTGAGTGAAGGCGGAGCCAATTTGCATATTTATGTATCTGCATATACTTAAGCCCAATTCACACCACCAGCAACATTAAAGCAGCGTGTCGCTAGTCTCTTGTTACTAGACCGGTTGGAAGGCGTTCCTAGATTTGGTTGCTCTAGCAATCGCTTTAAACAAACCCTTGCAGCAACTGATGGAAGTAACTTTGCTCCTATTGGTCACCAGACACGCCCACTTCCTGTTGGCCAGCGGTCACTGTCGCTGGTGTCACCAGATTTTCCGGCTCTCTATTAAAAAAGATTACATTGCGTCGCTTTGTCGCTAATGGCCTTTGTCCACTAGAGGCGTTAAAGGAAGCGTGTTTTGAGTGTGTTTCAATTGATTCGACCAAAAGCGGAATCCATTGCGCGTATTTAATCACCCGCCTAGCAATGGCGCCTTCTGCATATTTTCAGAATGGGGCTTTAATAATGCTAAGGAGTTACATTTAAACTCTTTTGAGGCTGGACAAAATATTTTTGGAGGATAAAATGATCAATCACTTTGGATGCTTTCATCCCAAGCAGCATTATTGTGCATTTAGTGTAGATATCAGGTTATATAGCCCATGGGGCCAAACCCATTGACCTAGCAGTTAAGCTATTAACAACATCAAGTCTATATGCAAAAATCCTTTCAAAGGGTGCTAATGCGGATATTTAATTGACTATAAAATGAAAAGAGGCTCTTTTAAGACTTTGCATTATTAAGTAAGGTGGTGGACTTATTTTAATGGAGCTGCATCATGAATTTCAACATCTTTTAAGTATGTAGCCGTAGGTTCCAGAAGCTTCACTGATGTGTAATCCTGCCGTGGCCTCTGTCCACATGGCCACTATAATCACATAACACAAACCTGACCTGAGCGCTATTAGTCGTGTCAGCACGAGGATGTTATGACGGGTTCATGCTGGATACGCGCCATGTGAAGTTTTCCCCTAAATATATTCTTTGCTGTGCGTTAAATGAATCCTTGTAAAAATTAGCCATGGCACATTTCACAAAAGAGTCCAGCTCAGTGGTCACAGTAAAATACATTAAATGTAATTGATGTTACACTTAAACTGTGATGCTTATCAGTTTTGGTCTCTCTCTCTCTCTCTCTCTCTCTCTCTCTCTCTCTCTCTCTCTCTCTCTCTCTCTCTCTCTCTCTCTCTCTCTCTCTCTCTCTCTCTCTCTCTCTCACTTTGTTTTCCCGCAGTATCTTGGTCTTGTGGAAGTAGAGGAGTCCAGAGGGATGCATGTGTGCGAGGAAGCTGTGAAGAAGCTGAAACTGGTGTGTGTTTTAAATCTTTCCATCTCTGCGTGATAACGCATTACTCTTCCTGTAAACAGAATATAGTATCCATAGAAACGCATTAAGAATTGCTAATAAGTAATGCTCAGTTAGACAATTCGTACACATAATGTATAGTTAATGTACAGATAATGCAAAGTTAGACAGTATGTACGCATAATGCATAATAATGTACAGTTAGAGGAAATACAGTCAGGATGTCGATATGCATGAAGAAGAGGAGCTTAATGTACCGTCATTTTAAGGTACATTATGTACAGTTGATGCTCAGATAATGTACAGTTAGACAGTATGTAAACATAATGTACAGTTAATGTACAGTAATGTACAGATAATGTATAGTTAGACAGTATGTAAACATAATGTACATTAATGTACAGTTTCAGTTAGTATGTATGAAGAAATGGAGTTCAATTACTTGATGTGTTTTTTTGTAACTGTACTGGTCTATTGGACCCATATTAAATGTACGTTGAACATTTGACACATGTTTACTTTATCCCAATTCGAAACTTCATAAATAGCAATAGATGGGTAATATGTGTAATTTACCTGATCAAGCAATATTTAATACGTCTATTTATTTATCTTAAGTAAATAAATCTGGGATTCCCATAGTTTTGTTAGAGCGAGGACACAAACCCATCACAATAGTAAATAACTATTTTGAATAGATTTAAAATTTTTGATCAAGTACATAAAAACTATCTTCCAAAATCATTACAATTGTAGCCTTCTTAAATATAAATCGTCTGATCATAAATTCTTTTTATCTATCTCCATATTGTTAGTTTCCTTCCGTAGGTCTGTCCACACATTTCTCACCCGTTTCCCCAAAAAGACTCAAGGTCTTTATATTATTCTTGGACCTGTTTCTTATTGCACAAGTCACTCACTGTGAAGTCCTCGGTGTTCCGCTGTCTTAGCAAATTTAGAAAGCGAGGCTCTGGCTTCTTGTAACGTCACTTCAATTTCATCATTTTGTTTGTGATTTAACCTCATCCCTCACATTTATTTAGCTCTACGCTGCTTTTTCCTGAGCATCTGTCCCATTGGTGACCATCAGAGATGGATTTACACACACACAGCGTATAAACAGAGAGAAACAGAAAGTGCATGTGCTGTTTAATGATACAAATCATAGTTGACTGTCTTGAAACAGCATCTTGTCAAGGCAGAAATGTGTGTATAAATGTATGTTCATTGTATGTTGTTCAGACAGACAGACAGACAGACAAATAGATAAATAGGTAGACAGATAGATAGATAGATAGATAGATAGATAGATGGATGGATGGATGGATGGATGGATGGATGGATGGATGGATGGATGGATGGATGGATGGATGGATGGATGGATGGATGGATGGATGGATGAATGGATGGATGGTTGGATGGATGCACTTTTTTTCAGTATTATGTTAGAATCTTCTTTTAAGCTTAAAAATGCATTGTGGGTCAAATTCTTTGGCAACTTTGCAGAGCTAATCCCAAAATGCAAAGATTTATGATTCTATAACCTTTCTTCCCAGAGCGGAAAGAAAACAGTCAAAGCAGTGCTGTGGGTGTCCGCTGATGGACTGCGAGTTGTGGATGACAAAACCAAGGTATGTCTGTGTGTTTCCTTTGTGTGTCCATTGAAATCCATTCATATATTCTGAAGCCCTGGAAAGCTGCTGCCGTCTGAATGACCCTCACTGAGACTCCCAAGCCATCAATTAGTCTGCACGGAAGCGAGTCTGTCAAAATATGCAGAGGGAGGGAAGTTGGCAGGCCTTTAAAAGACCGGTCACATGACCGGCCTCACCATAGCGTAGAGATGCCTGTTGATGTCAATGGTTCCACGAACAGTGTTCGGCTCTCATTCACGCTTTGTGAGACGAGTCACATCCTTCCCACACATGCGCACACACAAAGTCTGTCGATTTCACCAGAGAAGGTCAAAGGCTTTACATAAAGAGTTTAATTATGCGTTGTTCCTCTTCAGCTTACAAAGAGCGAGGCAAAGGAGGCCACAAAGCATTCTTGTTCGTTTCCTCTAAGGCCGGCCATTGCCTCACTGTGCCTTTCTGGTAATCCTGGCATATACATATGACTCGGCACATCCCCCTAAATCTATACACAGCTATGCGCTTACACATGCAACTTGTGTACATGTTCTTCTCCTTATCTGGATGTTTTAGACTGCTTAAAGCAACAGTTCACCCAAAATATAATTTAAGCCATAATTTACTAATTTCATGCTTTTTGTATATGTTCTTTTTAAGAGTAATAGGTCACTCAAAAATTAATATGGTTTAATTATTTACTTTTCATTTCAATCCTGAATGATTGAGTGGATCACAAAAGAACATATTTTGAAGAATGTCATTAACCAAACAGCATTCCGCTGGACTGAAAACAACATCAAGGAAGGTGGTACCAGTTAACAACTTAAGTGTTTAAATTCAAAATACCACAAAAAATATTATGTTAATAAAATGAAATGCTTCAAAGTATCTTCTCTTGCTTTCTGCAGAAGAAATAAAGTCACACAGATTTGAAATGACAACAGCTAGAGTAAATGATTATGTTTATATCTTGGTTAAACACCATCAAAATAAACCCCAAATATTAATTTTAACCCAAAAATGTATTGTTTTCATCAGAAGAATTTCATCAAGGGATAGTTTTGACAAAAATTTCATCATTTTTACATTTTCTTATCATGTTAAACCTGTATGACTTTCCCTCTTTTATACACATCAGATATTTTGAAGAATGTTGGGAACCCAACAGCAGCTGGACCCATTGACTTCTTTGTGTGGACACAAAACCATTGCCTCTCAAGACGAACCCTCCTAATTTTTGGTTACCGACATTCTTCAAAATATCTTTCTTTTTGTTCTGCAGGAGAAAAAAAGTCATACATGTTTGTAGTGGGTGATACAAAATGATAAAACTTTTCATTTTTCTGTCTCTTTATAAACTTTGACAATATTAATGGTCTAGTAAAAGGGGTTGTCTGCCTCGTTCCTTGTCAAAGTTGAAGATGAGTCAGCATTCAATCTCTCAAGTTCTTCCCATCTCGTATAACCCCCCAGCTATCCCCCTCCCTATGACACAGTCAACCATGACAGACCTTTAAGAGCTCTAACAGAGCCCCTTCAGCCAGTAATTGGCCCAAAATGAATGGGCCTCTCACCTCTTTCTCTTCCTCCTCTGACTCCTCTTTAAGAGAGAGTTTTACTGCCGCGTCTGACCCCTCACCTACCACGTCTACGCTCTTTGCCTCATGTATTATGTATCGACTGTGGCCCCCTAACAGGGAAACACTAGACAGTGTTACAGCGGGGGGCAGAGACTCAGCTTTAGTCATGTTAGATCAAATGAAAGGAGATAAGAGAAGTTAGAATTTAAAGCAACAAACCTTTCCCTGGTTCGCAATGTCAACACAAATGAATTAATGCATATTCAATAAATACTTTTACCATTTAAAAAAAATAGTAAACAATACATTTTGGATGTATTTGAAGGACCTAATTGTCGACCAGACCATTGAGAAAGTGTCGTTCTGCGCCCCTGACCGCAATTACGACAAGGCGTTCTCCTACATCTGCCGCGACGGGACGACCCGCCGCTGGATGTGCCACTGCTTCATGGCCCTGAAGGACTCGGTGAGCCCAATGGATTAATTCCTTAGCCTCTATTCCATGCAAAGTGGGATTAAGATAAGCATTATGACAGGGTTATGTGTACCAGAATAACCGATCAGGCACTGTTATCGGAGACACAGAAAGAAAACCACTAATAACATAAGTTATAACTTAATAAATAATAATAATAGAAATAATAATTAGTCACCTTGAAATATTAAGGTTCTATCTGCATTCAGAGTAGTTTGAGATATTGATCTCCAAAGTTGCATTTTATGTAGCACACATGATTTGAGGAACAAATCTCTTTCACACAGGAAATAGATAGAGTGCCTAACTTTATTCTAAATGTACAATATCAACAATTTCTCAATTTTGTACATGAAAATTTCTGGAACAGAGCAAACGCGGATAGAACTTTCTAATTCTGGAAAATCAATTTCTGCTTTGAATGATAAGATTCATTCTGCAATTCATTATCAAGCAACGGAAAGTATTTACTTATCATTTTTGTTGAAATATGAAATAAGAGTTGTAATAATGTGTAAAAAAGTTTTTATGACACAAATTTCATATCATTAAGGAATAAAAAGCGTTGCTAATTGTTGTATAGAAATGTTTTATTCACAGAAGTTGAAACACGTCAAATTCCTTTCTAGGCCATGGATATGTCTGAAATAACAGATGTAATTGTAAAATTGTATACAATAATGTTATACAATTTAAGACATTTAATTAAGACTTTCTAAAAAAAGTCCCAAAATGAACACCTAAAAAGATTTCATGATGTTAATAATTTATCAAAGAATAAGAATGTGAGACTAACTCCAAAACTTCAGATGGAACCTTGAAATTCCAAGGCGGCGATATGGAAATAATGTGTGTGTCAATGTACTAAGTAAAACATTATTTGTGAAAAATACCTAACACCTTCCACAATACTAGGGGGAGCGCTTGAGTCACGCTGTGGGATGCGCTTTTGCGGCTTGCCTCGAGCGAAAGCAGCGAAGGGAGAAGGAATGCGGGGTCACGGCATCCTTCGATGCAAGCCGCACATCTTTTGTAAGAGAAGGTTCCTTCCGCGTCTCCTCTGCCGGTCAGCAAAGTGACCGGGAAGACATCATGAAACAACTGCAGGACAAAAAGAAAGGTGAGTAAAAAAATAATTTCTGGAGGAAAAAGTTTTTATTCCATTTTAATACAAATGACCTTAAAAATTGTCTTCGGATAGAAGCCTGCTATAGCAGAAACGTGCCTGGAAATGCTTCACCTCCAGAGGGAGCGGGCTCACCTGGCGAGAGGGCGGAGCCGAGCGGGCCTCACGCCATCCCACGGCGCCATGCCCCCATCGAACAGCTGGTCCGACAGGGCTCCTTTAGAGGCTTCCCACAACTGAGTCAGAAAAACTCACCTTTTAAACGACAGCTCTCTCTGCGCCTAAATGATCTCCCGTCCACCCTACAGCGCAAGACCGACTATCAAAGCAAGAACCCAGGTGAATGACTGTGAGCCGTTGACTCAGCATCGACCCCTTTAACTTTCTAATTATTGTTTCTGTTTACTTGTCAACTGAGTGATATCAGTCAGAGCGCTTTGGCCCGCTGGTACACGATTACCTCTTGAAACCTTGGGGCTAAATTTTAATTTGAATCTGTTCGGGTTCAATTATGAGCTTTTGATTACATTATTTTACCCTGTAGAACTTCTAGTTTACCGTGTGATATTAGTTTCCCTCCCCTCATTTCATACATGGCCGCACTTCATTTTCAATTATAGTCTTGTATGATGTTCTTGGTGGCAGACTCGAAGGAAATAACAACACAGCGGGTACCTTAAATGGAATTAAGCATCATGTGTGTACAGCAGGTCTAAATGGACAAACTAGTCTGCGTAGCACTTTGCATCTATATGATATAACAGCACAACACTACTCAAATCAAAAAATGTAATATTATAAAAACCTTGCTTTAGCTACTACCTCAACAAACAGGACATTTAATAAAAATGTAATACGGAGGACACAACTGACATTAAGATGACCAATGTATGTACAATCTCAACAAAGAGAAAACAGAAAGGTAGACCTTTTCAAAATGTTACAGCTCACTCATATCCGCAACACTTAAAATGAACTAGAAATGCTGTGTTTGTCCAGTACTTGGCGATGTTAAAAGTAAAATAAATAATATGCATGTGTTTTATGTCACTCTTTTTTACAAAACCACGTATTTATAGTTTACATTATAAATTACATTTCAATTGTAATTTCATTTTAAAATATTTGCACTTTGGAAAGCCCAGGTCATCTTACTTTGCCCCATTAAAGTTTAACTATTGGTAACAATTGGAAGATTCCTGTTGCTGAAGAGTAAGAGCATGGTGCTAGCTATGCCAAGGTCATAGGTTCAATCCTAGAGTTTGCGAATACTCGGAAACAAAAGTGTCTGTCATACGCGCAATTCGTCAATTTTATTATATTAGCTAGCAAGTTATGTTATCCGAAATAATCGACAAGGACTTTATTCTTTGCAGATGTGTGCCAGAAGATAAGGTGTAAGACTTTAAACAGTCTTGCTTTAAATTTAAATTTGAAACTTTTCACAAAAAAACATATCAGGCGAACACAGGTGTGACTGACGGTGTTGTCTCCGTTCCAGAGATGGACCTTTCGGTCACAGGAGAGGCAGACAGCATAAATGCTCTGTGCAGCCAAATCAACAACTCCTTCACCAAACCTTCTGAAGATCTGTGTGCCAAAGACACCAAAAACTGTTTACCGGCATGCAGCGCTCCACCTGCTATTCCCCCTCCACCCGCGCCCCTACAAGGTAACGCATCCCAAACATTCTCAAGTCGTTTATTGCCTTTCTATAAGCTGTACATTTCTTATAGTGCCAGTTTATTTGGATATTTCAGCTACCAACTCATGGATTCAGAAAGAGCCTGTGGTCCATTCTCCCCCGCCCATACCTCAGGGCGGTCACAAACGGACGCCATCTGAGGCAGAACGCTGGCTTGAGGAAGTGGCTAAAGCTGTAAAAGCTCCACAGCAGACCACGCCCACTCTTCCTCCACCCACTCAGCAACCTCCGGCGGTGCCCACCATGCCCATCGTACCAGGGTCCTTGCCCACCTCCATGCAACCTTTCCCACTGGTTTTCGACGTCAACCCGGCGGCTGTCGGCATGTTCCCCCAACAACCCCTTCAGCCGGCGTTCGCACCCATGCAGCCGTTCATGCCAACCCTGGCCAACAGCATGACGTATCCCAATGCCAGCGTGCCTGTTGTGGGCATTACACCATCGCAGATGGTGGCTAATGTATTCTGCTCCGCTGCTGGTACGGGGGGTGGAGCAGCAATCGGAGTTGGAATGGGCCCTAAGATGGGTACCCAATACTCGGCTTTCTCCAACCTACCAGGAGGCTTCCAGAATACAACGTTCGCCTCTCCGACAGCCGTAAACGGGCACATACACAACTCCTTTCCCCCAACTACTACGACCGCCAGTGTCACGCACAACGGCACTGGTAGCGCAGCGAAAATAGGTATGAGTTGGCCGATGGAGAGTCTCAAGCAACCGCATCCTACGGACAACTCCCAGGAGGCGGAGCATTTTGAAGCCAAGTGGGCCGCCCTGGAGTCGAAATCCCAACCTAAGGCACCCAATCCTTTCTCGAATGACTTGCAGAAGACTTTTGAGATTGAACTTTGAAACACAAACATGGAATGAGCTTTGAGAAAACAAGGCTGGACAATTTTACACCCCGTTCCCTTTGTTTGTCTCTAAACAGGGCTTTGTATGCTCCTGGTCTGTTTTGTGTGATATGGAAAAGCAGATTTGGAGAGCTGGAATGTCGCGAATCAAACAAACATGTTACGCACTTATAGGACAGGGAAAGCTTGAGAGAGACTTGCACGTTGTTTCTCAGCAGTAATGACTTTTCGCCTGGCAAATGAATGAAGTGGAGTAAAAATCGAATAGGTCAAAATAGTTATTTATTATTTTTTATTGATTATAATTGTTATTTTTAATCAGATTTTAACCACCGGATTATTCGTGCTTGGTTTCTACGTTATTTATTTCCTATTAAACAGGGTGAACAATTTCAGGTGGAATAAATTGGCTACTTGAAGACTCACCAAATTTAATTAGTTGGTCGGAAATTTGATAAAACGAAGTTTACTTTGTATGTAGGAAGGAATGTAAATAGCATGCTTTTAGTTACTTTTATTTATTGCCCATTTTGTAGATGTTTTAACTGAATCCAAATGAAACCTCCGCACCAGGTGGACATTCCAATCCTGACTTTAATGTACGGACAAACCAGACAAGAAATGCCACTGCGGTGACCTTGCCCTGCAAGTACTTTGGAAGACATTTTCTGAGGGTTATAGTTCTATTTTTGTAATGCTTTCAGCAATGTGTGGATTTTGGTTACTTGCGGACACTTTCGAATTAGCGGTAGCCAGAATGAGATCCTTAAGGAAGCATTTGAATACGTTTCAAAAGGACTTAACGTTGGGACGCTTCCTCAGGATAGCCCAAACGTCATCTAGGATAGTTAAGGGTTCATCTGTTGTTTCATGATGTGTGAATCAAACAACAAAACCTAAAAAATAATGGATCTAATATTTATGTTTTACCACCAAAAACAAAATGCAATGGATGGTCTTGGCATCTATCAGTACATGGGACCATTAACATTTACTGATTGCTAATGATGATGGACAAAGTCATTGCACAATCGTCACATTTGGTTTGGGGATCTTTTGCATTGTGGCCCAAGGTAGGGTTGCACCAGTTTTCTGTAAGTTCTTGCTTTTATTACGCTGCAACATTTGTTCTTAGAAACAAAGTTAGTAGGTCAAAATTATAGGTGGATGTGACATTTTACATTAAGATTTACATTTATTCATCGGCTGACGCTTTAACCCAAAGCGACCTTACAAGTATTTTGCAGTAGTCAATCATCACTGCATAGCAAACAGGGGTAAGATGTCTTGCTCAAGGACACTTCAGCCATTATCTGCTAGCCGTGGGATTCGAACCCGCAACCTTCTGCTTACAAGTCCAACCACCAGACCACAACTGATCCCTTACGAACATCGTGCCGTTTATTTGAAGTTTAGCAGAAATGGCACAATTTCAGTTTACCTGTCATTCAAAATTATTTCGCAACACACAATAACACAAAAATGTATGGCACATTTTATTTTATGCATGACTAATACATTTAAACCTTATTTTTATGATTAAATTCAGTTAATAAAAGCACGATAAAAATCAAACATTAAAATAAAAATAATATAAAAAATTTAAGTTATTGTTATTATATATGTATGTGCACTGTGCATATTAATTTTGTTTTTAAATACCTACATGCATACTAAGGAAAACAATTTATAATTCAATAATATTGCCGGCAAATATAAATTTATAATACATGTGCAAATTTTGAAAATATATTGCATGTATGTGTTTATAAATGAAAATTAATATAAACAGTGCTGACATTTGTCTGTCATGTATACATTTATTTTTTTCTGCAGGCAATTGATCATGATTTATAGTTTGACAACCCTAAAAATATAATAGGAACTGTTCACAAACAAATGAATATTATAATAAAAATCATATATTTATTAGGGCTGATTAAGTTTGACATGCACAAGCATGTTAATATAGTTCTGGAAACCATAAACAGTTTGCATAATTATAGAAAGTTAAATGACGCAACACACACAATGGATTTTAGTTGTATAGTTGTGCCGATTTACATCTAGTTGTAACTTACACACAGCTGGTGCAGCCCATCTCTAGGTCCTATGATCCTTCAATTCAGCTCTTATTGTGTAAGGTTTGTAAGACGATGTATTCCAAATCTTTAAAAATTACTAAATGGATGAAAAACAAGAGCGGGTGTATTGGAAAGTATTAAAGAAAGATTCAAGAAAGTGTTCGATGTTGCAGGCGATGATGAAAACAGACCATGCAGGGAGACAGTTTGGTCCTGTTCATGCATGCTTAAAATATCCCATATAACAGTATGTTTAAACATAAAATATGCATAGAAGTTATGGCTTTCATTTCTGACGGCCACTGTTTTCACTACTCTGGTCCAAAACAGATCAAATGCAGTTTTAATTCAATACAAATGTCCTCTCACGTTCTGAATAATAATATCTCATCCAAATGTAGATTTATCATTTATTCTCCAGCGCTGTGCCGCGAGCAACATTTAATGGTTGTGTATTTATTTTGTTATGACAATTTTTGAATGCATATTTCTCAAGTAGCTCATTCGGAGCTTCCAAGTGTACAAATCTAAAGTGCTGAATGATGTTCGTGGTGTGTGTGGAGTCCTGCGAGTGTTTAATGCTAGATGATCAAAGCCAGACTGCACACTGTGCTTGTGATGTGTACTCCATACTCTGGACAAATGCTGGCTTCCTACAGAGCCGGGGGAAAAGAAGGCAGGCACAATGTTTTGAACTCCTGGTCCAGAACACTGCATTGAGCGAGATGTGTTAGAACTCGACTTGGCCACTGCCCTGTTTTCTTATCAGTTGTATTACAGGGACAAGCAGGTCTCTTGTGGCTCAATGAATTCAAAAGTACTCCTATTTTCCAAAGACAATGCATTTGTAATCCGGCCAAGCTGTATGTTGTGTGGGCTAGAAACATTTCTAGTTCAGCGGCTGAATTTGTTACAGTCAATTGCCCTGGTCTTTTGTCCACAACCCCTGAACAAAATACATAGGATTTTCCAAACCAGGGAACTAAATTACCTCATAAACTTGATTGTAAACTTTAATGTAGTGATAACAAACCAGTGGAGTTTATTTTTAATCTTTATTTACAGAATTTTGTATTTAAACCTACATATTTCTATTGTAATTACATTGTATAAAAGATAAATAAATAATATAATATAAACAACCTTGCTTGCTTGTTTGTTGTGCATTCCTATATATACATACAGCCCATTAAAATGTTATTTTGCTCAAAAATGACAAAAAGAAGATTTTTGTAGAATGACAGTCCCTATTGACTTGCATTGGTTTTGTGTCCATACAAGAGAAGTCAACAGTTTTAATTTCCCGACAGTCTTCCAGCTATTTCAAACAACAATAGGATAAGTAAATAATATATATATATATAGGATATATGCTTGATGAGATTAATTCAAAAATTTTATTTCATGCATCATTGTAATCATCATTGTCATTTTAAACGTCAATTACTTAGAATGTTGACCACCGCACAACACTGTTCCCCATTGACTTCTATTCTATGGACCAAAAAGAAAAGAAACATAACCCTCGGGAGAAAGAGCCATATTCAAAGTTTATAGAATTATTTTACGAATGAAGTACCCAATAACATTTTTCAATGTTGTCAAAAATGCCCAATCAAGCATCGTCACAAACATTTATCAAATGACTTTTTAAGATCACACCATCAACTGACAGAACCTAGCGATTGGTTTTCAGTAAATGTTAAACAGAAGGAAAGCTTAAGAAATAGTTTCTGTGCGGGTGTCAGGGAGAAAGAAAACAGGACAGTGTGGGATATGAGTTGCCATGGATACTAAAGGGTCATTAATAAACATCCCAAAAGAGCTGGAGTAAGCAGAAAAACAGCACTTTGGATAAAAACTGAAACTTACAAAGGCTCATTGTTATAGGACACTGAAAGGGCAAAGTATGTGTAGCTTAACCTGTGGGCAAAGGAAACCTTAACATGACTTCAAATGATTTTCAACTTAAACAAACAACATTCATTTTACATTTACGCAGAGACATACACATACATGTAAGTATAATCTGGATATATTAAGATGAATTTAATTATATTTACCAGTAATTAAATGTATTTATAATTGTTTAATCTTGTTTTCTTTACATATATAAAAGCATGTATATATGTTCATGAAAAATAATTAATACGCACATTACACAGATATATGTATTATGTATTATTAATATATATATATTATGCAAACACACATTTTCATTCTGGATGCGATTAATTGTTTGACTGAACTATTTTGTTTCTTTCTCTAAAGGTCCATTTTTGGCACCCTGTGTTTCTTGGTATTTTGGGGATTAGTGTCTTTTAAGTTTCTTCTCCAAATACTAATTTCTGTTCGCATTCTAAACAATGTCCCATCTTAAGTTTTTACCAGATTGCGAGTGGCGTGTAAAACAAAGGTTTGCCTGTCACTTTAAATAATAAGGATCATAGATGTGGAATAAAATCCATTGTGAAGAACTGCGACTGGTGTTTATTATAATAAGGCCTACTGAGATCATGATGAGATCAAGAAAAAATGGATGATAGCCTTCTGCAGTGGATTAATCTTAACATTGCATTTGAAGGGACTGGGAGTGAACATGATCATCGGAATCAAGATGTATGTAGTGATGAGTTGTGGAATATAAAACAACATAAAGAGTCAATAATGGATGGCTGGAGTAGTCTATGAGAATGTGCGATGTCTGAAACTTCTCCTGCAATACATTTAAGATGCACACTGATCTGATATCTTTTTATACAGCTTAAGTTAATTTATTAGTATTTTTTTATATTATCAGCCAAATTATATGCTTTTGTGTAATACTGCACTTATTGATTGGTAGAGGCACCAAACAATGTGAACATCATGAATGGATTTCTCATGTCATCTTGAAAAAGCAATGGTGGCTCCCTCTGGTGCTCACATGGACTATCTGATTTTTTAACTGCACAATTGTGCCTTTTAGTATTACAATAACATTTCAATTAAAATTACTGATAGTCCAAATACATATTTAATTTTATTAGATGGTGTTTCTTTAGCATATGAGAGTAAGGCTAGTTTTGTGGCTCTAAAAAGAAAAAACACATAAAAATAAAATTTCTGTTCCCTTTTGTTCAACCTTACATCATTCGAAACCATATACGACTCTTTCGCCTGTGGATATTTTATGAAATGTCCATAGTAGTGACTTGTGTTGCTTGGTTGCCAACGTTCTTCAAAGTATCTCCATTTGTGCTGTTGTTACATTGTGTGAGGTCTTTCTTCATTATCACAGCACTGCTGACAATTACATCTGTATAATCAATACATCCCACAGTTTCCTGTAGATGGGATGCTATAGAGTCTGCTAGCCAGACTGTAATGTTATAAACGGAGGAAATGTGAGTGCAATCTCAATGATGTAAATCAGATTTTGAGTCTGTTTTATCTATTTAAGGATCCTGAGCAGGATATCTGGAGCACAACCTCCTGATGACCTCTGATATTTTTACTAACTGCCTGTTATTTCCCATCTCTAAAATCTTCATGATTCAAAATATCGAAGGAAACGAAATAACACGTTGTTATAACAACTTTAATGTTCTGAAAAGCCCAAGAAACAGTTCTGGCCGTTCAAAACTAGATCACGAGGATTGTCGAATGCTTATTCAGTTAATGGAATAAAAACAATTGCTTTGGTTAAATCCCTTCATAGAAGACTAAGACTTTGTAATTCAGATTGAAAAGTACAAAGTAAAAGAGCAGAATTGAAAAATCCAAATGGATTTACGCCAAATCAAATGTGTATGATGAATAAAGTGCAGTACATAAGCCATAATATATGCAATTATGAGCATGAACATGAGGTTCCTATTCTTTAGAGGAAATCACAGAATATTTCATTTGTGATGACTCGATTGAGTCATCAGCATTTCGTTTTAAGTCTACATTAAACATCCACAGGGACACGTCCGGAAATAGAGCAAAGCTAGAGAGTTAACATGTTGATAGTGGTTGAGATCTTTTAGGCACGGTATATGCATTTCATACACAATTATACACTGCATTAAATGTAGAGTTTGCATCTTTCTGTAATGATATAACAACTGACCACAACACTTAAAATGAGATTAAGTGCGGTCATCAATTTAAGAAATGAAAGTCCTAGATACTGAAGAACTATATTGAGATATGAGCTCACATGATAAAGTGTACATCATCTGGAATGTTGAACCTCAGCCACTATATTACATAATTATCACAAAACAAAAAAAATTCTATTCCTGATATGAAGTATAAAATGGCATCAATGAAGGCAACTTTGTTTCTGATGTTAAAATGCTAAATAGTGAGATAGGATATGTTTATTTAGAAATAAGTAAAAGTACCAAATTATCTAATAATAAACTGCAACATACTAGAAATGCCAAACATTTAGAGATGGATTCTGTTAAAACTCTTCTGTAGTTTTTCCTATTGCTCTAAAAAACTATATAAGTGTGAGAACAGGAGCAAAATGTAATTCATTACAAAAAAGCTCTTGAATATTATTTTGGCATCTACGGTGTTAGGTATTTGCCAGTAGAGTTTATGTTAATGGAGAACTCCAATATGACAAGATTTTCATACTTCCTTTTCTAAATTACTGTTCATCACTGTTTATACCGTTTCTATAGGATTAATCTAATCTTTGGAAGAAAAATTAATGTTCAATATACACAAAAAAATTCAGTGCCAGCACTAAGCAACAGACAACATTCTCAATTGTTATGTTGCTATATTTACCAATAACCCATTGGGCCCTACTTCCTCTTCTGTCTAAACTACCTTCTAAAACTCTGCAGCCTTAAAGAACAATTCATCCTAAAACAAAAATAAGTCATCATTTACTCAACCTCTTGACATGTCAAACCTGTACGGCTTCATCTTCTGCCAAACACACTAGAAGATATTTTGAAGCATATAGTTCAAATAAAATGACTTGCATTTGTTTTGTGTCACAAAATATCTTCTTTGGTGTTCTGCAGAAGAAAGACACTCATACAGGCTTGAAATGTCAAAAGAGTGAGTAATGATGACGGAATTTTAATTTTTGGTGAAGTATCACTTTAATGCGTTAAGGAGCCTGAGAGTTTATCTACATCACTGCATTATATTTTCATATTTGCTTTGCTCCAATCCAACAGATGAGATAGAGCAGCAGCTGTATGGGACTGCAGAGGCATGGCTGGGTTTTCAGGGCCGAGAGGAATCATAGGGAATCTCTTCGTTCTGCACAGCTGTCGCAGACACGCACCGGGTGGTCCCAGCCGCGAGAGGGCACGGGTCTGGTCTTAGTTGAGCACTTGCCGCACACTCCCTCACCGCAAGCCCTGCAGTGATGCTTTGACATGCTAGGGGTGAAGGTTTTAGTGCAGCAGTGACACTGAGTGATCTCATGATCCGGGACCCAATATTCTGGCCTTGCGACTCCCTTTACAAAACCTGTGGTGATAAGGATATGATAACAGGCAAACTGGATTAGATAGACATGACACTTGGGCTTATTTAAAAAAAAATAAAGTTTTCATTGTGATTCTTCTTCTTTTATGAATGTTACAGAAAGAACACAGAAAGAATTAAAGACGTAGGAGGTTTGTCCTCCCTCTTTCTAAATATTAGTTAAAAAAGCAAATGTGTCATGAACTGCCAACAATGTTACTCAGATATTATAGATGCAAATTTTGTCTTAATTTGCAAAGGAAAATGTATTTCTGAACATACCATGTGTTCTGCTTTTCTCATCATACGTGTTAAGTATAGGGACACAATGGTTTAAAATTGTCAACTCTGTTACTAAGTAAGGTAGAAATATAAGTAAACCCTTAGATGGTTTCTTTAGGGTCATGCTTGTTTGTTGAAAAAACATCCCATCCAATCTTCACTTGTACTGTCTCTGTATTACTCACACAGGGGATAATCCACTGCTGTAGAGACCATATCAAGGGTGGATTGAGCTACTTCAGTGACTCTGCGGGCGACGAGGTTTCGAGGTTCCATCTGTGCCACTGTAGGAATAGACAATGTTTTGTTACAGCTCCCCCAAAGTCAACATTCCGCATCAAGAGCTTTAAAAGCTAGGAACAGTGCTTGTTTGAATGAAGGATGATCTTAAATGAAGGGAGAATATTGGTGTATTTTTGTATGAGATTTCTTGTATTACACTTAAATTAATGGATAAATAAATGCATCCGTTTTGAGTAAAAATATCTACTCCTCACCCTGTTCAGCATGTGGTGATCCTCCCTGTCGATAACAGGCATCACACACTCTGACGGGTGTGCCGCCCCAGCCCCTCTCAGGCACGGGCATGCTGTGTGTGGAGCAGGCCTGACAGAAACCTTCTCCACATGCCCGACAGTGATGTTTCCTCTCTGCTTCCTCAAACTTTCTATTACAGCCGTTACATTTCTTATGATTTAACGGACAAAAAAGATAAAGTATTCAAGATTTTACACACTTAGGCATTTATACCACATATTTTATTTATTATTATTTTCTGAAAAAATACAAAATAAAATACAAAATAAGATATTTAAAAAAATGTTGGTAACCAATAGTTGTCAATTTTTTTTGTCTTTAACATAAGAAGATGAAATTTGAAGAACTCACAATGATTTCAGCGTTGGGTTTCCAGTACGGAGGAGCCACTTGATCTGTAAGCCATGCGGTCACGGCTTTAGTGGGTCCTGAACTGTATTCAGACACTGACTGGATGATATAAGTCACGCCATCCAAAACCCGCTGAGCAGCATTCTGATGGTCCGTCTGGAAGATGTCAGTCTAAAAACATAAAACAGGAGATCTAGTAAGCATCAGCAGAGCGACTGCTTTCAAAACTTATACAGAAGTGGAAAGACTCACCCCCTGCCACACATGTTTAACCTCCGGCCGCACCACACCGCTCTCTGGGTCCTGGTTACCCATCCAGAACTGTCTGCTACGGTAGATGATGCCACAGTTGGCACATTCTAAAACATAACTGCAAAGAACACAGGGAATAAACATGCAGAAGAGACTTTAAAATCCAGCTTGCAAACACAAACATGTCACCTACCCAGCCCATGCATACTTGGCCAGACCAATCCATTGATTATCTGAAGAAGCTGATGTTTTGGGCACAACAATTACTTCTTTTCCGCTTTCATAGCACCTCTGTAGGAGTATCACAAAAAATGTATCACACAAATGAGTTATGCAATGACTTATTCCAAACAGGTGACTCTTATTCTTGTGGAGTACACACAGGAAGAAATTTAGAAGAATGCTGGTAACCAAACATCATTGACATCCCCCAATTGAATTCCATTGTATAGACATGAAAAAATGAATCTACAAATTTCAAGGTGGATAATCCAGCAAAAATTAACTCTTGTCATGAAGGTGTATTAAATAATAAAAATATATATAGAAGAATGTGAGCAATTAACAGTCTGGTGCACCATTGACTATCATGGTAGAAATAATATAGCAAGTATATTATGAAGGATTTAGGAAAAAACAAGTTCTACAGCAACACTCGCTACCATTTTTTTTCTAGTACACTACATGTGAAACAATTTACCCTGAAAAAAGTTTAAAGCTTTGAATAAATATGTATAATTACTAAATCTGATTAACCCCAAATTTCAAAAAGAATTCAACAAAAAAATCTGTGTATATTACCAAAATATATTTGTTAATAATAAATACTTGTTTTCGGTATATACATATAAACATTATTTGTAATTTTCAGATAAATAAACTATTAGATTTTTAACAAATTATTTTTATATTTTCCACAAAAAATATGTTTGATGGTAATCAATTAAATGTTTTTTTCTGATTTTCACCAAGTCACATATTTCAGTGTATGATAGATAATGGTGCACCAGAAATCGCAATTGCTGGTATTCTTCTAAATATCTTTCCTTGTGTTTAACAAAAAATGTATACACATTGGAAACAACTTAAAGGTGTGTAATTGATTACACAATTTGAATTTTTAGATGGTCTATCCCTTGAAGAAATGTTTATATCATAATCTAAAATTCACTTTTAATTGCATGTCATGACAAAATAATTCAAAGAACAATAACGTACAGGAATAACCAAGCAATTTTCAAATAACAAAACAGCGCAAAGTACGGTCGGTGACAGTTGTTACCTTGCAGATGAGAACTTTATTGTTGTATTGATGGGCATATTGGCACAATCCATCAGCCATGTGAGGGATGCCATCTTTCTGGTGGTTCATGCCATTCTTGCACCGCACACTGAAGCCAAAGTGGATTTGAAAAAGTTCAGCAGTGACTTTACAAATCTACATCGGCATGTGTATTATTGTTACTTTTCCCATCTATAATTCATTGAAAAACGCATCTGGCCTTGAGCCACAGCAGAATAAATCTATAATTGCATTGTTCTATGTGCAATGAAGAAGAACGGCCAATATAAAAAGTAACAAACTCCAACTTTAAACAGAATAAAAAACAACTCAAAATCTAATAACAGAACTTCTTGTGTTCTTCTTGTGAGTGACTCATTTCAGCACATTCATTTGAGCTGATCTTGTATCTGTATATATAGTATCTGTGAATCATCAAATTATGAAGCTGCTCAGTGTGCATGCAAAAACAATAAAGCCTGGTGTATAACAACACTGTGACTCATTATTCAGCAATCACGCATAAAACATCTCTGTTCCTATGACTCAAAGACAGCGTGAACTTACCTGCAGCTGAGACAGGTTGACGGGCAAGTGAAATATTCATCTGGGAAGAAGGAGCATATGTTGATTTTATCATCCGAGATCTCACCACAGAACCTGTTGCTCAAAGCCTGAGAGAGGACATGTGAAGCTCAGATTTAGATGGACATTTATGAAATCTGGGTTCAAGATGTTGATGCATGATTTTCTTTAAAACTATTGTAAACAATATTTCCTTAATCATCTGTAGAACAAGGTACACAAAATGTTTAAATGCAATCATTTCAAACCTTTACCCTTTACATTTACATTTATTCATTTGGCAGACACTTTTATTTAAAGCGACTTAAAGTATTATGCAGTGGGCGATTATCACTGCAAAGCAAACAGGATTGAGATGTCTTACTCAAGGACACTTCAGTCATTGTCTGCTGACACTGGGTTTCAAACCCAAAACCTTCTGCTTACAAGTTCAACTCTCTAACCACCAGACCACAACTGACCCCTTTTACTGACAGTTAACCACAATATCTGAGAAAAAATTCTCACAACTAAAATCTATCTATAAAAATACACTAATAATTTATATTGCAATAGAAAGTTTTACATGTAACATTTTTTAGAAAATATGAGGTAATAAGTTATAACTTGTGTATATATATATTTGTGTTTATTAAACAGTTATTTAAAATGTTACAAAGGATGAGAGTTTCTTTCATGGATATTTCTTTCTTACACATTTAAATTTTCTGTCATATAAGAAAATTCAGTTAATTTATTTGTCATTTGAAAATATCTAGGAAAAAAATCCAATTGTTTTTTCTAAACATTTTCATTTTAATTTGTTATGATAACATCACGTAATGGACAAATTGGGATGTGTTAGGGTATTAAAAATTTCAGCAATAAAATACATAAATAATTAACCCCTACGTCAAAATTATCTATTGTCCAACACAGAGAACACATTTATCTTTAATATGAACATGTCTGGTGTTACCAAATTTTATGGTTTATTATATTTCAAATCTTTACTGCCATGATGTAAATGCTTAAAGGATATTTTTTAAACAAATCTGAAAACACAAATGTATAGTTACCTGAAGTGCACTGAACACAATAGCAGGCTGCCGCGGGGCTCGTGTAGCCGTGTTGTTAACCTGCTGATTGACTATCTGTAATAACTGTGTGTAGTCTGTAGGGGGCGTAATGGTCTGAGTCCCCACATACTGAACCGAGCTGAACGCGTCTGTGCTCTGGCCCAGATCATGAAAACGCTTCTGAAGGAGTGTGTCTGCTTTCCCCGGGACAGAGCCATCTGTTATTACAAGAAAAAATCGGATTTATCTCCCCAATGAGAAACACATTACATCGTAGTATCTGTTCATCCATTAAGATAAGACCAAACACATTAGAAAACATAAATTGTGTAAATCTAACAGGTTGGTTAGACGATGCTTTTGTTCTATGGTTGTTTACAGTATTAAGGTTAGATGATCCACATGGGAATAAGATCTTCGCCAAAGGGCATGACAGTAGTTGATAGAGATCATATTCTTGGTAACATGTGCACCTGCGTCACCCGCCTTGGGATTAAACCAGCAGACGGTGTGTATTTCTTGACAATTACATTACATATAAAGGTTGTTTCAACAAAAAATTATACAAAACACAGTTGTTAAAGACATAATCACAATTAATCTATTGCTTAATGTTTGTGTTAACATAATATATGTCTGTGTACTGTGCACAATAATTTATTAAAATAATTTGTGAATCTAAAGAAATAAAATCCTTATATGAAATCAAGTATATGTCTGCATGTAGGGCTTAGGCCTACACATATAATTTTTGCATTTTTAAACGTAATGCAAGAATAATAAAATAATTATGTCATATAGCTCAGACAGCCTCACCATACTTGTTGGCTTGTGCCTAAACCGTACAGGGAAAGAAGCATAATAATGATCTGCATTAATATGTTCATCAAAACAAATAAAGACTTGCTCAAAAACACTCACTGATATTAAAGGATTTGCTTTCTCCTATAGGAATCCTTCACAATAAAGAAAGAAGCACAATATTAAGTTGTTAAAGATGTGCGTTGTAATTGTAAATAATTAAATCCTAAACTTAACTCAAATGATAGTCTAGAGTGCTGGTATGTGTTTATTGAAACAAAAGATCATGCACAGTACACGGATGTATATCATTTCAACATAAACTTTAATTATCTGGGTTATTACTGAACATCCCCAGACTAGGAGTTTCTTATAATTACCTGTAATGTTGTGTTCAAATCAACCTCAAAATATAACAATTTGTATGAGAAAATGACATACAATATCCATACAAAGATGCGAACAGATGTGAACTCTAATGCACAATATTCACCTTAATTACGTCTTCCCTGTAAGTTTATTAAATATTTTAAATTCTCCAACTTGAAGAGCTCAGTACTTTTTCACACATTAGGACGGGTAAACACACTCCTCATCATATGTTTCTCGAGTCATCACTGAAATACAACCAATTCTGATCGAGGAATGCGATGCTTCACGTTTGGTCTGAACAGTGTTTTATTACATTGTTTTCATTATAGTATTATACAGTAACTAAACTGTTATGACTTGAGATGATATTTGTGTAATTATTAGTTTTTTCCCCATTAACCATTACATCTTTACTAAGTGATATATAATTGTGATAAATGAATAAAGATTAAGTGTGTATGACGGATCTCTAGTTTGCAAAAATGTAGAAAATAGAATGCAAAAATGTGATAAGCATTTACCCAAAATGATTTGAAACATATATAACTTGAGGTTATATAATTAATAATATAATATAAATTCATATAATATATTTTTAAATACTTTCCATTGATTTTAGAAAACGATATGCTATCACACTTCGCATTTTCCCTAAATATCGCACAGCCCTAATCTGAAGCATTTTATCACATTAATCATGTAAGAAACATCTGCTTATTTTCAATTAAGGTTTTCAGTTCATTATGCAAACAGAAAGAATAGGAAAACTGATCTTTCGAACAGACAGAAACCATGAAATGGAACAGCAAGGTCTTCAGCCTCTGCATAAGCAAATGTACCTGCGAGATTCTTCACCAGTCTAAGATTCAAGACCCCCTGGCTAAATGTAAAGGCCACATGAGGGCGTGCAGACAATATCTGCCTTTGGGTAGATATAACAAAACAACCTTGATACCCATGTAGAAAAAAATTTAAGTCTCATTGGAAATGCATTTTTTTGCTTATTCGTTCAGTGCTGACTTACCCTGACCCAAGAGCTGTGTGCGAGACGTCTCCTGAAAAGCTATAACAGCAGGCCCCAGGCTGGACAGAGGCACATCAAGGCCACATCGGTTAGAAAGTGCCCGGAGTTCAGGAGTAAAGTGCTTCAGGTAAGCGGCCGACGCGCTGCCCAGGAACTGAAACATGTCATTGTGCAACCTCTCGGCCCGTGTGCGGTAAATAGCCACATCTGACACGGCCAGAACCTTCAGCAGCAGACGCATCCGGCGGTTCTGTTGGCTGGAGGCACCGAGCAGTCCTTCCGTGTCCAACACTATCAAGTTCAGGTTGGGATCGTAAGCCGCCCACACGCCCACTGTGCAGGAGGCGGGGGAAGGAGACGTGGCGAACACTTCCTCGCCATTAAACAGAACGTGATTGAGGGTGTGGGACTTGCCGTCGCCCGTGTTGCCGAAGATGGAAAGAACTTTGACTCCTTTAGCAGCGCTGCAGCCCAGCCGCTGCAGAAAATGGGCTTCGTCCTTCACCTGGAGTAGACAGAGTGTCAGAATAAAATCATAAATAGAGAATTATTTTAATGAATATGTAAACATTGAAATTTGAACATATACACATGACGTATGTAAAGGGGGGTTAAGTTATGTCACAAGCAAGCAAACCGTGGACAGGCCACCAAAATTGTCTGTTTTTGCACGGAATAAACAGGACAAAACATTGATTGATTGAATCATTTCAGTAATATTTGGTTGCAGTCTTACATATCTGACAATACTTTTTGTTTGTCATACCTTATAAAACAACAATGTACAGCTCTATTATGCCCCACCCAAAGTCATTATATAAAGACATGAGGTCATCGGTATGAGTCATTACAGAATCTAAAAATACATATATCTATATTCTAGAACATCAACATTTATGTGACATGAAAACTAAAGAGAGGCATAATCTTTTAGATTTCAGATTTCTACTCATATAATATATTAAAACATAAATTATGATTTTATACAAAAGTTATCTAGGTAGATAGGAGCTTGTGTGTACAAAAACATAAATGTTTGTTTTGTTTTTCCACATTTGTGTTCAATATTTTGTGCGGGAAGCAATATTGCCAACACATTTTTAGTGGTCAACTGGGTTGCCATCGTACATCGATGGCATAAAATTTAATCCAAGGTATAGAATGACTACCAAGCATATACTTTATTGCCAAAAGTATTCGCTCACATTGACTTGCATATGAACCAAAGTGACATCCTCTAATCTATAGGGTTCAATATGATGTCGGTCCACCCTACAACAGCTTCAACTCTTCAGCGAAGGCTATCCACAAGGTTTAGGAGTGTGTTTATGGAAATTTTTGACCATTCTTCCAGAGAACATTTGTGATGTCACACTGATGTTGGACGAGAAGGCCTGATTCTCAGTCTCGTCTCTAATTCATCTCAATGTTGTTCTATCGGGTTGAGGCCAGGACTCTGTCATCCATGTCTTCATGGATCTTGCTTTATGCACTGATGTCATGTTGGAAGAAGAAGGGCTCAGATCCAAACAGTTCCTACAAAGTTGGGAGGATGGAATTGTCCAAAATGTCTTGGTATGATGAAGCATTCGGTGTGAGCGTGATTGAAACTGATTTGGATTATTTGGATGGGTGAGCAAATACTTTTGCCAATAGAGTGTGCAAAATATATTAATAAATAGCATATTCTCTTACTTTTTTGTTTAAGTAACCTCTTAAATAACACAATAATACACAATGTAGAATAATGTATAACTAGTGTGAGCATCAGCTTGGGCCACACTGTGTTGACATCAACGTCATCAGCTGTACCACGTGACCCTACAGACACACATTTCATAAACCTTTGACAACAATAAAGTTAACATGATTAGTAAAATTTATCAGAGTCAAGTATTGACAATAATGCTCAAGTATTGACTATAATGCTCAAGTATTGAGCAACATTGACAGTCAATAGTGAGTTTACTTGAATATTATGAAATATGTTCATACATGTGTCTTAAGCACTACACAATATAACAAAACAAGCTGTCAAAGTGACACAACAATGAAACCACATGTTGTGTTTCACTACTAGCTCACAAGCTAATGCTCATGCTAACAAAAACAAACCTGCAAGCTTTCGTTTTCATCCACCAGGAGAAAACTTCTCCCGCTCTCGGTTTCCTCTTCTATCTGAGCAGAGCCGAGAGAAATCTCTTGCATCTCTTTCAGCAGCATAGTGGACATGGTGAGGTGTTTAAAAACATTACAACTATGTGAAACTGGGTTAGTGGTGTCCCAGGACTGACGCTGTTGGGTTCCCGTGTGACCTGCAGAGGGCGCTGCTGCTGCTCTAATAGCCGCCCTGCATTCTTTACTACTGACATGATGTTGTGTCCTCTAGTGACAACTGTGATGAACTGTATAATATTATAATAATACTGTATAATGATAATGATGATAATAAAACTGTATAATATTATAATAATACTGTATAATAACAATAATAATAATAATACTGTGCAATAATAATGATATTAATAATAATAATAATAATAATAATAATAATAATAATAATAATAATAATAATAATAATAATAATACTGTACAATGGTAATAATAATATTAATAATAATAATACTGTGTAATAATAATGATATTAATAATAATAATACTGTATAATAATAATAATATTAATAATAATGATAAGAAGAAGAATAAGAAGAATGATAATAAAAGTAATAATATTACTTCTAATAATAATTATAAGAAGAAGAAGAAGATTATTAATGAGAATAAGCATACGCAGAAGAATAATGATAATGATAATATTGAATATAATGACATTAACAACATTTGTATTAATAATAATTATAATAATAATAATAATAATAATATAATAACAATAATAATAATAATGTTAATGATAACAACAACAATAACAACAACAACAACAATAATAATAATAATAAAAATAATAATAATAATAATAATGTATTATTAAATATATTATTAAATATTATAATATCATTAAATAATATATATTTAAATTATACTAAAAGTAAGAACAACTACACAATTAATGTGCTGTTCACATAGTGTAATTTAATTTAATTCTTTAAATATCATGACAGGTAAAAACTGACGGGCAATTCCAGCATTATGTGACATTAACATACTTACAATTAAATTGTTACCAGTAAATTATCAGTAAGTAACCAACTGTTTATACTATCCAAAACCCCAGTTTATAGTGATTAAACATTAGAAAAATAAAAGTCTATTAACAAGTTTTCTATTTTAAAAAGATAATCCATCCTGCGTTACGGTTGTGACAAAAAAACTGTGTTTTTGGAAGACAACAAACTTCTTAAGATCCCTCCGGATTACAACGTACAAACAAAAAGCAATCCTTTCCAACCATTAGACGGGGGAAAACTCTTTATAATCATAATTACTATATTAGAATCTTCATGTGTCCAATTATAAGCCAAATGTAACGTTATGGATGTGACAATCCTGAACATCTCCCTAACTTGACAATGCACTAAAGAGAAAACCATGTATTAAAACTCAAAAAGAGACCTTGAATGGGTATCTGAACTAACGTATGTTGAGATATGTGCTATGAGCGTAGTAAACCTTTATTAAATCTGGTAAATTTTCATGGCGAGGCTTACATTTCTCAAAAGGCAAACCTTGTCCCTACCATAGAAATGCCGTATGAACCAACAGGCCTTCTTCTGTTCAGAGACATTCCATAGAGCTTGCAAAGGTTCATTAAATATTTGTTAGCAGGGATCTATAAATATCACATGTCACAGAATGCCTTCAAAGTGGCGCCATCGCAGTTAACTGGACCGAGAGGCCCTTAACAATCGCTTCTTTACTTTAGAGGTCAGCCAATATTATAACACATGTGATCAATGATTAATATAGGAATAGTAATAGAAATACACCTCTTCATATCCCATTTGCTTCCATTGATCAATTTTTTATACAATTTATACTCTTAACAATCAAGGTATAGAGGGATCCTATAGACATACATTATGCCTTTATAATAATAATAACAATCCTAATGTATGGCAATATAAATAATAAGCAAAAATAGAAATACACCTCTTTATATCCCATTTGCTTCCATTGATTTCCATACAATTTATACTCTTAACAATCAAGGTATAGAGGGATCCTATAGACATACATTATGCATTTATTATAATAATAACAACAATCAAATGTATGGCAATAACAATAATAAGCAACTTTCTTTTATTTTATTTATTTTTGCATGGTTTATAATAAAGAACATGAACAGACAGACAGTCCTGTAATCCAACCTTGAATTTACAGTACATGTTGTGGCGAAATGTGGGCGGGCCTCGCATACAGTGAGCCGCAATGCATCTTGGTAGTCGTAGTGCGGAGCGCGAGGTTCGACACGCGCTCGACGGGGAGAAAAACTACATTTCCCGTCGGCTCGCGCCGGGCAGCCGCACGCTGATTGGTTGGCTCCCGCAGCCGCAGCCCCAGAGAATGAATGAAATTGAAATTGCTGCTATATTCCATGTACAATACCGGGGACCTGCAGCGTTACATTGTATCATTCTATATCAAAATGGCCACAGTGGTCCAGAATCCTCTCAAATCGTGAGTACACATTTTTTCACGTTTTATGCGAATTGCCATGCATGTCATGCAACATCAATGCACACATATGCAAACATGTTTAAAGTGTAAATGGCTGCAAGTGCAATAAATCGTCATGCATGCGTCATATGGAGAATAATGATAAGAAAGTGCTGTTATTTCTGCATATGCACAGTTATATGGAGGAATGTTGAAAGGGAATGGACGTGACCCTGGTCAATATTGATCAATGGGAACTTAAGAGTTGTTGCTATTGGTTACGGGCTTGAAAAATGACACTTTGTTGCACCTGTGTGCATAACATTCCTGACATATTTGGAATGTGCATGACATTTTAAATGCATTGTTAAATAATTCAAATAACAAAAATAAAAATGTGCATTTAAAAGAATGGGATATGTGTGACTTTGCATTAGATTCCTTTGTGCAGACTGGCACAGTTTTCCGGCGTGATGCCCGCAGACGCCACACGGGCTCTGTGCCACACAGATGCTTTGCATCCGTCTGGGACCCGCATGCTTCCCTTTGACATCAATTCCGGCTTTCACGTCTTAAAAAAAGCTTAATGCGACTGTTCAGGTAGCTGACCTGGACCTGGTGTTAAGGTAGATGCTGTTTGCAGTGTAGGTGATATTTGGAGAAATGCTGGAAGGAGAAATGCGTATCCTTTGGACCGTGGTGAAGCCATTCATAAAAGAGTTACAGGCATCTTCTGGTGGTCCCACTTTAACAGCTGTTCCTATTGCATACATAGTGTATAACATTGTATTATATTCTGTGGGCATGCCATAGACACATTCATCACCATGGTATTGTCATCACTTGATGCCATGACTGCATGGTAAGACCACTGTGTTTCTGCTGAGAAAGGAAAGCGTGCTGGAATGTTTATTGTGTGTCCATGCTTATAACCGCACAATTACCAGCTATTGTGATTAAACTGTGATACTTTTCTTATAAGATATTTTGAAGAATGTTCATAACCGATTTACGGCAGCACCGATTGACTTGCATCGTTTTGTGTCCATACTATAGAAGTCAATGCGGACTAACGGTTACTTACATTCTTTGAAATATCTTCATTCTTAGTTCTGCTGAACAAAGCCATAGCATTTGGAATGAGGAATATTTTCTTTTTTGGGTGAACTATCGCTTTAAATCACTCATTTACGATCAGAATTTTCTTATTGGGGTTTTTTATTCGTTTAGTACATTTCAGAGATTATTGGACTCGTATTGGTTTCATGGCCATACAATCGGGGCAATAGCGATAACTGGTTAATGGTTGCCAACATTCTTCAAAATGTCTTCTTTTGAGTTAAGTAGATGAAAGTGATTTGAAATTATGAGAATTTTTTTAAACTTCAATGTCAGTTCAGAGTTTCTTTAATGAGTGTAAAAACAATTTACACTCAATTTTTTTCTTTATTTAAAGATTTAAATCAAGTAAATGTACTTTTAAATTTGTTATATATATAATTGAAATAACGTAAGTAAATGTCATTATCTGAAATATTTCTATAAGAGTTCACCAAAAATATTGGTTTATATATATATATATATATATATATATATATATATATATATATATATATATATGTTAATTAAATACTTATTTTTCTCATTACATAAACTTAAAAAATTGTTGGAAATTTTTGAGGAATTAACTGTTGCATTTTTAACCAATTATTTTTATGTTTCCCACAGAAAAAATCTATTGAATGTTTTTAAAAGTTATTTTGATAAGTTAATATATCTTTTTATTGTTGTGATATTAACTAAGCCACATGACATATATATTAAAGTCTGTCAGAGATAAGTGGACTCGCACTAGTTTCGTGGCCATGCAATAGAGGTCCATAGTAACTAATGGTTTTCAATTAACAACATTCTTCAAAATATATTCTATTGTGTTCGGCAGAAAAAAGCAAAAAGATTCGACAGAATTTTTATTTCCATTTTTTTGAAACTTTTTATGTCAGATGTGATTTTCCAATTCGGGTTTTCTTTGATTCAGTATATTTTAATGCGCAGCGGACTCAAGGTGTTTGTAGGCAAGGTCAGATGTGCGTCTTGTTGCGATAAGATATTTGCATTAGAATCATGAATGGAGTAAGCTGAAATCAGCATCTGAATTCGATGTTACACTCTTCAACAGCCCTCTTGAAAGAAGCCGGTTAAAGTGCTGTACTTCTAAGGCCATGAGGAGATATCAGTTAGGGAGCCAATCTAATTTTCATTGCTGGCTTTTATAAATCACTCATTTCAAGAGATGGTGATTAAATTATGCCATCCTTGATTGCTGATTATGGCTAACTGGCGCACCTTCACCAAAACGATGTTCATTTGGGAATCTTTTCACTTTATAAGGATCTTTCTTGCTTGTTTCTTTTTGTTTCTTACGTCTCCTTGAAGCTCAACCAGGTTCACACAGCATCTCCGCTTTTCCATCTTCCACAATCTCTCTCTGTCTCCTGAAGTGATGATGCCCTGTCTCTCCCTGTCACTTTGCGGGATGCGCTATGCGGACCCCTCCGATGGTTATTCCGCTATGCCTCACTGATCTGAGAAAAATGAATTCTATATTATTCTTCACACTGTCGTTCCCTAAGCTAGTTTGCACCCGTTGCACCAAAGCCCGACACAGTCACTTTCTGCCAGATTCTTCTCTGCACTCAGGCCCTCTTTCAGTGTTTGTTTGCATAATCGGCCACAATTCTGTAAGGGCATTTTTCATCTTCTGAGACTTGTGTGGGCTATTCTCTTTTTTCCAGAGAGACTCTTTCTTTGTCTTCAAGAGGAGAGAGAGACACGGATAGGTATTTTTAGCTCTATGACCCATTTCTCCGATGCTACCTAACTCACTGTCAGTCATGGCACTGTTGCGTGGGGATCCTAAAGTGTACGACCCGTGTCTGTAGGCCGCATGTGCTGTTGGACTTGAACTGGTTCTTTACAAAAATTGAGCAAAACTGTTTATTGAATGCAGAACACCCGGTGGGAAGATCATCAGATGGTGGACCAAGTAGAGGGTTGGAGAGCCGGATTGAGGGGGGTGTTGTTAATTCCTGATGATTCAGCCTTGCTAGTGTGAACATTTGACCAAAGTTGTTTGGAAGGAGCTGTGACATATTGCTATATTCTTTTTTTTAAAGATAAAACGATTTATAGATTAGGAATGTCACATTAAAGATGAAACATTTGTATAAACTCTTTTTAAAATGATACTCCAAAATGAAAATTCAGTCCTCATTTACTCAGGCGCTTGATATGTCAAATCTGTATGACACAAAACACAAAGAAGATATTTTGAAGAATGTTGGTAACCAAAAAACGTAAATTCCCGTGGACTCCAATTCTACAGTCAAACGCCAATGCAAACCAATGCAAAAGGTTTCTGTAACGAACATTCTTCAGAATATCTTTTTTTATGTCTTTGGAAGAAAGTCACGTAAAAGGCGTTAAAGATGAATACGAGCTCTCTCGTTAAAGTGATGGTTCACTCTAAAATGATTATTCTGTTCCTATTTTATGTCAAATCTGTATGACACAAAAGAAGATATTTTGAAAAGTTGATAACCAAAAACCATTTATTCCCATTGACTTCTATTCTACGGACAAAAAAACAACAATGCAAACTCCTAATTTTTTTTATGTAACAAACCTTTTTTTAAATCTTCTTTTGTTTTGTGCAGAAAATAGAAAGTCTCACAGGTTAAACAATGTAAGGAGACTTAGTAAACGATGACAACATTTTCATTTCTGGAAAGCCAGCCCCATTAATGCCTGTGGTTTGGCTCACTCCTTCATTGTGAGTCTTTGGGTATTTTGCCTGTTTTGTCATCAACCATGCAAAAACGTCTTTATCTAAAGAATTACGGTTGCAGTACGTTCAGAACATAGTTTATAAAATGACTGGCGCATGCCTTAACAAGCATCGCTATTAAGAAAACCTTCGCTTTGTGCCTTGCCAAAAGCTCAGACCTTTTTTTAAATACATGTGTATTGTCCTGCAAATATAAAAACTGTGTTGACTGTGGATGTTTTCTGCTTGTCGGAGGGGTGGGTTGGGGGTGGGGGGTTGCGGTATAACACAATCAGAGTCTGGCCTGAAATAAGATCGCCTATAGGGCAGTCATTTAAACAAATAATGGTTGCGGCTGGTAATGCCTCTAGGAAATTACAATATTACACTACACCGTATCTAAACAAGAAATGTCCAGATCGCGCTCTCATACTGTATGCGGTCTTTTCATCGGTTTATCACCCACTGTTCTTTTAAATTTATACTGTGATGTCCACACTCAGAATAATCCATCACAATGCATTAATCTCTGTGTTGTGCTGGATATTCTCCAGGGAGGCAATGTTTGTATGCCCCTTATGTGCAAATGTTGAGTCTCTGTATCTAAAACTTGCAGACGTGGAATTTTTTCTATTGGTTTGTGAAAGTAAATCTGAACACAAGAGAAGGTCCATCAAATGAGATTTACGGTTAGTCCTTTTGGCTGTTTTTGGTGGATGGACCCTCTCCAATGATCTCAGGTGTTATTAAAGCACATATGTGAGAAATATTCAACTTTCTATTGCAATTATGCTCCTTTGAAACAAGTATGCTCTTTTTATTGAGCATACGTGTTCAAAGTAAACCATATGGTCTAGGAGGAAAATGCAAACCCTTATTCAGAGATCAAACGAGGTGGGGAAAATTTTTATACTGTCTGGCATAGTGTTTTGCACGGTACAACGGGACTAAAAAGATTGCGAGATATCCTACTTTAAAAAAGATAAAGGAGCTTTTATAGGAGAAGTAACACAAAGAGTGTCCGCCACTCTTATGTTAACGTTGATGACCTGAAGTGTCAGTTTGCGTTGTTCATATTTTGTGTATGTCACCATTCATATTCAAATTTAATGCTATTATAAATAAATATGTTACTGTGACAAAACTTACTATGAACAATACAATATATGTGTTACTAGGCCTAACATTACCCATATATAAGTTGTAATAATGTAATAGATTAAAACAACATTATCTATATATAAATATATAAATGGATGGCATCGCTTTATCAGTCAGTTTGAAATAAACGAAAAATGTATGTCCACTGCTGTCTTGCCACCAGGTTTGTTGGAAACTTGAACAAGTGTTTATGTTCCATACAACTAAAAACACACTTCTTAGATGACATTGTTTGCTCTTTGCTCTTATAACAAAAACAACACACCATCATGTTGTTGTTGGCACTCATGGCATGGAAGTTTTTGGTGGTATTGAGCACAGAAATACTCGTAATGCGTCTTAATCTGTTTTTTACTAGAGAACCGCGATGAAAAAGACTACTCGACATGTTTGACAATCTTAAGGACTTTTTAATGCATGAATCGTCATGGCACCCCTCTTTTATGAATTTAAGTTGATGTCCGAGAACGTGCTGCTTCGATGTCACTCAAACATGCATGCCGAAGCGCTCAGTGGACAAAACTAGACCCACGGAGGCTGGTGGCGAAGAACATCACAAAACCCTTTTATAAGAAATGTTACAAAACAACAGATGCGAAGGTAGGCAACACATGGAACTTGGCCAAGCCTCTTGCTGACAAGCATCCCGACTTGTTCTTGGAACGTAATATGCGAAAGGTTAGCACATATTAAAAAAGTATTCTTCTAATGTCCCTATATATAATTTAACTGAATATGATGTATTATGTGGCTTTAAATATAGAGTTTCATTAATTAAAAAAGATTTAAATAAAAAAAATCTAATTGAAAAAAAAATTGAAATAAAAATAGATCTAATTATATTCAATAGTATTACACAACTTAATGTAGGCTAAGTTAACTAAATAATTGTTTAATCATTTTTATGAAATAAAACCTATAAAAAAAGTTTACTAAGTAAAAAAGATGAATAATAATAGAAACTAAATATTAATTGTATATTGGGAACTTAATGAATGTTTTTAATTACATATTTAATAGCCTTTGCAGCATGTTGGTGTATAGAAGTACAGAGGCTCTTGACCAATTACATCACTTGTGTAGTAAGGCCTAAGCTTAAATAAGTACATTGTTATTGTTTTTTTAAGATTACATAAAATAATAAATAGAATCAGTTTGCTATTGGCTGCTAAACAAAAAGGATTTATTTCAACAAAAAAAAGTATTATAGAATAATTACAACTTGACGGATGGTTGTAAAATGTATTTCATACATATTTTTTATATTTTAGTTTGTATTTTGACTCTCTCAAAACTAGTGTTTTACTTTTAATTTTTTCTTATTATTATTTACAGTTTTTCTTATTATTATTTACTTATTTATATTTGGATTTTGGATGTTAATGTAAAGATCTCTGGCGTTGTTATGCAAAGACTGATGTTTAGTACTATTGTATTTTATGCACAAATAGAGTGATAAATTACCCAAATATGAAAATTGTGTCACCGTTTACTTGATCTTGTCATTTAAAACCTTTAAGACTTACTTCTATAGAACAGAAAAGTAGATGTTTCCAAGAATGTTGGAAACTGGCACCCATGAACTTGCATTGGTTTTGTGTCCACATAATGGAAGTGAAACCGTGCCACTGCTTTCAGTTATCAACTTTCTTCAAAGTATCTTCTTCTGCGTTCTGTTTAGAATTAAAAGTAATAAAGATTGGAAACGACAAGGTGAAATAAATTACAGATCTTTTTTATTTTTTACCTTAGTTAAACAACAACCCAAATGCACCTGGATGCTTAAACCGTAGGAGTCGTCATAGTCTATCCCGCAGTCTGCGCAAACGGGGTAACATGCAGCAAGATCTCAGGTCCATGTTACACCACAGGCAACGATTTATGTGGACACACAGTCTGTGCCAGCAAACACAGCAGGCCAATTCAATATAGTAGACTAATGCCTCTGAGGATATACGGTTCTGTACAGTAACAAAGGATACTTTAGGTGCGAATGCTGTATCTTAAAATTTTTCGAGCATCCTTTAATATTAACACGAGAATTCGTTTCAAATAGCCCATTTGGCACTGCATACAAATGAGATGTTTTGACACTTTCTATAACCAAAACTCTTCTCCCAGGTGATGCTGATGAATATGGAACTAATTTCATGCTGATCGACCTTGACTTTGTGCTTGGTGAACCAGGGTCAATTTTGCTCTGATAGAGGTTGAGGGTAAACCCTTCGACTCTGGAGTTAACCCTGTATTCACAGTCCAATTTGAATAAGTCGTTGTCTTGAATAAACAACATTAAATGAATTTACAGCAAATTTTGACATTTAAATATGAATAAAAACTACAAATAACAAGCATTTTCCGACATATGACAATAAGTGTAGAAATTCAAATAAAAGGATAAGGGTTATTTTGATCCTAAACTTTCACCTAGCCTCAGCATCACTAGGGAAACAGTTTTTTTTCTTAAAGTAATATTTGAGAAATTATCAAAAAAATTATTTTACTCACCAACTGGGTTTCCCTTTGCAGATCACAAAATAACAGTTGTAACTAATAAATTGCAAACTGTACTATATATACACAATAGAGTGAAATAGGTGAGGCCAGTATTGGGTTATCAACATTCTTCAAAATATCTTCTATTGTGTTCTACATCAGCATGATGAAAATGACTAAATAAGACAGTTTTTTATTTTTGGGTGAACTATCCCTTTAAAACCTACTAAGTATTGGAATATTATACTATTTTAAAGGTACAATGGTATGTACATTTAAAAAATACCTTGGTTTATACATAAATTATTTTTTATGTTATTTAAGAATACCATTTACATTTACATTTAGTCATTTAGCAGACACTCTTATCCAAAGCGACTTACAATAGTCGAGGAGACAATGAAGCGGTAAATAGCCGATACAACAATAGGTCAACAAGTGCTACAACAATGTTACCGAGTTACACAGAGAGCGAAGTTACAAAAAGTATATATATAAATGTTTTTTTTTTGTTTTGTTTTTTTTGATAGAGTGAGTAGGTTAGAAAAGTAGTGAGTTAGTGAGTTAGATGTAGCCGGAAAATACCAATTTAACGAAGAGTTACAAATATCATTCTCAACTATAAAATAAGTATTAATATACATAATAATAAGTAAATGTAATGCATGAAGAATTATTTGTCTCGGTTTATTTCGCACTTGATCAATATTATGTTTTAAAGTGATAGTTCTCCCAAAAGTGAAAATTCTTAATTAACTCACCTTCTGAGTCAGTGAGTATGTTTTTTTATCCAAAAACACAAAAGAAGTTATGTTGATGAATGATTGTAACCGAACAGCAGTCATTCCTTTTAACTTGCCTACTGTACAGGTCTATACAACAGATGTAAATAGGTTAGGCCATTGTTGGCTTACCAGCATTCTTCATAATATCTTCTTTTGTGTTCTACACCAGAATGATGGAAATGACTAGCCAAATAAATACAGTTTTCCTTATTATTAGGTGAACTGTCCCTTTAAATCTCATCTAGTACTGAACTTAAATACTACACTATGGGTACAATGGTACTCAGCATATAAGAAACCTGTTTTATATCTGTAAAAGAATTGTTCACGCTATTCAAGTATACCAATGTTACTTGGATGGACAAATTCATGATTCCAAACTATCTAATATGTATTAAATGTAAATGTGAATTATGAAATAGTCTTTGTTTCCTTTTATTTGGCAATGTTTCGATCAACAGTAATATTAACATTTACTCTTATCCACCCACTAACACAATCACATCAACGACATTAAAAACACTTTTATAAGGCTGCCACTCATGTAAATGTGACATTTCATGTCATGAATGCATGCCATCACATCAGGCTTTGCTGCAGTTGCTTTCTTCGGTTCTCAGTGTGCCAGCGTTCAGCAGGCCGGGGGAAATGCACCGGCACATCTGTGGAGAGAAGCAGATGAAGAAAGAAATGAGATAAATCATTTGACTGGGTAGTCTAAAAGGAGGAGGGAGGGGTGATGGGGCGGAGGATGAGGAAGAAGAGAGAGGTGCTCGAGGAGTTTGCTATTGCAAAGTGTAATCTACAGAATTGATGGGGGATGGGTATGCCAATATCCTCTTTTAACAACCGGAGCCCGTGGAAATAACGCGGTCCACATCATCTTATTAGTCCACCATGCGCCATTGATGAAAACAGCCACCGCGCACAATGCTTTTGTGCACTAAACAAATTAAAGTGGCTTTACCTAATTGTTATTTTGGAAATACCTTTACACTAGACAGCCGTCCACATGCTTGCGCATTTTCTTGTAGTTGGTTCACTCTTACGGGCCTAAAGGACAGAGAGTCGGACTTGTAACCCAAAGGTCGTGGTACCAGCAGGGATCGTAGATGGGGGGAATGAATGTCTTGCAATCTTTTCCATATGACGACCCTTGAGCAACCCCCAACTGCTCCCTTAGTGCCCCAGAAAAATGACTGACTGCTTACTGTTTGGATTTAATTGGATGGATTCAATTCATTTAAATATATATTTAAAATACTTATAGTAAATACATATCGTCATGTCATTTCAAACCTGCACGAACATAAAAGAAAATATTATTAAGAATGTCTGTAACTGAACAATGGCCAATGGGCGCAGCCTTGTTCAAAATATCTTCTTTTGTGTTCTGAAGAAGAGATTCATACAGGTATGAAATGCCAGGAGGGTGAGCATAAGACAGAATTTTCGTTTTCGGGTGAACTATCCCTTTGATATATATTCGGAAGATTTGCATGCATTGGTCCAATTAGTGTCAAATGCCGCAGGCTTTGAGTGAAGTTTAATTACATCTTCAAATAGAATTGCGTAAAACATTTATTCCAACATAAAGTTATGGGTTTAAAATAAAAATAAAATTTGTATAACGTCCTTTTTTCTGCAGAACACAAATAAAGATACTTTGTAGAATGTCGGTAACTGTACAAGGGCGATACCCATGCCCTTTTATTGTATGTACACAAAATTACTGCACTTCAATGTGTGCTGACAATCTTCAAAATATCTTCTTTTCGTATCCTCCAGAAAGTCAGGTTTGAAATGAAAATAGGATGAACCTATGAAAGAATTTCCATTTTCGCGTAAACTGTCCCTTTAATATCTATTTGGTGGATTTGCATGCATTGGTCGGGTCAGAATTTAAAATAGTAATTAGCACATAAAATATTCAGACTTAATTATTTTCATATTTCTTAAATCAAATTTTTCTTTGTTCTGCTGAACCGAAAAGAAGATATTTCGAAGAATGTTGATACTGAAAAGCAGTGCCCCCCTTATTGTATGGGAACAAAACCTATGCAAGTCAATGTGTGTGAGGTGCCAACATTCCTCCGACTTTTGTGTTCGGCTAAAGAAGATCATATATATTTTACATATCAAAAGGGTTAATACTAAAACACTTTTATTTTGGGGTGAACAATCACTTTAATGTTCCCCGTAATACCAGAAATAAACAAAATTGGGATGTTTTATAATAATCATATTGTTCACAATGTGTGCTACTCCGTGCTTGTTCCTGGTTTTGTTATATTGTGTCGTTCTTTCGGTTGATGAATGCTGGACAGATTTTATGAGCATGTGTGTGTGAGTATGTTCAATTAACTTGAGAGTACTGCACTTCATCACAGCTTGTTTTTAACTGACACACTGTGTCCTCTAGAGGGGGCTCTCTGTTACTTTTCAAGGGGAGACTGTTAATTGAGACTAATTGGCATGGGGAGCCTTTTCCATGCTGTTGTTACCATAAGAGAAGATTCACACATGAGTTTTAAGTCCGCTTCAGACAGCCTCTCTCCCTCCGCATCTTCACCCGTTTCAATTAAATAGGCTCCAGACGAAAACCTAATTTTGGGGGTTGATCTATTATTGGGGGACATTCCATTCGGCACAGGAGTGACAGTGCGGATGCTCGAAGCTATTTGCCTCTCTCGAATCAAATCTTTTTTTTCCTCTTTTTTTGGATTCGGAGAAAAGGCACCGCGCTGTTGTTTTCTTTTGTTCAGCAAACTGTGTGTGTGGCTTTCTCTGAGTCGTGGGTGGCTATTACAAGCCCGCATTGGTGTCGTATTAAGCATGCATTATTTTATCGCGGGGTTTTGCATGTCGACGATTCTTTTAATGCTTAAGCCGTAAAAAAAGACTCTTAAATGGGCAGCATCTGCCAGGAATAGCTCTCAGAAAGTAGATTATAATTTGGATGGGTTGCTTCCATTAGGCCGCACTCAAAGCTGCTTTGATGTACGCCGTTGATAGAACAACACTTGCCTGTTGTGTGATTTTGAACGATGGGATGCAGCGGACTCAAATGTAATGAAAACACGGGAGTAATTGCATCAGATGTGTCTGATTAGATCCGTGCTCCATTTGTCAGTGATGTTGACGAATTCAAGTCTGGCATGAAAGGTCCAAAGGCTCCTTTCATATCTTCACCGACTTGTATTTCGAAGAATGCCTATTGGCTTAAATGAAAGAGTTGAATTGATCATGGAAATTCACACTTCGACCATCATGTTCAACAGGACACGTGCGACATTTGCGTGACATTAAAAGATTGCATTGAAAGGCAAAAAACCAAGAGCAGCCATTTTCTACAGCTGTCAACTTCTTCCTTAAAGCTAGGCTTGTTCCTCTAGAAGCACACAGCGAGGGGAAAGGGAGGGGGCAGTCGAAAGAGGTGTGTGTGCGCGCTTGTTGGATTTTGGGGGTTTGGTGTATTCGGATGAACCTCGGGGATGAGTTACTTTGCATTTGTGTCTTCTTTTTTCTGTCCGTTTCCTTTTATGACTTTCAAGTCTGTTTTTAAGTCCACATCAGAGTCCATGGTTTGGACTTTTATGCTGGCTTAACCAATGAATATGTTTCCTTAGTATGTTTGCTGAAACACGTCTGGGCTTTAGATGATGGGATCATAATGCATTATGGTATTTTTGTTTGTCTGGGCTATATATAAAACATTTGGGATATGGTATTTAAAGAAATAAGGAGGTGTTTGAATATTAAGTAATTATGTACGGTAAACATTCAAGTTGAAGTGCTGTATGTAAAAACAAAATCTACCGTTTTGTTGTTTTGTTGTTTATGTCAAGTATACTTTTACAGTTCATCCCCCAAAAACTGTCATCATCTTTTCATCCTCATGTGGTTCAAAATCTGCATATGACTCTTTCTTCAGTGGAACACAAAAGAAGATATTTTGAGAAATGTCTCGGCGGTTGTGTGTCCATACATTGAAAGTCAATGGGGCCCAACATTCTTCGAAATATCTTGTTTTGTTCTTTTCAATAGGAAGAAAGCCATATAAGTTTGTAATGACATAAGGGTGAATTTATATTGTAATTATATTTCCTCATGTGCATTGGATAACTTATTGTACGACATGTTGTACAACTGACAACATATAACGTTTAACTGCAACATCTGTATGTAAATAAAAAGTTAAACTGTTATTTTGAAGAAATTTCATTGTTTTTTTATTATAATAAACAAATAAATATATGCATTAATTAATAAATGACTAAATGAAAAGAAGAAAATTTACATTATGAATCTGACACATGTTGCAAGCTTAACCAATAGGATTTAACATTATTATTGTTATTATTATTATTTGAAGTGAGTTTTTATCCTATTGTTAATATGTTATCATAGTTGTACCATCAATATCATCACTGTTTGCGTCACAAACTGATTATATATATATTCACCATATATTACCCTGCCCTTTTTAATGCATGAACCTCAACTGGCCTTCACAATGAGACAGATGTGTGTTTATCCTCCCTGCTGCGCTTTCTGATTGGTCAGTACATCAAAGTGATCACAACTGTCTGAAGGCTCAAATCGAATTCACATACGCAATCACACGAGCACACATACAGTACGCCCGACCTTTGAGCCTCTCTAAGCATGCTTGTGCACACAAAGCAGAGAGAACCCTTCCTCATGGCACGCTGGCATGCAGACTTTCCCCATGGATGCAGTTCCTGGCCAGCTCCTCGTGCACACAAGCCAAACTCTGCTTGGTTCGCTTCAGGCTCTTGCTTCCTCTTATTGATTTTTCTTATATTAGCCAACCTCGCCTGCTTCTCATGTCAGCTTTCTTCCAAGATACCAAATATGTTATTTGGGCTCTTATGCTGTTTGAATACAGTGACTACAAAAATGCAATTCCCTGAAATGTAGTTAAAGAGCAAATAAGCACATTTTTGGCTTTCTATTCCTGTACCTGCTCTTCGAGTCAGCTCTAAAGCTGCGGCATGCTGATGCCTCATGCTGTTTATGTGGCTGGTCCAAAAACATGAGCAAATATGTGTGCAGACACTTGATTTACATCCTACGCTTCTTAAAGGGATAGGCCCCAAAAATAATTATTCGACTTTCTTTATAGACTGCAAAAATGCTTCATGTGGCTTAGTAAATATCACAGAAATAAACAGTTAAATTAACTTGAAAAAAGTTAATTTTTCAATTTGTGTAAGGAAAAACTATATGAGTTAAAATATCTGAGTGAATACTTATTAAATGTACACAGAAGTACACAGGTTATTGATTTATTTTTAGGTTTATGAATTAAGTAATTTTTGGTGTAAATTGTCTCATGTAAAAATACAGTACATGCGTGTACATTGTTAGAAATATTTCATGTGGCTTTGCAAAAAATCTTTTATTTTAATTTCAATTTTTTAATATAGAGCAATATTCTTGGAGCCTTCTAGTAGAAATATTTGTGTTAATAAGGTTTACTTGCATATTCACAAATTAAACAGTATAAATAATTTCAAAGCTTTTGAATGTGTTTCATGTTAAAACAACGTTTTGTGAACTGTAAATTTTCAGTGGACAGGTTGGAAATTTTAGATGATATCACTTTTTTTTGCGGTGGGTGAACATTTTTAAGGGAGGACCATTTTTTAGTTAATCGTGATTTGAATAGAAATCTTATTTCTCCTTTAATGATCTCTGTGAAGGCGGTTATAATCTTGCCCGTGACCTTATAGACTGCTTGAATATCAGTGGCTTGCATATGCACATCACATCTGTCTGACATCTTTCATCTTCTCTTTCCAGGCAATCAAGTGGAGGCGTCATAAAGAACAGGTAAGCTTTATAAACCTGGATGTTCTTACCCCTCGCTGGTGCAGAGTCATAACCAGATGATACTTTAAATGGCCCACACCCATGAGATTGTCATGCAACATACACAATTTTTTCTGATACTTTTTGGAAACTTTATGTAGAGATGGCAGTGGGCACTGTATCAGAGAGATCCAGAAAAGGTCTTGTATTCCTCTTCACGCATAACCCATATAATGTGGAGAATAGAGATGAAGTCTTCTGTCAAATAACATTGCATTCGTCTATTTGAAAATGCCTTAACCATGCACAAGAACCTCTACCATGAGGAACATAAAACCAGAATATGCATTTTTTTTTAACATGAGATTTTTAAATAATAAACGATATTTCAGAGTACATTGTATGCTTTTAATTGTATGCTTTTAACCCGACAAGGTCAGAACGCCTTTCAGAAATTATAGATCATTTTCCCTTTGGATAACAAACGGTTGATAACTAAAAGTTTGTCAAATGGACTTAAAACAAATAAAAACACAAAACATTTCAAAATGAAAGAGTTTAGAGTTTTCTCGACATGGTTACTAATGTGCCTCGGCCAAAAGCCATAGTCCAAACAATCGAAGCCATGCCAAAAAAGCCTTGGTGCACACATGCAAAAGTAACCAAGTTTGTACCCCATTGAACTTCAATGTTATAGATTCAGCAAACATTATGCATAGCTAATCCATGAAATAAGCAATGCAACAGTGCATATTTTTGAATGCATATTAAATAAACCAAATAGCTTAAAGTTGATCTCAAAGAAATGTGCAACTTTTTTATAAGGTGTCTATTTCGTACGAATACTAATAATACGTAATGTGAATCGTACTGTACAAAAATATATGAGACTACAAGTATGAGAGAAAAAAGCAATACGGTAACACCTAAATCTAACCATCACTGGCGCTAAAGCAGATCATACTTAAACGTTCAAAAAAGATCGTACAAATTAGATCATACAAATGTTCATGAATAAGTCACTTCGTAAAATCGCTAAAAAATCTAAAGAGGTTGTGTTGTATACATAGACATAACCTAAACATAGATACTAACACATTTTGAGGATAAAACTTACGATAAAGATATCGACATTTCATAAAACGCAGCTAGTATTCATTTGAAGATGACTCACAAAATATGTAGTTAAGTTTGAAAGGAATGCAGAAGCTCACACAACGTCTCTTGGTAGCGCAATTTCTCATGTAATCACACAGACTCTGAACTTAGTTTTTCATGCTCAGTGACCTTTCGATATTACTGGTCCATTGTGTAAGAGCGACGGCGGTCTGAGTATCTGCTGAGTGCAGGGGTGTATTAATGGAGCCCGCGGCACTTCACCGCAGGACTTAATATTTCCCCTCTGGTGGACCTGAGCATATGACATTCGATGCTCTGTAATTTACTCCCCCTTTACACTTAGTGGTTTTTCACACGTGTTGAAGATTGATTTCCCCAGCACTGACACATCAGGATGTACAGCTCGGATTTCTTCCTTTTTTTGTAATACGGAGCAAATTAGCCAGAAGAACGTTTGTGTTGCCGATTTGCTTTGGTCAAGCCACCATTTTGTTCCATTTTGTTTGATTTATTTCAGGCCGGGTTAGTCTTACGCCTCAAGGCCCATATGCATCGGCCTGCAAGGGAAAATGGACATGTTCACTAATTAAAGAAAAGTGTTTTTACGGTTACATCATCAACCGTGAGCTTCAGTTGAGTTTGTAACAACGATGCAGTCATTGTTGCATGATGTAATACTGTCTCATTTTTCACTGCAAACCCGGTGCTGTACAATAAAAAAATGGCACATCAGCGGAAACCAAATCGTGAAGTTCCTTTCGTATCACCGAAAGTTTAAACAGAGACAATATCTTCAGCAACTAAGGGAATCAAAGCAAGCCAAATTACAAAACTCTCTTAAAGTTATGCTGAAATTATACAACTACATAAAAAAGAATACCATATATACAGAAGTGGACGAGTACCACCGTTGTTTGGTGGTAACATTCTACAAAATATCTTGTTTTGTGTTCTGCAGAAGAAAGTCATTCACGTTTAAAATGACAAGAGGGTGAGTAAATTGCCATAGAGTAAACAATTTTCCAGTTCGCTTCAACTACACGCAGAATTGCTGGCAAGTACAGTATCTCGTACTGTTCATCCGATCAAAGAAATGTTTACAGATTTGAAAAAACATAAAGGTAAGTAAACGATGACAGAATTTTTATTTTGGGGTCCCTTTAACTCTTTCCGAAGTAATAGAACTGTGGGATCTTGTTAAAATTTGTAGTCTACAAACTACAATAACCCATGAATTGCCTTTTATAATTAATAATTGTGTGCCCATAATGTAAAATCATATTAATCTTTTATTCCTATACTAAATGTTTACATTTAATTGTGAATCATCAATTTACTTATTGCATTATAAACAATATGTTTATGCCTTATCAATGAGTGTCAATCAGAATTTAAGTTTGCAAGGACAGATCACTTGACTGTGTGCTTTCTTGTATGAATCATGAATGATGTTGCCATGGTGCCGTGTTTTAAAGGTGCCACTTCCTGAAATGATTCTCTACACTGTGAAAAATATTTCAGGTGTCTTAGTATATGGCACAAAAACAAACAGTTACATTTACCTTTTTAACATTTAAAACATTATATACCTTTTCTGTCGAAAATAATAATTGATTAAAATCCCAACAGTTACTTTAATTTCTATAACATAACAAATGTTTTTTAAGAGTATGTAATAAAGTATTTATTTAACAAAATATGAATTTTTAATAAACATATTTTATTTTCTAGTTGATTTTAATATAAATATTTGAGTCGCAAAATTTAAACAGTATATTTACTTAATTTCAAAGCTTTAAAATGTTCTATTTGTTGTATACTTAATTCTTTCATGTAAAGACACCTGGTATTTTTTTGTCTAAAAGTATGTAAAGTGTGTTCTAACTTTTGTCTACAAATCACATTTTAAATTCAACATATGACATTTTCATCAAACTGACAAAAACCTTCCATCCTTTTAGGTCAGGCTAGTCTGGTTTGCTGGTTTTAAAGGGTTTTGTGTTTGTTTAGTGGAACATTGTTTATGTCAACTTCATCACGATCTCAGTACTTCTAGACCGACTTCATAGTTAAAACCCGGTCTAACACTGTTTTAATCTAAATAGATGTGGTTTTGTCTTAAAAATTTTTTAACCATGCACCAATTAAAGCTTTAAATAATTGTAGTAAAACCTTACATCTTAGTCTAAGGATGATATGCCTTTAGATCAAGTTATAAATAAATATTGCATTTCTTTTGTTTGGCTATAAAATCCACAGGCCCTTCAGGCCTATTTTTGATAGTCACTTTCCATCTTTTTCCAGCCTCGGTGAGGAGTTCTACCGCGAGGCCATCGAGCACTGCCGTAGTTATAATGCTCGACTCTGCGCTGAGCGCTCCATGCGTCTCCCCTTCCTCGACTCACAAACAGGCGTAGCACAGAGCAACTGCTACATATGGATGGAGAAGACCCATCGGGGGCCAGGTGTGTATTTAGGCATTCCGTAAACTTCACACGTAATCTGTTTTCAATCGGGAATTTGTTCTGAGGTTTGAATTAGAGACGAAACTCATTTCACAAAACTCGCTTCTTTTCTTTTTCGATACAGGTGTGGCTCCGGGGCAGCTGTATACCTATCCTGCACGCTGCTGGAGGAAGAAAAGACGGTTGAACATTTTAGAGGATCCACGTCTTGGACCTTTTGAGTTTAAGATTGGTGAGAAATCACTATTTGATATGATTGTTTTGGTCAATAATTGCTTACATGACCAGAGACATCCACTTTTTCAGGTGTACATGATTTCACAGCCCTGCAGAGTAGATGAGTACTGTTAAAGGGACACCAAAAAATTACGATTCTATCACAAGTGGCTCAACATGGATACATTTCATTGTTCTGATGAACAAAAAGAAAGATATTTGGAAGAATGTTAGCTACAGAGATTTTTGCAGCAGCATCGAGTATTTTTCAAAATACCTTAAATACTATAAAAAATAAATCATAATATTTATAATTTATATTATATATTATAGTCTTTAAAATTTTTTATCATGTTTAGCTAAAAATTTAATACAATACATTTTTCCACTGCATTAGTTAGGGTGCCCGACAGTTGGCCTGCAAACAGTTTTGCAAATATCTTTCTTTGTTTTCAACCAAACAATTTAATTCAAGAGGGCAAGTCATGGCAGAATTGTCTTTTTAGCTAGACTATCGCTTTAATATCTTACGACTTCTCATGAACATAATGAGACTAAATAGAGACATCTTAAGAAGTCATTTTAAAAGCCAGATCAGGAATAATTCCTCATTTAACTTAATAATTGTAACAGAACAGGTGATCTGGTAGTAGCAACTTGGTATTAGCTTCATCTTCAATAAAACACAGAATCATACAATCCAGATCTTTTAATAAAATGTAAAAATATCAGATGGGTGTATTGAACCTGGGATGAATCAGACTCTGCAGGACTGCAGCCCTCCAGGAATAGAGTTTGACTCCTGTGGTGTAGAATAAACAGCTATAACTTGCATGTAAACAAACAGAATACCACAAAAGAGATCTGTGGTGTCAAGATTCAGTTTTGTCAGTATTCAGTTTTAGTATGTTCCAGTATTGACATACTGTCTTACAGCTTTCACAACAATGGCCCATCCCATCAGATATGACCCTGACAGTTCTGGACAATATCTGTGTAGTAAGGAGACCAGCAAAAAATTGCATCCATGTATTTGTATTTGTGTGTTTAGATTATGAGGCATCGCTGAAGAAGGAAGGAGGTGTTCCTGAAGGTCCAGTGCTGGAGTCTCTTCTCAGTGGGGAACTGCTGGATAAGAAGGTTGAGACGAAGGAAGAGGAACCCATGAGTGAATGCCAGGTAACATTGCCATGTCAATTTAAAGGTTTGATTGACGAAAAATGAATATATCCGGTTAAGTTACTCACACTTTGGATGTGAGTGATAGATTTAAGATTGTTTAGTTGCAATTGTGGCGCTTGGTGATATTTAAATTTCAAGGCAACACAAAAATAATCCCTTAAGATTTCCTATAAGGAAATACAAGGATCTTAATGTTATTTACAGCTTTATTATTAATAATTTAAAGCTTCAAGCAAACGTGTCTGTCTTGTGGTTTTCCTGTCATACAAATGATGTTTGCACGTGCAACACGAAGATTGCATTGTGTTGCCTGTATCTTCGGTCTTGATTCCAATTCCCAAGGCATGTATGTATCCCCACAGTTTCATCTAAAATATTAATTTCTTTGTTCTGTTCAAGACAAGGAAAGATATTTGGGAGAATATTACCAAAAGCGATTTATGGGGCACTTATTTTTTGTAAGTATATGAATGTTTGTACAACAGAACTACTAGAGTAGTCATGGTGCCCTGGTAATTGCCTGTGGACATATTTCCAAATATCTTTCTTTATGCTCAACTGAGCAATGAAATTTATGAGGGTGAGGAATTTATGGCAGGGTTGCCAGATCTGCGTGACAAAAGCAGGCCAATCGCAAATCAAAAATGGAGAATTCCAACGAATTCCCTCCAAAATTCGCAGTTTTCAAAGTAGCTCTAAAGGAAAACCACAGATCTGGCAACACAGGGCCTTTGGGAAAAAAAATACAATTCCACCATAGTATCTGTTTAAGATTACATATTGCATTCACAAACCCTGTCCCGGTACTAATTGAGTTTATGCAAATTCAGCATCATTACCTGATCGGTTTAATTCCTTCAGTGAATCGTGCAGCAAACCAACACAGAACGGGTAGAAATTAAAATCGCCTTTTCCAGGCACATTTCATTCGCCACACACACACTTCTTTTGCATTCTACCTGAATCTTTGTTTTTAGTGCTGGACAACTTCATTCAGTGGTGCTGTCTGCTTTCTAAAACAGCATTTCTCTCCATTACTCTATATTCTATTCCCATTCTCCTCCCTTCTCATTTCTCCGTCGTATTTGTTTCTCGTTTTGGCAGTGACACAAATCCCCGCAAGGCCGGCACGCCCCCACTGGCACACTTCCTTGTTAACCACAACGCCCATGTACTCTTCGAGCCCGAGTGTATTGGTGTTTTCACGTCTGTGCGAGGATGTCAGCACGTTTGACAAAGTTGTTGTATTGATTTTGCCGAGGGAGGTTACATAGTTTTAACATCTCTGAGTTTACAGGTATTTATTTTTGACTGGGTGTTGACACAGTGAATGAATAGAGACCCTAATGAAGCTGCCGCTCAGCCGGTTGAGCTGTCACGCTGTAGGGACTGGCTGGCACACAATATGACACTTATCTCGGGGCCGAACAGTTAACCAGTTAGCACTTTAATAAAGTGCTCTCTTTAGAGTCTTTCACCCCTTAGGAGTAAACCCTGATCCTGCTTCTTGCATCATCTTAGGCCTTCGAAAGGAACTAAAAACTTGTCAGCTGTGATAATCAAGAATTCCTGTAACTTGGTTTGAGTCTAGCAAACACAGAAAATATATACTTTCAATGCACTTAAGCATATGACAAATACATGTACAAGCTAATTTGGGAATTGAGTAAGGTACAATCCAAAATGTTCACATATTTCATAAAAACTAAACTTTTTGATTTGTTTCTATGTCATGCTTTTTTGCCAGTCAGGGGGAATACAAAATGAAACAAGAGGCTGTTATAAGTAGTTTGCATAAATAATATATGGGACCCTTTAACTTTTTTTTGGGATATGCGGGCAGTCCCAAGGTCACTGGTTCAACTCTTGATATCAGCGGGGATTTTGAATATGCAGAACTCTCCTCCATCTTCAATTCCACGACTGAGGGGAGTCCCTTAAACAAGATACCCTTACCCCAACTGCTCCCGTACGACACAGCACTGCTGACAACAGCTTTCATTTCTCGTTTAACAAATTTGTATGTATGCAATTTTATTCTTGTTAACAGAAGCACCTTTTTATCCGAATTCCCAAATTGAACCTACACACACAACTAGAATATCGTATTAAACATTTGTGAATAAAGCAGCACATCCATATAGTAATCTAAAGGCAACAAACTTCCTCAAAAACACTTCCTGTAAATGTAAATATTTTTAATGATTGGTTGCATCCAGCAGTTTTACGTGCTATTCAAAGATGTGCATAAAGGTTGGAAAAATAGCCAGTGAAACGCAAAACAATGCAATAATATTTGTATTAAATACACCAAAAAAATGTCCTGCGATTATTGGTAGAATAATTTACTTACAAAAAAGACTGTGTTTTAAAGCTTTGAAATGAATTAAATATTTCTATACATTTGAATTACATAATTCAACACAATTATTAAATTTATATTACAAATAAATATCTGTTTAATAAATATATATATTATGTATTTTCATTAAATAAATGTTACAATTGTTGGTAATTTTAGAGAAATTACCAATCATGATTCTGCTTACTTTGGACGTGGTTTTCCTAGATTTGGCAGAACCATGACAGACCACTTGTTTTGTGTTGACACATGGCACTGGACACATTTGTTATGACATGCCATGTGCTCTTTTGTCTCATCTCCTGACCCCACCTCCTCGTTGTCCAGTGTATCTCCCCATCAGTGTTTCATACCCCACACCTGCCCTATGTTGTTATCCCTTGTTATGTTCTCCCATGTAATGCCGTTGTGTTTGCTATCCTGTGTTGTTGCGTTACTAACTTGTCTTTGTTCCATCACCATCTGGTTTTGAAAGTCAGTTAATAGTTATTTCTTGTTTTTCTTAGTGTTTCAAGTGCCTTTATTTGACTCCTTGTGGGAAGTCTTGTTTTGTGTCTTAAAATTATTTTGTTTGTCTTCTCCCCATCTTGGGTAGTCTACTTAGTCAAAGTTTGTGTTAAGTGTCTTCCTGCCTGTATCTGAGTTCTTCCTTCACCAATCCTGACATGCCCTTTTTTAAATCAATTCTTTTTTATATTTTCCAGTGAACAAAATAATTTTAAAGTTTAAGTGAATATAACTCTTTCTTTTTGTGAGATTTATCAAGCCCCATCCATTTTTACAGTGTACTTGAAAGGGTTATAATTATAAATATTATGCTCAGTTAAGGTTTTAAAAATATGCATTACATCCAACAAAGTATTGCATTACATCCTACAATGTATTGCATTACATCCTACAAAATATGTATTTTATGTTACAAGGCTTTTTTTGAATGTACCTATTACTTGGTTTGTCTGACAATAATTTCAAATGTGCATGCGTGCAATTGAACAAATTGCAGCTTCATAGCTTGTGTACATAGTGCTCAAGTGAATTTCTGAGGATTTTTAACTCGGGTTGTGTTGTTGGAGACTGCTTAAAACCAAAATAGTCTAGTTTTAACTGGAATATTGCTGCACTATATTCGTTATCTTTATATATTACGAGTAGAGTGAATTTCTCAGTGTATGATAGATGAACACCATGCCAATGAATTTAAATGCAAATGTTTTTTAGCACAGCCCTACCCGAAAAAGCAAACCAAAATAATTTTCAATTGATACACTCCATCTGATGTATTGGTCCGTTTTGCATGAGTGTCTTATGACAATGGCTTTTCAAATGGTCTTGTCTTTGCACTTTACATTTTATTGTGATAAACTGCCAACTTCGATGGGCTGTATCCCCTTTGTGTTTATTGAGAAAAGTAATTGTGTGTCCACTGGGTAGATTTGGTTTCCCATGCTTAGTGTCATTACGTTCTGGTGTTTATGGCCAACTAATATTAGGGATGTCTGCCTCTTATATTGTTTATCAAAGGGCTGTTAAATTCTTGTGTAGTGTAGAATAAAATCAATAAATCAGGATGGGATCAAATCAAATATTAAAATGTATTTCTATTAATATGAACTGCCGAGGCTCAACAAATGGTACACAACACATTTTATATTAAGAAATGCACATGCTTTATGTTATAAACTTGAAACAACATTTCATGTCCAGACAACGTGCAATAATTCACATCAGCTCATTGTGGTTGACACACATAATTTTAAAAACCTTGCGTCCATTTTGAAACCATCCCTAATATTCGAAGGTACGAAAAAACAATGCACATGGAAATTCTTCACCGTTTCACTGTCTTCCAAAGCCCTAAGAACACATATACAGGCTCTTTGTTGAGCATGACTCATCAGCTGAGGATCGGTGGTTTAAACCATTTCTGAGTATTGATGACTCATGTCCTGGTTTATTCTTTTTCTCATAGAAGCTGCTGGTGGGAGACTTTCCACATGAACTGGATGTTGAAGAGTTGGAGGAAGACGTCCCCAAACGCAAGAACCGCACCAAAGGACGGGTAAAACACTCTTCAACTCCTATCGAATGTTTAGCTTTGATTAATGGTCATTCATCTGGATCATACTAATGCACAACTGTCTGGTTTGTCCCAACAATTGTTTAGTCTGAGTACCCAAAATGATTAGTTACGTAACCCAAATTTGAGGTCTTTGTATAACTGTAAAAGGATTGAATTTTATGTCGTAGACCTGTAGTTCAGCATCCATCCCTGTGGGCTCTTGATTCATCTCATATTGCTGTTTCCTTAAGGCTAGAGTTTCAACAAAGCAGGCCATTGTAACTCATCAGCCATTGATCTATCACGAGTGTTTAGCATGTCTTCAGGTTTGATCTCTGCGTTCCTTTCATCATTGCGTTCCACCGGCTTTGTGTTGATATTCAAAGCAGATCCTTACCCAAACCAATGAACAACTTCCTTTAATTCCATTTTACAGACATCACATGTGATAATACAGAGAAAACATGACAGGCCTGATCTTTAATTATGGCTCCACGTGCATGTAAGACATGAAGTTAAAGTGGCATGGTTCTTTGAAGAAATTTTACAAGAAATGTGGAGTAGTTCAGCCATGATATGACCTCGGTCTGAATATGAACACAAATGTTTTCTTTATAATTTTTATTGTGCTCGAAAGCAACGGTTATTTTTATAATCATGGGTATGTGCTAATTCTAAACCCTTTTGCCTTTATTCACTCATATTTTTGAGTCATTTGGCATTAAACGACAAAAAAAAAATAGACAAAATAAGAGATTATTTTAAGGGAAGCATTTTTTTATCTTAATAAAATCTTGAATTCTTTGGTCCATAATAATCGTTAGGTCATAACGATTGTTTTTTTGGTCAACTTTTACAGGCTATAGAAGAAAAGGTTTTAGCTTCTACAACTCCTTAAAATATGTGCAGAAATCAATGTTTGTGGCATAGGGTACGCGATTCTGCGTAGCTTCATGCGTAGGGCCAACGGAAGACCATAAATTGACCTTAAAGCAGGCGCAATGTAACGTCAATGTTTCATTTTTAATTTAATCTTACTCCATATTATTTCAACTTTCCAATTTATTGAATTCTCATCGCTTCCTCAATTCACATACAACTCAAATCCTTCAGTTCCAATGTCCCACAAGCATTGTTATCTTGCTGAGTTTATGGTGTAGTCTTGCAGAAAGATCTTTGCAAGTAGATGTCACGGATAACTCCAGTCCTTAAAATCTCTCACCTTCTGTGCTGTTAATTGGGCTGCACAACTTCCTCTAAGATCTCACGCACCCCACACAGTTATCAGGCAGTGTACAGAAAAGATGCTGTGATAATTGCACACTAGGTGTAATTAATGCTGTGTAAGAAGATTTGCTTGAAGCTTTAAGAAAGAAGTACTGTAGGGACGGGAGTCGGAGAAATAGTGATGTCTCTTTTTCCACACCTGTGTACAATAGATCAGTTGCCAACGACAAATTGACGTGTTGGTTTGTGCATATGTGTTTTTTGATGTGTTCAGGCATGTGGCGTTGGGGGAATGAGAAAAAGACAGGATCCAGCATCTCTAGAGGACAGAGACAAGCCATATGTGTGTGACAGTAAGTAACGTGCACAGATAAACACATGAATACAAGTCATTGGCAATCCTAGAAGAATGATGCATATATATTACTATAACCTATACGGATATATATGTATACTTTTTACTGAATTACATGTGTTTTCTTGTGTGTGCTCCTATTTAGTTTGTGGAAAGCGCTACAAGAACCGCCCGGGTTTGAGTTACCACTACACTCACACACACCTGGCAGACGAGGAGGGTGAGGAAGACTCCGAACGGCACACGCTGCCCTTTCAGCGCAAGAACAACCACAAACGTGAGCCCAGCATCCGCCACGTACTACACACTCATAACACCGCCCGTAGTGTACCACTCTTCTAAAACAAATGCCCTTTTCCACCGACATGGTGCTGGTGTCCTATCGCTCCTTAAATAATAAAGTGATTCTGAGTTGAAAATTCAAATGTATTGACCCTTTGAATCGGCTGGTTTTGAAGCAGGAAAGACTGATGTTAGGGGTGGGGAGGGTAAATAATTCTGTCACTTTGTCTAAACTCATTCATGAAGATCACGTTATAAACATTGAAACTGTTTACACTGGAGGCACTTGACGCAGTGCAGTGATGCACGGGTAGTTGACGCATTGTTTTGTCTTATTTTGTTTCTATATTTGTTGCATTTAATTTCCCCATCTGTCTGCAATAAAATGATTTTATTTACAAATATCCCATGTGTGAATTGATGAGTTTCATTTTTTATTCATGAAATCAAAACTGCGCCATTTACATTTTTTAAACCTGGTATTATTGTTTACGATCTATTATTAAAGGTTTGTCAAAAAAGAAAAAATGGGACGTGCTCCACCTTGAACATGACTTTCTTCTTTTGCTGACATCATCAAGCTCTCTTATTTTCTATCCCCTAGCAGTTGATCAAATACATAGAGACCGTTTTCACCCTCCGTTCCAGTCACTCATAATCTTGTCATTTATTTTTCCAAATTTAATGTTACTTAGAAATAGTTACAATAAGAAATGCAATGGGTTGTAAATGATGTTGAACCTAAAGGAATGAGAGCTATTTTGTAAAATTCCGTTCTGAGAAGGGTCAGCAGGTCACCGGCACCTGTTCCTGCACCATCTCGGTGGAAAAGGGTATTTACGATCTCACACATATGCATTAACAGTAACATGACAAAACCAGACAGTATCAGATCTTACACCCCTTGTTTACGGCTGTGCTATATTCATCCGGCAGCCTATTGTCTGAAAGAGGCAAGGTAACAGTGACCTCATTGCAGTGTCCTTGTGGAATCATGCCCATTTACCTCCCAGCATTATCTGGCTGAGTGCTTGGGTGAATCGTCCTGCCCACCTTTCTGTTTACCCTTACCGCCAATGGCTTTTCATTTCAAAAGCTGGAAAAGAGACGAATATTAGGCCGTACACGTTCCGTTTTAGGAGAGCTTTCAGAGTGCCCGTGCGGAGATACCTTTCCCCCTTCCTTCCCGCTTCCTCATTTCACACTCAACCCATATTCCCACATTACACCACAAGCAATATTATTAATAAGAGGGATTTTAATGAAACCTAGGCTCATGCATTATTCATGCAATATTTAGACCAAAAGAGAAAGATCCAGACGTAGGCATGATAACAGGAGCCGTACCACTCGAGCAGGAGAATAAAAAATTGGAGTCCGACCAAATCCGAATTCCTATCCTCTGCCTTGATTTCGTTTTACTGGTGTGTTGTCTCTGTTTCTTCACTTCTCTGTGTTCTATCAGTTTGATAAATGACAGACTATTCTGGCAAGAGATGAGATTTCACCTTTCTCATTCTCTCTGCTCGGCTTCTTTCTCATTTGTGCTCTCTTTCCTTTTTTCTTCCAAGTCTGCGTATTCATTCCTTTTTACAAGGGCTGTCAATCGATTATCAATTTCACCAGATAAATCGCTTGATATGCTGATTAACTGGTAACAATTTACCATAAGCACTCATGATTTCGTCTGCCATGGGTGTAAATTGTTAAAAAAGTGATTTGAAATATTTAAAATTTTTAGCAAATTTTGTGAAGAGAAGTATCATTGTTCAACTCAAATTGCACATTGTCATAAATTGCTCCCCTCTTACAATTACAATAAGTACAGCATCTCCTACAAAAAAAACAAAATAAGATATTCTGAAGAATGTTAGAAACCAAAAAATTTCACTTCTATTGTATGGACACAACAAAAATATATTCATGCAAAACCAAGGAGTTCAACATTTTTCATAATATCTATTTTTGTGTTCTGCAAAAAAAGTCAAACAGGTTTGAGATGTCAAGAGGGTGAGTAAATGTCACCATTTTGATACCACTGCCATTTCTGTTCATTTGCAAATAAACGATTTGTATTGTCAAAATGATTCCCAACACCCGAATTACTGTAATATCAGATTTATGCGGTTATCTGGAAATAACAGACCACAACTGGCCAATCAGAGTTAAGGATTATCATTTATAGACAAAACATTCAAGGTAGTTGTTATGTTGGAAGGTTGCATAAAATGCCTTCTTTCATTCGGTCTGAGTTCATGTCACATGCACATTTGCAGTACCTCCTGCTGATTTCATCATCATGTTATTTAGACGCTGCATTCTATCCGCCTCTAAAAATGGTCCATGGCAATAAAAATGAGAAGCTTATTATAATATTGTTTAAATATAAAGTCAGCAAGAAAGCACAATTAATTGAATTTCAATTCCATTAGGTTTTTAAAACAATGAATCCCTCCAAATCATCACATGGCATTTTTACTTCTCTCCTCCTCACTGCCATCCTATATTCTGTTGTTCTCTTTCCTCCATCACCCCTTGTTTCCATCTGCTCCCTGTCCTCTATCTCTTTCTGTTTGATTTAAGATTCATCTATCACTTCTCAGTATTTTTCCTCTCCTTATTTATTTCCACTGCAGAAGTGAGGCTGCCTGCCCGAGATGAGCTACTGCATTAAAATTCATGCCTGCTCATATTCTTTCTCATATAGTGTTGGTGAAGCTAGCCGTGTGTGCGCGTGGGTGGGGGGCTATTTGGGGCTGTCCGGCAGGTTCGGGGGGAAGGGTGATGCCCGAGCACTGGTGTCAATGTAGAAGGTGTGTGGGGGGCCTTTGTTTGCATTTGAGGTTGACCCGCTAGATGTACCTGAAAATTGGATTTCGAGATTTGGGAAGTTAAAATCCTCCCCCACAAACACACACACATTCACACACGCACACACATATAATGGGCACCCAATTCTGGTGTACATTGAGATTCATACGACCAGCAGACAGACAGGTTCAGTCTGTTTTGTGTTGAGGGGTGACGAAGGTTAGATTTTATCTTTGTTTGTCGTCTATATTTATTTCTAAATTTCACAGCCTGTCTTCTTTTTTGCTTTCTCCTCTCCGCATGTAACACGCACACAAGCACGTGGGTAATCACACACTCTTTTTTATGAACAATTACGATGATTATGACCGGTAAGCAAACGCTTTGCAAAAGACGAGAATGACTCCAGCTGAATTCCCTCGTGCTGTTAGTACATGAGGAATCGTGATTGTGAGGCTGAATCACCGCACAAATAATAATGGCATATCAGCACACCTGGGAACAAGAAGAGGGTGAACTTATCAAAAACAGCTGAAAAGTCAAACGCTGGAAACCGGCACCATGAGTCATTCTTTTGGCTATTGTTAATAGAAGATTTATAAAAAACAGGTATTTTTTAAGTTATTCTTGCTGTTAAAAGCTAATTAGAATATTGCATACATGAATGTTTTCAGCAAATACTGATCCCAAATTTCACATAATGGCACTTTGCTAAAAATCAAAGAAAACAACCTTAAAGATATGTGGTGTGGCACAAAAACAATTATTTAAAGAAGTCTCTAAGCGTGACATTTAATTTGGTTTGTTACGGTATCTTGAAAAAATTATTGTGCACAAATTTTGGGAAATATTGTATATACATTTATTTTGGTAGTAGTGTGATTTGCTGTGATTTAAAGTGATTGTTCTCCCCAATACTTACTTTTGTTTCATCTTTTACTCACTCCAATACAAATACAAAACTGTATGACTTTCTTTATCCCGCAAAACACAAAAGAATACATTTTGAAGTGGGTATATATAATAGTATATATATGAAAGTGAATGTCTTGCACTCCCGTTCAATTCTCTACATTTTTCAAAATAACTTCTTTTGCCTTCTGCTTGGAAAAGTCTTGGAGTTTAATATTTTGGGTGATTTATGAATTTATGTCCGTTTATGACAAGATAAGAATTTACCAGTAAAAGTGTATATTTATGTACACTTGTAGAAACCTGATTGTAATATTGATCTATTTAATTTAGATTTGTATAATACAATAAAATGCACCATGCAAATCTGGATAATTGTTTTTAATATATAGTTTATAGAATATATGAAAAAAGTCCTTATATAGAGCATCGCAGAATGCTTTCCTAAAGTCATGCACTACCGCAGCGTCAAACAGATGTTGTAGAAATCTATGTCACTCGTTCTGTGAGTTTACCTGTCTACAGTCAACGCTCCGCTAGGCCTCATTCGCTACCTGCCACAGTCACACTTCTATCTGCTCCGCAACAAAGCAGGAAGAGCAGTGGCCGTTGCCTAGCGATGGTGTTGCCATGGAGACTGGCTAGCCAGACTCCCTCTATAAAGAATAGGTTGTTATATGTACATCGAGTACAGGAAGGGGAGGGGAGGCAGAGGAGTTTGGAGTTTCTCTGGGTTTGAGGACCGAGGGGTGGAGAGGTTCATTAAATCAGAAAGAGAGAGACCTGCTGAATTCTCTGTACGATTTGGAATATATATGAGGGAAGAGAGTTGGTTGAATGATGTTTCGTTCTGGCTCATTTGCTATTCTGTATAAGGAACGGCCGAGGGCTGTTTGGCTAGACTGGGTGCTTAAGGTAATTTAGATTATATGCATATAACCCCACATCGCCTTTTAACTTGTTCTCTATTTCTCTCTTTCTTAAAAGCACACACACACACACACACACACACACACAAAAAAAGAAAGTTTATTCCTAGGTTTAAACAAAAGAAGTTTCTCTGAAATGCATTTTCACAAATCACTTATGTTTGAAATTTTTTTTTTTTAATACTTTAATACTTTAACTTTTTGCAACAGCTTCACAGACAACTCATATGTTCTTCTCAACTCAGATGCAACTCACACTGTAAAAATATTTTACGTGGCTTTTTGTTATAATTATCACAGAAAAAAACGTTATATTAACTTAATAACATCTTTTTCCAATTTTTAATAGATTTTTTTAGTGGAAGATATCAAAAGAAATGATTTAAACTAAATCGGTTAATTTCTCTCAAATTAAAAAATATTTAAACTTATGTCATGAAAAAAGTTATTTATTTATCAAATATATGTTTGTAGAATACACCAATATTTTCTTCGGTAAAATCCTTTTTTTTACTAACATATGCACAAATCATATACAGTAAAAACTATTTTTTTTCAAAGTAAAGTCATTTAGCTAAAGGCAGGGTAATCGACTTCTGAAAGCAAGTCGGTCTGAGTACCAAAACAAACTAGTATCTATTAAGCAGTAAGGTACCAGAAGAAAGCAACCAGGCATTTAAGAGACTAAACACTTTTTTAAAACTTGTTAACCTGCCTTCACCATATGGCTTCAAAAATAATGCACAGACAGCAAAAGTTATATTTGAGGCATGCTTGTATTTCCAGTAGCCGAGCCACCCATGTAAACAATATGTGAATAATTATAACAGTTGTAATATGCTCTGTTTAACTGCAACATAATGATTTTTCACAATATGTTTTCTGCGATGAGCATTTCTGCCTGCACAGAAAAGACGCGACAGAACCAGATCCGACTCTTACACACACCCCCACAAAATACTCTTCCATACACTTCTTTATAAAATATACAAATATGTTTCAGGGCGGAGTATGAAAACCAGTCAGACGTAGACATATCATCAGTTTTATTATTCATGGCAAGAAGTTGCTCTGGATTCCTAATTTCAGAGTCCTTGAGTGAGAAGGTTTATTGATCTTTAGAAATCTCTTCACTCAAAGTCACACTAGGGATTGAAAAAAGTCACACTGAAGGGTGTTTCTCCCACTTTTAGAATGTGATCCGTCTGAGAGATTTGGTTTTTTGAAGCCTGTATTGTTTTCAGCAGAGTGGAGCTTTAATGAACATGTTTTTGTGCGGATTCAAAGAATATGGTTATAATGTCCTTATTCTTATATTACATGGATATTGTGTTTGTGCATATGATGCTTCATTCTGCGTTTTCAGCAATAGAAGTGTACATCACCCTGCATCACACAGTCATGCTTGTATGTGTATGTGTGCACAGATGGAACAGACCATACACTGCAATCATAGATCAGGTTTTATTATGCACCAAAATCTCGTCCTCCTCTGCTTTAGCAATGTCATTCTGTTTAAGGTGTGTTATGCAACCCTGCTGAATGGACAACAGACTGAGGTCCATGTAATACTGCAGTGCCTTTTGTTTTCCAACATCTGAGTCTAGAAGACAGCTGTCTTAGTATTTCATTTAGGGCAAAAAGGTATGATGTGATATACTTGTGCATTTGTATATTTAGATATACACATGTATATCTTGACATTAGTTGTTTTGTTAGCGAATAATACACGGACATGTTGTGTGTGTGTTTTTGTGACGCTATATGATAGAGGGGGTTATTAAACGCAAGAGGCTGGCCCATTTGTCTTGGTCAGAAACTGGGGTGCAGGATTCGAGTAACCTCAAAAAAACAATGATTTGGCAAAGGTGTAGCAGTAATAAAGCCAAGAACACGAGGGGTTTGTATGTGCGGAATCGTGCGTCATTTGTTTGTGTAAAATCTATCCTCACTGCAGCAAAACCTAATGAGGTGCCACATGTCTCATTGTAAAGTGGCTTAAGAGACACTTTTGTAGAAGGTTGTTTGTAAAAAACGTAAGGACACTTTAAGAGAGTATTGATATTTTGATCGAATAAAATACAATTAAAATTTGATTCATTATGAAAATATGTAATCACGAATTATCACGATCAATCACAATAAACACATGATTGATTGTCAGTAATCATGATCATTCGGAACATACATTTTCGGGTAAATAATAAAATAAATCAAATTAAAATTAAAATAAAGAATAAAAGTTTCTGTTTACATTATGTGTGTTCTATGTTTGAACATACACGTACACCTACATTTACAAATTTAGTTAATTATTTATTTTTATGTATAGTTAATATATTTGAACATTTTTAAACACATTTTTTTAAATATATAAATGTATTTGCATCTGTTTATGAATACAGAATTAATATGCATAAAACATAGGGCTGAACAATTCAATTTTGGCTTCCAACAACTATGAAAACAAAAAAATAATTTAATACAGTCACTGTGCTCAATATAGTTTAATTTTTTTTATTATTATTATAATTTATATATTAAAATCTATTTATTCATAGTATTATTCATATTATTATTCATATTATTATTATTATTATTATATATTTTTAATCATTTTTACATTTATTTATTTTTGTTGCATATTACATTAGAAAACTTTATTTATTGAATTATTAATCAGTGATATATTTAATAACCCATTTTCCAATGTCAATGTTAAATAATCATGATCTCCACATTAGGCAAAATAATCATGATTTTAATTTCTGTCATGATCATAAACACACGTGATATGTTAATACTAACTTTTATTCTGGATGCAATTATTTGCAATTAATCCTGATAGTTTAACATTCCTAAAAAACAGAAAAACTAAATTGTACAGTAAAACACATAGAATAGAGGGTGATCTTAAAGCAGTGTATAAATTGAAAAAAAATGCACTGCTTGTTTTGATAGTATAGCCGTATATAGTATATTAATTTAGAACTTTTATGGGATAATTGATAATTCGTAATAACATATCTCTCTCTCGAACGTTCTCTGCTTCAGTTCCCCGATGGTGGAACGATCTGCCTCTGGCTTCACGCTTGTCAGACTCGGTCTCTATCTTTAAAAGACACCTAAAAACTCATCTTTTCCGGCTACACCTAACTCACTAGGAGTACCTTCTTTTCTAACCTACTCACTCTATAAAAAAAAAATACTTTTGTAACTTCTCTCTCTGTGTAACTTGGTAGCATTGTTGTAGCACTTGTTCACCTATTGTTGTATCGGCTATTTACCGCTTCAATGTCTCCTTGACTATTGTAAGTCTCTTTGGATAAAAGTGTCTGCTAAATGCCTAAATGTAAATGTAAATGTAATGGGATATTCCCAAGATAAGTAGAAACTGTCTCATAAATTATATATTCTATATGCATTCATCTACACTCTTTATGATAAGTATTTTTATTGTGTTCTTAATTAATTTCATTGGTATTAAAAAAACATAAAAATCAAAAAATTCCTTTAAAATCCACACATGACTTCTTTGGCAAAGAAACACTCTCCACCAATGACTCATGCACTGCTTGACTTCCTAAAAATGCATCTGTCTTCTCAAGCTTTTGTCTAACTCTTTGCTCACGTCACAGCGATGTACGTCAGACCAGGCGGCCCTGGACAAATCTCCTTTAGTAGTCAGAGCAACCTGCAAAAATGCCATTGAATGTTTCGTATGTGATTTTTTCGAATGCGATGGCTTGCCATTTTAAGGTATCTGGCAGTACTTCCTGTTAAGGTGTTTCTTCAACACGACATGGGCTGCTCTTTCTCTCTCAAGCATTTGCGTGTTAATTAGAGATGTGTGATCTAGCTCAAACAGAATTGTGTTTTGGAAGAGAGAGGTGCGGAGAGACCAGGAGATGATAAAGGAGGGTTTTTTTGAGGATCCCTCTTTCTATCCGTCTTACGATTCCCATGGGGCTGTGAGACACTTGAAAGCTGTGAAGTGTGCTGTTCTGCCTGTATTCTCTGCGTAATTGGACAAACGCTGCTTTGGGAAAGAGTTGGGAAGAATTGGGAATGAAGCTTATGTGTGTTTCTCTCTCTGTTTTTGTGTGTGTGTGAAGAGAAGGGTCTGCTTAATAAACTACTAAGTTTCCTACACTGAAACAAAAGATTCAACTTTATTAAAAAGTCAGTAAGTTATTAGACTAGTAACACACAATTAAATTCTTTTGACATAACTAACATTGAACATTTACATTTGACATTCTAAAACTAAAATAAGATCATGTTATATAACTAAAATATTTAATAAAGTAGTTCCAACAACTCTTTTTCCCTTAGAACTTGGTACGTATGTTGTATTATTCTTGCTAGGACTGGCATCCATTTAGCTTACGTTTGCTTTGTGATCGCCTGTTTTATTTGCTTCTATTGTAAACCTCATTTGTAAGTCGCTTTGGATAAAAATGTCAGCTAAATGACAAATGTAAATGTAAATGTATAATGTTGTGCAATAATGGAGACCAATCTCCACACGAGGGTTTCTCCTGGAATATAAAGGCCTATGCTCGTTCTCCTCTTTGCTCTCTGATTGGTGCTTGGGCAGGATTTTACATGCGAATGGTCAATAAATAACTCATGGTATCATGACGTATGCAAGTTGAATATTTAAATAAAACTTTTAAATCCATTGGCTGCATGGGGGGAGTTTATGTGCACAGAAATACTGTATCATGAGTCTAACTCAGATTTTAACAAATGGATCATGTTGAACGGGACTTACAATATATGAAACAGCGTAATACTTCTCCTTTAAAACTTGCTTTTTTCTTTTCTAGAAGACTGAAGTAAAAGAGTCACAAAATAGTAGATTTCTGGTTTTGTGAGTGTGGTTTCCTACATATTTATATAAGAAACTTTCAGACTGTATGTAAAAGTAATAGATTAACCAGCAAACACTCTTCATTATACATTCTGCAAATGAGCACAATTGCAAATGAGCTCCTTGTGTTTAAAGTTTAAAGAATTAAAATTTTGACATGCAGCCTGCTCGTCAATGCCAGTGTCACAGCAGTGGACCAATCAGAAGACAGTTTCACTCTCAGTTCAGCATCATCTACAACTGCTGGGTGTGATTGAGTGGAGGCAGAGCGAGCATGCATGTTTATGTATCTGCATACATTTCGTTAGATCCTAACCTAGGTATAAAAAATATATTTTAATAATTAAAGTGTTCAGAATTGAAAACATATCCAAAGGTTGAAGTCATTGACTTTAACTCTTTCTCTTTCTATACTAACTGATTATCACTACCATTTTCTGTGAATCATCCACCATCTTGGGTTTAATGTTTCACAAAGTATGCCATAATGCCAAGGTGTCTTCTGAAATAAACTTTGCATCTAGAGTGGAAGATCTGGTGCCTATGAAGCCTAAAAATACTCCCTGAATAGACAACTGACTTAGAACAAAGCATCTGTCTGTCTGTCTTTCTTGCTCGTCTTTTCACTCACATATTTTGTGTGTGTGTGTGTGTGTGTGTGTGTGTGTGTGTGTGTGTGTGTGTGTGTGTGAAGGCAGGATTGATTGCTTGTGGCTGAACATTAGTACAGAATACCTTTAAGCATCACTTCAGGCTTTTAATCATTGATAGGATTTCTCTGAATCAGACGTCTTCAGACGCCCCTCTTGCATACACTCGGGCCTCTTGGAAATCGCTGATTCACTCTCGGGTTTTAATCTTTTGTTAAATCATTTATGTTGTGTGTGCTGGGCATGTTGGTGTCGGCATGCATGTGCATTTGTAAGCGTGTGTTTTTGTGCCCGTATGTCTATGCTCCATGGGGATTAGTGAACACAGCTTGCCTTTTAGAAATGAAATAAAGGGGGACAAAGGAATAGATTTTTGGTTTTGTGAGTGTTTTTTCCATACTTTCCTAAAGTTATAGAAGAAACTTTCCACACTTGCTGTATTTAAAAGAAATTGTTTAACTCGCATTTATTATAAATTCTGGTCTCTTATGTCAGAAAATAAAAAATTATCTTAATATTTACTCACCCTCAATTTGTTTCAAACCTGTGTACATTTCTATTGCTCAACCTTAAGTAAAATATTGGGAAGAATGTTAGAAACTGAGATTTCTAGGAGCACCATTGACTACCATCTTAGAAAAAATGTTTGCTTTTATATTTTTGTTTTCAAAGTATCCTAATTTGTGTTCATCGAAATAAAAAATCTATTTTGTTGTGTTTAACTAAATAATAAATAAACTAAATGATGAAATAATTTTTATTTTCGGGTGTACTATCACTTAAAAAAAGCAATATATGTATTTAGAATGTTTTCAACTTTAGCTCACAAGACATACTCACCATATTGTGTCCCTTTTGGATAGGGCTTTCGGACATGAAGTTTATAATTCATGACTGAATTTTATTTTTGGTTGAACTAACCCTTTAAAAGTAGTAACTTTCTACTTCATTTTACAGTTTGTGCATTATACTACAAATTATATTTTACATTGGACTATAACTTTAATAAAACTGTTTTCTTAAGCAGAGAGAGAGAGAGAGAGAGAGAGAGAGAGAGAGAGAGAGAGAGAGAGAGAGAGAGAGAGAGAGAGAGAGAGAGAGGGAGAGGGAGAGGGAGAGGGAGAGGGAGAGGGAGAGAGAGAGAGAGAGAGAGAGAGAGAGAGAGAGACAGAGAGAGAGAGAGAGAGAGAGAGAGAGAGAGGGGGGGAGAGAGACAGAGAGAGAGAGAGAGAGAGAGAGACAGAGAGAGAGAGAGAGAGAGAGAGACAGAGAGAGAGAGAGAGAGAGACAGAGAGAGAGAGGGGAAAAAGTTCAGTAACTTGTTATGTGAGTCATATACTGCAGGAAATATTTGGGTACAGCAGATTGTGTCCCTCTTTTCTTATGCACAGTTGCTGCACTCCAACAGTTTTCATGTTCTAATTATGCAGCGTAAATGAGAATCTCTAAATCTGAATGCTGTATATTTCATTTCGTGTCTTCTGTGTACCGTTCTTTCTCCATGTAAAGGGAATAGTTCACCAAAATATAAAATTATGTCATGCAATTGATCAAAACCTGTAAACATTTATTTTTTCTGTTGAACAAAAAGGAAGATATTTGGAATAATGTTGGCAATGGGGTTTTTTAGGACACCATTGACTACCATAGAAGAAAAGATTGTCAGATGTGCCCCAAATGTTTCCCTAAATAATATTTCCAATTATTGTTTTATCTTTAGTATGGTAGTCAATAATGCCCTAGAAATCTCTATCGCTAACATTCTTCCAAATATTCTATATTCTTCCACCCAACAAAGATTTTTATATTTAGTATAACTTAAGGTTGAGTAATTCATGACACAGTTTTAAAAATCCTAATGTTACTTTTATACAGAGATTGGTAGTAAGTATTGACATTTACTGCGTAAGATTTACTTGAATACATTTTTGGCGTAACTTATACTTTAAGAGTATAAGTTAATATTTAAAGGTAGGTACTTTTACTCTTAAGTAAATTTTTTTGTGAAAAAAACTTTACTTTTATTTAGCTTCATTAGATAGTGAGCCTCTATTACTGAAATAATTGAAATAAATATGATATATAAAAGAATCATTTGTTTATGTGACTTGTATTACTGTATATATGTTCATTATAAATTACTTACGCTTATAGTGCCTGTAGATACATAATTACATTTCATATCAATCAGTTCAGAAGTACCTAGTAACTATATGAGTAGTTTATCTATTGGATACTTTTTTACTAACTATTAAGATATCTACTTTCATTCTTACTTGAGTGAATATTTCCGTAAGTTCTTGTACTTTCACTTGAGTACAAATTTTGGGTACCCTTTCCACTTCTGCTTTTAAAGTTTTTTAAAGACAATAAATCAAAATAAAGTTTGCACTGAAAGAGTGGCTGCTGAACCCAAATACCCTATAATGTCTGTAAAATATTTGATTGTTTTTACTTTCGGACCGATGATTTTTCTTACGCAAGTCAGCACACATGGCTTGTGAACTTTCAGCAGCACACAGAGAGAAATGTTCTGGCACCATGGACAGCAGCCGGTTCTGCAGCTCTAACGCCGTCTGCTGCAACTGCACTTGTCACAGCGTTGCATTCTCTGACAGACTGCGAGAGGCGTGATGCTGCCACATGCATTGTTTTAATGCAGCCATGTTTTAGAAAGCACTGCAGTCCACATATTACATCCACTTCTGAAGTTGTTTTGTCTTCCCGGTTCCACTTTGCATTTGTAATTCGCACTTTGTGGAGTTTTAATGCGCCTACATTCATGCAGCGGTTGATCTATCAGACATCTGTACTGGGTTTTGTAATACTTACTCTCTCTTCGCCTTATCGTAGACTTTCTCTTGGGATTAGGGAATAAAACAGCCCAGATTCCCCCACTCTCTCTCTCTCTCGTACAAATACATGCTCCCTCCCCCATTGATAGGATCTCTGGAGGATGGAGTGGATTAATGACCTCGCAGGAGAGGGCCACAGCGCTCCAAATCACCCGGCAGAGCTACATAACCCGCTGCTGATGAGTCTGTGTGCTTTACAGCCGCACGCTTGCATTATTTCTACTATATCTCTATACTTACTGGGGTTTAAAATGCATATTCACACTGTGTATTTATGATATTTTTATTGCTGAGATAAAATGAAGCTACGATTGTTATTTTCGCCATTTACCTTAATAAAGACTCATTAGGCTAGACTTCCGACCCGTGGGCCACTTGGGACTCACTCAAGAACTCTGGTCCCAATAGGCACAATTGTGGCATGCTCTTGCGTTCTTGCGATGGCCGCCGTGCGCTTGTGAAACCCACTAGGCCGTTAGTATGCAATTTGTCATTGTGGGTTTCAGAAGGATGCTGAAGAGTGGTTTGCGGCTGCTGGGCGCCCCCCCTGTGCACACAGTAAGGGTGCAGGGCGAAATTTGAGACCCATGTCACAGATTTCTTAGATGCATATTTTTTTTGAAAATATTGGGGAATGTATCTGTTAAAGAAAAGCATTACAGTATGTAATAAAAGTATAATTTTATGAATATAATATTATATAATATAACATAATATAATATTATATAATATAATATAATATAATATAACATAACATAATATTTTGATAAATAAACATTATTAATTTTCAAATAAATATTACTTATTGTTTTAAATGTTTTTAAAGAAAAATATATATCTGTAAATAGCTGTCGCGGTTGTTTTTGTTCTGTGTTGTTGTATTGGTGTATGTAAATAAAGCAACACAATGTGATTCAAATAAAATCCAATTAATAGTATAGATAATAATAAAAGGCACAATTAACTGTCAAGAAATATACCTTATTCTTATTGTTTTACATATTTTTCTCAAAGAACAATACGTTTTTTGTTATGTCTTTTTGTGTTGCTGCTTTTAAATAAAGACAATTCCTTAAATATAATACATTAATAACAAATAAATAATAAATTATCAATAAATACAACTTAATATTATAATATAAAATAAAATAATAAATGATTATATTGATCACTGTCCCATTTAATAATCAGGGGTTGAATAGTTACAATTTGCATATATTATAATGAAATAATTGAATTGGAATCTTCATAAGGAATTTAGATCATTTTTTGGTTGGTGAATTATGAAAATATTTGAAATTAGATATTTGACATCTATTCACATTACAGCAGCTCTGCTGCTCTTACTTATATAAAATGTGTAAAATCAGATCCATATACAGTATGTAGTAACAATAGTGATGTGCATTATTGTGTTTGTTAAAATGTTGTTTGGAAATTAAACAAAATAAAATCAAGCTTTTATTGTCATTTGTGGAAATGATCTTGTTTTTGTGGACTGTTCCACTGTTGTACAAATAGAAAATTGGTTTATAAGACCTGTATATTGTCCTGTTCTAACACAGACGATCCTTACCCAAGCACTCAGATACACCTTCTTTGAATCACGTCTTTAATTCAACTCTTTTCCGGACAGATTCATTCAGCCATAAAGGCAAAATGATTTAAGTGCTGTGCAGTGACTGGGAAAACCGGAGACATTCTGGTCTTTCTTGTTAATTATATACACCAGTCCCCTACTGTGTATTTGTGTCTTACTGCACAGCAGTGTCCTCTCATCCTGTGACAATATTTAACAGATCTCCAGTTCTCCCTATGAAGAGCACGTGTTCCCCCCTTCCCCCTGTGGGTTTCGGTAGGCCCGCACACTGCTGTGAAAGGAAACATATGGCCAGAAAACCCGCGACACAATCCTGCAGGGATCCTAAAAGCAGCTCTGGTTAGTGGTGTTTGCACTTGGCAAGCATCACTATTATTTTGTCTAATGCTTAGGGTTAGAGATACGAATCATCCTCTGATACTTAATCGGATTGATGCTTCTGTGCTTCATGAATGATACCTCTGATTGAGAGGTGTGATATTCTTTTCCAAATGATCAGTTGACTTTTGTTCTGGCAGATGTTAAACAAGCAAAAGAAACCTAAAATGTGTATCTAAGCTTATCATAGAATCACAATAGCGACCATGAGGGGAAATTATTGTCATTTTATGAATAGTTTGTGTAGATTTGGAATATTTTTGTTTCATTTGTTGAATATTAGTTATGTTCTTTTGTCATTTTATTTATTTGTAATTCGATTTTTTATTATTTGTTTTTATAGATTTTTACACTGAAACCATGCAATGGTTGTTCGATGTACTAAATTGTATCACATTCATTGGTCCCAGTGATTAAATTGTGTTGTTTTAACATATTTTCTCTTGATATTTGAAAAAAAGTTGTGTTAAGCTTTAATTTAATCATGTGGAACAGATGTACATAGTACAATTAAATAACTAAAAAATATTCTAGTTCTGTTTTTAATTTTTCAATTAATGTTTTGAGTTTATTTGCCATAACTTTTTCACTTAATAGCAGTATTTAATAATTTTGTTTATTTCAGTTGTAGTTGTGCTATTTATTTTTGAGTAATATTTTGGGTACCTAAACTTATTTCAGTTTATTACAATATTTTATCGAATTTTTCTATTTCAGTTTTTGTTCAGTTTTATTTTTTTTAAATTTATAATTTGAGTACCTGTAATTATTTCAGTTTATCGCAGCATTTTATAATTTTTTTACTTTTAGTTACATTTTATTTATTTTATATTCATAATTTAAGTGTGTCAAATTCCTTCGGTTTGTTGCAATATTTAATTAAAACATTTGTATTTCAGTTTTAGTTTAGTTTTTACTTGTTTTAATCAATAATTTAAGTGTCACAATTTTGTACATTTTATGGCAAAACTTTATTGGATTTTTTATATTTCTGTTAGAATTCCTTTATTTAATTAATTTCATTGCATCAACCTATTTTATTATTGGAATATTTTACAACATTTTTCTATTTCAGTTTAAGGTCAGTTTTTATTTAATTTCAAGAAATAACTTGCATGCCTCAACTTATTTTATTTTATTGAAATATTGTATAAAAATGTTCTATTTCAATTTTAGGTATATTTTTTAATTCAAAATATAATTAGATGGCCTGAAATTATTTCAGTTGCGAAAAATTATTTAATAAAAAAAAGGACCAATCATAAAAGCACTCTTGCAACCACTTAGAAACAGGCCAGCTTTAGTTGGCAACACATTCTTTCTCTTAACTTTATTGTACCTGACTTATTTTAAAAGTTTTGCACATCTATGTTTAATTTCAGCCAAAAAAGCAGCAGACGGCTCGGTCATCCCCAACGGCTACTGCGACTTCTGTTTAGGTGGTTCTAAGAAAACAGGCTGCCCTGAAGATCTCATTTCCTGTGCCGACTGCGGCCGATCAGGTAAGCCTGAACCCTTCTCGGATACGCTCCCATTTAATAACGTTCCCTCTGTATTACCTTCAGTTTTTTTATTCAGGTCATCCGTCGTGTCTGCAATTTACCGTCAACATGACGGCCGCCGTGAGGACGTACCGCTGGCAGTGCATCGAATGCAAATCTTGCAGTCTGTGTGGCACGTCGGAGAATGACGTAAGTGAACTTAATAATGGGCTCCTGTTTATTGCTTTCTGAATTTCATCCAAACCCCAGTGCTGGTGTTTGGTGACATACCTATACAAAGAACAACTTGAATAATTTTTTTAGGATCAGCTTTTATTCTGTGATGACTGCGACAGAGGGTACCACATGTATTGTCTAAGCCCCCCAATGGCGGAGCCACCAGAGGGTACGTGCTACCTGTGTTCTTCCTTAACCACCATAGACATGACCACATTCATGATCATTGAAAAACCAACAGATCTTTGGCTTAAACTGATAGTTATCCAAACTACAAGTTTCTCCTATCAGTTTCACTTCATTCTCATATTTTGTAAATCTTTATACGAGGCTTTCTTCTGTCGAACGCCAAAGAAGACATTATTGAGAAATGTCTCAGTTGTGTTTGGTAACCGACGTTCTTCACAATTTCTTCTTTTATCTATTTATGTATGCGTATAAACAATACACACTTACATTTCACATTTATTCTTTTGGCAGACGAGCCAAAGTGACATGAGGATGCTGAAAGTGAGGAAAGAATAGAAAAAAGAAGTGCCTCTGAAAATATGGAAAACAATATAAATTTATTTATATGGAAGTGCCATTGAATGATGTCATAAACTTTTAACCCATTAAATTAACTCCTTTGACCCTGCGGATTAGCAGTTTTAGTCATAGATTTGAAATTATATGGTGCATAGATCTGTGTTGAATTAATGGGGGCACTACCTTTCAGTTTCACTTTCAGTTTTTGCAGCATCTTGCTTGGAGGCGGGTCTAATTTGCATATTCATGAAGCCGGGTTGTGGTTACATTTGAGCTAATTTATGTCAGGAACATATTTTTTAAAGAAAAATGATTTGAATATGTAGTCTCAATAGTCAAAGGTCAAACACAGGGGTAATAAACAGTGTAAAACATTTTTGCTATTTTAAGAAAAGTGTGTTTTGAAGAAAACAGATAACTTGGTTAACAGATAACCAAATTTCTGAATTTAACGCCTATATTTGTTTCTCCGCAGGAAGCTGGAGTTGTCACCTGTGTCTGCGCCAGCTTAAAGAAAAAGCGTCCGCCTACATCACACTAACCTAATCCACATGCCCTTCATCACCCCACCAGTTCATCAACCTCTATTCCACCCTTACAGATCCAAAGAGACTCCCCCATCATCAAGCAGAAGAGAACACTGTTTCATTCGCCACGCAAGGAAAACCACCAACACTTTTGTTAGTTGGGACTTAAACAGGCATCCTCATCCGTCCCGCCAAAGATCTCTGTCTTACGTGGACCCGAGGGGTTTTCTTGTCTAACTCTGTTTTATGGTGGTGGGACAACCAGTGCCAAACGGTTTGCGGACAAGGAGACACTTTTTGCACGAATTGGGCAGTGGGAGGAGTCTCTGTGACATCATCAAGCTCACCGAAGCTTGTGATTGAAGAGAAAGTGGTGTCAACGTGCCATTGGTTCTTCGCGGTTTTGTTCGGAAGCAGACACCAGCACGTGATGAAATCGTGTTTAGTCGTTAAATTTGGATTGCTATAATTAGGAAGATGAATGAAATATTCAATAGTTAAAATCCCTTCAAGGTAAAACCCGTTGCACTAAATTCTTGGAAGGGTTCCAAATACAAGAATCGGTGACGACTTTCCACCAAGAAAAGTCTGAACGCTGCAACTGTTTTCATGCATAGATAAGCCTTTATTTGAAATGTCAAAGGTGCATGTCTATCAACCAGAAAAAAAAAGAACGAAAAGTTGATTTGAAATCTTTCTCCGTACTTCCAACACGTTCCCCGCGGCCTCTTTCTATTGTGAAAAAGCCAACACGAAACTCCCTCTCAGCCAGGGTGCGTTTGTAAGAGTGTACATTAATCGGGCAACGTCGGGCCTTGTTTTAAAAACAGGGCGATAAATGTTCGATTGCTCTCTTTTTTATGATGACTTGCTTGCATGTTGTAATAGTATTGTTTTTTAATGGACAAAAAATGGAAGAAAGCACACTTAATCTGCAATAATGTTTTCGTGTTTGTGACCCTCTCTGGGTAAGTTGCGTCTGTGTACGTGCCGCTTTTAAAAACTCTCGTGGAACTGTAAATGACAGAACGCCGGTGGGCGGCGACTTCAGTGGGCGGAGCGTTAAAAGTGGGAGGATTCTGCCATTCTAGATGCCACCGCAATTCTGTAATTTCGTTTTTCTGGACGAATCGAAAACCAGCTTGGAGATACCTTTTTTTCTGGTCCCTCTGGAGGGCATTTTTCCTTTTTGTGACAAGAAAACCGTGCGCCTTTTGTAGAAAGAGCTCTTTGTGTTTGCTTTGTGTTTGCTCTGCTTAAAAGAAGTTCAGAGGAGTTTTGCGGATGGCAGGATGTGTGTATGTGTGTGTTTGTGAGATTGTGCAGAGGTGACGGTTTTGGAACCCAAAGTCCCCTCTTTTCTGTGGCCTAACTGAAAAGACTGCCTGCCATTTTGGTTACTCGGAGTCCTTGAGCTTTAAGTTGCGATACATTTGCTGTAAATAGATAAGTGCTATGTCTTTCCTGAATCGGTCCATGTTATAAACTCAAGTGAAACGTTTCATGTGCTGTAATGCATCAAAATGTGAAAACAGCCTTTTCTACACAGCTAGTGGAATATTAATCCATTTCTATTTTTGTATCATTTTCCAATTTTAATGAGCACTATGCCATTGGTAACTGTTACCAGATATATAAATTAGATGAGTTTTTCTTTGTGAACCAGTAGAAGTGTTTTGTCAGTAGAAAGAGTCTCGGTTTCACATTTTGATAATTCAACTTCTTAAGCCAGTGGGAGTTGTTTTCTCAAAAGCCCTCGTTGTACTTTTGACAATTTTGCACAGTCTGTGGGTCTAGATTGGACGAGGGCACTTTGATAATAAAACGAAAGCAATTAAAATCAAAATAAGGAACAAATTCTAGACATACTTTGACGATAACCACACAATAATTACAATGGGAATGTGTTGATTTTGCTGTTATAAGTTGAACCTTAAAGGGATAGTTCACGGAAAATTTTAATTCTGCTACGATTACTCACTTTCTATTATCTGTATAAGTTATTGTTTGGTTGGACAGTTTGTTTTTTACATCTTGATCGTGGAAAAATAACAATGGTAGTCTAAAGTTCCCCAGAACTTTTTGCTGTCCTTCATTCTTCAAAATGTCTTATATTTGGTATTAATTCATTTTTCCTACAATGGTAGTGAATGGGATCCAAGAGTTGTTACTTTCATATATTATTATCTGTGTTTATCATAAGGAAGACATTAACAACTATTCATTTGGAACAACTCAAATGTGAATAAATGTCATACTTTTTACATTTGGTGAACTATCCCTTTAAAGTGATAGTTCACCCAAAATTGGGAAATCTGTAACCATCTACTTCATGTCATTTCACACCTGCATGACGTTTCTTCTTCCTCAGAAAACAAAAGAAGATATTTTCAATAATGTCATGCACCAGACTTGTTTCCATATAGAAGTAAACAGGTGCTGTCACTGCTAAATTTCCAACATTCTTCAAAATATCTAATTTGGTTTTCTTCAGATAAAAGGAAGTCATACAGGTTTGAAATGAAAGACAGAGTTTTAATGTAAGGCTGGGAAATCTTAAAGGTGAAATGTGTTATTTTTGTCAGTAAGCCACTTGAAGGTTGACTACCAGAAGTCAACACACGTAGACTTGTGTCGCTTATGGATTATTGCTCTGTTTGTTTGAGCGGCTCGCCATAGCAACAACGGCTCAACCAATGGCGAGACGAACTGCTTTTAAATGATTATTGAAAATAAGGACTTGTAATGCAGAAATGACACATTTCGCCTTTGACATTAATAGGCAGAATTATTTCCACTCGCCTTGGTGAGACTTTCGGATAAAGATGAAATATTGTGTTTTTGAACGTCAAATGATTGTCATGATGTTAATAATGTTCCAAGTTCAAGACTGGGCTGTAATGGGTTTGTATGAGTATAAGTGTTATAGCCCGCTGGACTTTATCGACGAGTGGTTGAGTCATCATGTGATTGTATTCTTAGTAATGTGAGAGTCGGAAGAGAAAGCATGGGTTACACAAACTTGTGTGTTTCCACATACATCATTTTTCAACGGTGAGCGATTATATTTCCATTTAAAGGCCGCTTTGGATCTTCTGACCTGACTCTGCTCCCTTGTCTTTGATCTCGCTGAGTTGAGATGGTCTTCTCTACCTGTATATTGTGCCGTGGTTTTTGCTTGCAGTTTTTCTTATCCACCCCTGTTGAACACACACAAAAAGATGCTCTTGTACGAGAGGACGGGTGCGTGTTTTTCCTTTCCTGTAACTGTCCGTTGAAAATAAAACAGATGTATGGAGAAAAGAAGAGAGTTTTGACTCAGGACTGAGTTGTACATTTGTTTTCTCTGAACTTGAAATGGGTGCTCCTATATGGATCCAAGTGGACGTGATTGCCGCCGCTCACGGTTTAAAGAATGTCCTTTGTTTTATTTCTGTCCGATTTGACAAGCGGGAAATAAAAAATGTACATTATCTGATTTCGTCTTCTTTGAAGTTTCATGTGAGCAAAACTGTCATATTTTTATTATTGTTTATTTATTCACATGTTATATTCTGCTAAAGGGAATTTGCTCGATTTGATTATTTTTCAGAATTCCATTAATAGAAATGAAGTGCATGTGTTGTATCAAGCATCTGAATACATTCATGTGTTTGCTCATTCATTGAACTTGCATGGGAAAAAACAACCATTGTGTTTCACCACAAAGGTTCAAAGTGGAGTTGGGAACATCATGCGGTTGAGTCATTTTTGTGTTCTTGTGTAAACTTTCCATCCACAAAAAATTTAAAAGGCCACTTATTCTAAGTTCCATTACAAGAGGCTGTGAACGTTGCTCATTTCATATTCAACGAGGACATTTACATACAAGTCATTAAAGGGTTACATCACCGGAAAAGGACATTTCTGTCAACATTTACTCACCCACTTGTCATTTCAAGGCTATTCGGCTTTTTGTGAAATCCAGAACACAAACAAAGATAATATGAAGAATGTTGACATACATTTGTTTTGAGTCCATTTAATGGAAGTGATTAGGTGCCAATGCATCCAGTTCGGTTACCAAAAAATCCTCTTGTCTGCAGCAGTACATGCAGGTTTTTTTAGGTTTGAAATTACATGAGATTGAATAAATGATGACTCAATTTTCAATTTTGGGTTAACATGAATTTTAATGCACTGTTTTCCGTATATAGAATTATATCCTACTCAATTCAAAGGGATATTATATATATAGAAATATTTCTGATACTACAAGAAAAGACATCGACTGGCAATATGAATAAATCCTTTTAATTGTGATGACCTATTGATCTATTAAAACAGTCAAACTCTTTTCTCTTCTACAGCTAGAACTTTACCTTTAACAGATGGCATGCATTTTTGGAGACAAAATGTAATTTACTTAACTGTAAAGCTGCTTATATGTAGAGGAATTAATTGTAAAGATATCCGCAGCTTCTGAAACAAATGAAACCAGCAGAAAGCCTACGTGTGCATCATTTTTATTAAAATGATTGTTTTAGCACTGTTTTGTCTTAATCCCCAGATGCTTAAACAGTCAACATTGGTAAATATTCTTTTCCAGCTGTCGTTACGTGTTCATGAATGCTCATTTTCACACAATCATACAGATTCCGAGAAAACCAAACTCTATATGCCCGTGTTCTAGCTTATCTTTAAAAACGTTAACCCTTCTGCAACATGATCACATTTTACCCAGAACCGTTCATTCTAAATATATATTAAGAATTATTTTTTGTGTCACGGAATGATGTGCGGGTTTGTGTGTCTGTGTGTGTGTGTGTACTTCATGGGGAGGGGGGTATTGGAGACTCCAAGCCAATTACCACATCCACCAGACAGCCTCAGACTGCTGCCTGAGCTTTCCTTCCAATAAGAGTGCGGCTGGAATGAGCTGAGGCCCACTGGTTGCCATGGTAACTTAGGAGCTGCTTGCATGGCGGATGATGCTGGGCTGGGGTGATGGATTACAGTAATGGGATGGGGTGTGTGTGGGGGGGTGGGGGGGGGTTGTGAGTGAAGAGAACTCATGCATAAATATATTGGAAATGTTTGAATAAATCTGAAATGCATCGACTTAAAGGACACTGAATAGAAAGTGGATGGAGGATCTGTGAATTTGGCCTGATTCACACCTCGAAACTGACATGGGGAAGGTGCAACTTAGAGCTTTAAATTGAAGTGTAGGTTAAAAACAGAATTATTATCTCAGAGTTTTTTTTTAAGCTGTTTTTTATCTACTACAACTTGTGAGATGTTAGTCATGTTGTTCAGACGCGGACTGGACGCCAAATTTAGTCTCAAATGTAATTTTTGGGATGCATACATATATATGACAGTCAACATGTATTATTCATTTACAATGTATATTTATATATTTATAGTTTGCCAAATGTATTTCAATTTTTACAACTCATTTATACTGTGCAGATTTAATCAAATCATTTTAATGCTCAGATTCAATATTTCTAGGTTTTATTATATTTGAAAAGGAATTTGGAGAATGTAGATGTTCACTGCATTAAAAACTAATACCAAATGAACTCAGAAAAGTGAATGTCACAGTTCTGCCATCTAGTGTTGATGGTGAGTTAAGAATCTGAGAAGACATGGTCTGAAGGAAGACAAATGTATCAAAACTAAGAGGAACCATTTTTTATATCTCCACTGTCCCATCTCAGTATTTCAGTTTTGTTGTGTTCTATCTCTAAACTTCTTAAACTTCTTCTACACCAACTTAACCCAGCATAACAGTATATTTACAAACCAGTTAAACCAATAAAATCATTATGATTAATTTGTGTGCTTTCAGATAAAAACAATTGCTTAACATAAATAATTGTTCACGATAAAAACGTGTGGAATTAAAATTTTGAAACTTAGAATTCTCTTCTGCTAAAACCGTCAAATTAATAAGCAAATAAACAAATATAGAATTTAATGGTGACACATATGCAATACAAATTTACCATGAGAAACATATAGGAGAAATGTTTTTAAAAGCAAAGAAATGCAAGACAGTTTTAAGGCTTTTTTTCTGAAGTTTGGATTTGGTCACTGCAAGGTCAGACACCTGTGTGGCTCCCATGTCCTTATTCTGTACTCTGGGAAACACACGTGTTGAGTGACACAAACAACCTTAAAACAACTTAAAGTAATGGTCCACCAAAAAATTTAAAATGAACACAGAAAGAATATTATGATGAGTTTTTGTAACCAAACACTTGATTACCATAGTAGAAAAAATTGAAAATGCTAGTCCAATTTTTATAGAACTTTTGTTCGTCATACTTCAAAGTTCAAGAAAAGTATTGTGTACTACTGTGGTAGTCAAGTGAACATTCTTCAAAATACATTTCTCGGTGTTTATCAGAACAAAGAGACCTGAACAGTTTTTTTAGTAACTTATTATAGTGTAAAGTGTTATTATAGTGCTCGCAGTGTTCTCCAGTATTGGCTCATGGGTCATGGGTCTGAAAAACTGTAAAAAATATTTTATTTTGAACAAAGTCATTGAAAATTTTGCCATAAAGTCTATTTTAAACAAGAAGGGCCTTTTATATTTTATTTGCTAAGCCCACAATCAAATATTGCTAAATATGGAAAAAACTGGTTATCACTCTTGAGAGTAAATATACATAGTGATAAAGGAAACTTGTTATAGAAGGTGGTCTGTGATCCAGTGCTGGAGGTCATCAGTTGTGTTCAGTCTTTTGCATGATGCAGATTTCATTCATTTTGAGTTTTCTCCTGGGAATGTTCCTGCACCCAGTGCTGGGTGAGGTGGTGGAGCATTTCTGGGATTCACCAGACTGCCTGAAGTTCTTCTACAAGCAGAAAGTTCCAGAGTTGGGATCTACACAGGCAAATGTTGTGCATTTATGTCAACGCTTTCTGAACACTTATCGCTTTGCCACACTGTACAGCACATACCACCGCACAGCTGTCTATTCTGCATACATCTTTGAGGCAAGCCACGGAGGGGGAAGAGATAAGAACTGGTATCTAGAACCACAGGTAAATTTTGCATCCCTTAGAAAAACAAGTATACTTAAAGTAAATTTTTAAAGGTCAAGTTATAAGGAAATGTATACTTTAGTAAGTATCCTAATATCAATGAACTACACTCACACACAAAAAAACAACACACACACACACAAATTTACTTTGTTTCTACATTAAACAATATACTCTCAAATAAGTAAATTAAGTAAATATTCTGTTTAAATTGTATGTGTATCTAAGTATAGAAATTTAAAAAAACCCTCAAATAATTCTAATACAAATAATTCAATGGTGTATGGCAATATTTTACATGTATACCAATATATATTAGAAATATATGTTCTTTCATTAGATAAACTTAAAACAAAATGCGTTGGATTTGTAATAAATTGATTTAATAATTTTAACTGTTTTAAAAAATTGTATTAAGTTAATATAACTGTTATTTTTGAGACTAAGCATCATGAAATGTATTTACAGTGAAGTTGTGTATTTGTTCAACCTGGGACTAAATTTGATCACTTTCTACACTCAAAATGTACTCGCTGTAAATTTAAAAGCTTTAAAAATTAAGCTAATATGCTGTTTAAATTGTGTATATCTAAGAAGAAAATTATTATAATTAATATATAAGTAAAAAAATATTTTTTTTCTATAGGGAAGAATTAATATAAATATAAAAGATAAAGCTCAAACCCAAACTTTTCCAGAATGAAAAACAAATAACCTTATCCCACCCTATCGAAGGCCTTCTCAGTATCTAATAATTTCAGGTTGTCCCTGTGGTGAAGCCTGACTGGTCATGAAAATTAAAGTGGAAAGATAACGTTCAAGGCGAGAACATAAAGTTTTGAATTTTTATCAATTGTTTAAATATTTTCCACTGACAAAATCTATTCCATATTTTTTAGGATACAAAAAATATTATCTTTTGTGTTTCACAGAAAAACAAGTCACATTAAAGTTTGTCATTAATCAACTTTTGCTTCTTTGTGCCATTCAGTCAAAATAAAATTCTTAAAGATGCTACAAAGTAATGTAAAGATGTTCGCTGATTTGCTTTAGTTGGTGGACAACACATGGTCGGGTGAAATGATAGATGGGTATAAACTGTCGAAGGAGAATCCTGGCCTCTACCTGGGAGAGAAACAGGCTCTGAATGAAGACTACACAAACTCAGGTTTTGACCGTGGACACCTAAATCCGAATGGACATCATGCAGGTAGGGTCATAATTTCGTATGATCTGTTCATTTTCTGTTTTGACGATGTTCATATTAATTACAACCCAGTTAAATAAGTAAATTCCATTGAAAAAATGATTTAAAACATTACAATCTCTAATAGTTCCAGGTCGTAATTCCACCTTTACGCTGACCAACGTGGTGCCCCAAAACCCCAAGCTGAACCAGAATGCTTGGCGCCTACATGAATCTAAAATGACCGAATCGTTTAAAGTAGACTGTCATCAGGCTTATGTGCTGGTTGGTGCTGTCCCTTCTTCAAACAACTGGATTATAAAGAACAATGTCAAAAGAGTGAACATCCCAGAGTACATCTGGAATGCCTACTGCTGTGTCGATCAAAACAGTCATCCAGTCTATAGTGGTGCAGCAACTGCAGTCAACAGCGAGCTGAATGTTGTTGTGGAACATACCCTAGATGAGATGGTTGACTTTCTTCAACAATACTCAGATGCACCAGTGGGAGAGCTGTTCAGTGGCCAATGCAAAATCTGAAAGTGAAATATGTTGAGCATTCCCAAGACATAATTCTGTCTTCATAATAACATTAGGACAGAAATATACACATACTGTATATACACTGAAAAAAAATATGGGTGGTTGGAACTTAATTATATCATGTGGAACAAATGTATACTGTAAAATATGTTTCATGTAGTAAATATTTGATAATATAATATCAAATATAATAAAACATTTGAAATAATTTTTTTCAGTTTTAAAAAATAATTGTTTTTACATGTAAATTTACACATAAGGTTAAATATTATGCATTGAAAAACAGTTCTTTATTTTAACATATATATATTTGCAATATACACCAACTAACGCCATCTGCAAAAATTTTAACAATACATTTTCTTAATCTTAGAGTTTTAAAATTTTTCGTAAATTGTCTTGATAATATTCTACATAATAAAATAATTGTCTACATGATCAAATTAATTAACTACTTATTTTTCCGTGTAATGCATGTTTATTTACTGTCAAGATAGATAAATTATTAATATAAAAAAAGAATTATAGAGAATTGTTATTGTTATACATGTATAATATGTTTAATATGTTTATTAATAATATGATAACATGCAAACATTGGACATCATTAAATAACTGAACTGGATATTCTGTGTGCTCTTTTTCTACATTTACCGTTTCAGACCTACTTGAATCGACATTGGAAAATTCAAATCACATGTCATTGGTATTAAGTGTGCATCAATTATTCACCGTATACCGAAAGTACTTCTATATGTATCAACCTGTATCACACGTATCAACCCAATTTTAAATCTGAACTGCATCAGAATTTCCAAGGCTCTTGGAAGTGTTTTTATCCATACTGCTTCATAGGATGGTCACTCCACTCAGGCAGATGAGAGATTTTCTCTTCAGTTCCGGGCTGGATCGGCCAACCCCAGGATTTGAAGAAGGAGGACAAATTCATGTTCACCACTTTGGAGAAGGTCTCGGCGTACAGGTTCATTTTGCCTGCATTGTCTCCGGGCACTCCAGACATTGTTTGATAGGTGGCAAAAACTTTCTTGTAAGCATCCCAGCCAAATTTGTCTTGAAGCTTAAAAATAGAAACGAGTGGTTATGAATTAATAACGGGGAAAAAATTAAGCAACTAAACAATGTTCTGTTATAAATATGTCTGTTTCAGTATCAAGTATCAGTGAAACCAAACATCTAAGGTTACACAAAGTTACCCAAACTATGTGAAATACTGAGAGGATGTAAATTTGCAAACAACAGTTGTTTCATCAAATGTTCTTGAATACATGTTAGTAAATACATACTTTTACTTAAATATTTGGTTTATGAAAATTAACTTATCCCTGAATCACCGGAGGTTCTAAAACATTGCACATTTTTGTTATTTTGACCGGTCTATCCTGTTTAAATTCTTCTTTAAAAACTATTTTAGATAAACAGACACCTATAAATACACACATACAGACACACACCTATAAATACCACATATTAAGGAAAATTTAAAATAATTTTAAAATTGTCTATATTTTTCATATATACCATACACATTAGGGCTGTCAAGTGATTTATAGTGATTAACCACATCCAGAATAAAATGTTATTTTGTAAAAGCAAAAGCTAATGCAGAAAGTTGCACAACATATCAAGACAACACAAGAAGTTATGATTAGTAATCTTTAACATATTGATCAAGTTGAGATTGAAGATTTGTGTATAGGTCTAGTCCTCTTAATTTTCTGTTTCTGATTTGAGCTTGAACTGATATGGGGATACGGATGGCATGTTATTACCTGTTAGATATTGATGATACAAATATGGTAAGTGTTTTAACATTTTCGTCATTGCTTGCAATATGCAGTCAAGCACGATGCATTGGTTAACTGGCCAATCAGAGCATATCTTGTTATTTACAGCGGTAAGATTTGTACAAAAAAGTGTTTTTAATATTAAATCATGTACCATGTCACATTGTATAATACCTCATACAAACAAAAACATTATTTTTTAGCTCTATCATATCATCCCTTTAAGTACACTTCAGTACACAGACATATTTAATATAATTGAATGTAATGTAATGTAATGTAATGTTATGTTATGTTATGTTATGTTATGTTATGTTATGTTATGTTATGTTATGTTATGTTATGTTATGCAATGTAAAACATATGTTTTTTTAGCTTTAAATGGTGCAATGGATACAAATATAGTAGGCATTTAAACAATAAAAGTCCATACCTGCATGTAAGTCTCCAAAGCTACCCACATGCTCCAATTATTTAAATTCCTGCCACCGTTGACAAAATCTCTGGCACGTTCCTGACGCTTTTCTGGCACCATGGCTGGGTGAGCTTTAGACCTATTTATACCCAGCACCTCTTCATGGACATATACTGACCACAGGTTGCAGGTACACTCGGTTGTGTGTGGAGGAAACTCCCAAACTCCACACTGCTGGTTATGACCCAGCTCATGAATAGGTCCCCACAAGCCACTTTGACGGACAGCCTCAGTGTTTATTAATCCTGGGGCAGAGCCGGAGTGCATCATGACGGGATACCCAGAGTGCATGAAGCCTGAGGGTAAAACAGAGGAGTTGATGTGACCAGAACAGTTTGAATATATCCTGCCTAAAACTATTTACATCATGTCTTCTTGAAAACAAAGAGGGTGTTTATTTATAGGAACCACTATAATAGAAGCACGGTATGAGTCACACACAAAAAGTGGGTGTGCATAACAATTCTGATAATTTCATAAATACCATCCATACCACAAGAGATCTGAACATCAGCCACGTATCGTTCCTTGCGGGGGAACTTCGGAGGCTTTGCCGCCAGGTCCGCTACACCTCTCATTATGGAATCCCAAAGTATCCCCACCTCATCAGGCCGATCCAGTTTTCGTATTACGCTTGAATCTAGTGTAATGATTATGTTCTCAAACTCAAGCTCAGCCCAGGGAGCCGGGGCCTGACGGATCCCCCCGACCCAGTCAGATACACTGGTCTCTCCTTAAGGGACAAAGCAAGTTAATATTTTAAATTTTACAATACTCCATCACTTCATAAACATGTTTAATGCTAAACTAATACTAGTTCTTTTTACCAGACTTGAAGTATGGAGCCTGGATTGAAGTCTGCACAAAAATTTCCACCCCATCCACTTTGCAATTTGGAGGTGCTACTATGTAGATGAGTCCTCCCCATAGATTGCAGACCAGGACCATTTCTTGAGTCAAGGGGTATCGCTCATGGACTACAGATGCCCGTTTTAGAACATCTGCATTACCAAGGTTATCTGTCTGGCAACCAATCTGGACCTGCAGATGGTTACAAGTTAACAAAAAGGTATTCTATAGATTTATATAGACAAATAATGTACTGAAAGGTCTATTTTGATCACCTGCCAGTTTTTTCCAATGAGCTCTGGAGGTATTGCCATGTATGTCCTCATACCAGGAGAAAGGTACAAGCCTGTGCTTATCCATTCTTCACAGACTGAATAATGCAGTTTAAAATTAAAATGACAATCATTGGACAGCGTATATCATTTATCATGAGCGCAGCCCATCCCACTTTTATCTTACCAGTGTCAGCTTGGATACGGATTCTTGCATTGGACACAGTGGGCAGGTCAGGTCTATTCTTGATGATGTACGGTAGGAGGGCATCGGGATCAGGTGATACTTTATACAAGTCAGCCACAATCTTCAGCATCAGGTGGTCTTTTGGATTTTGAACAGGGCATTCATTGCACACCTGGGGAACCCCGGCCTGTTTAACCAAGTCTGTCAGAAGAGTAATAACTGAATTGTAGGAAGCACAGTCATGTGTTCGCATGCGAAGGAAACTGCAGCAATCATTGCCAAGCTGCTTCAAGGATCTCTTCACATAAAGGCTAAGGTTTTGACCCTTGGTTATATGCTCCCCAAAGAGTTGCAGTACATTACGAAAGTGGTACACCTCTTTGGCACAATTATCTATTTTGGGGGCTTTGTATAACCCTCCAGACAAAGTGTTACCAAGAATACACAGTCCCATCTTGTTGAGAATGCGATTTCCTGGATATTCGGTCATCACGTTTTGGCCATGGTGTGTATATGACCAGTGCCAGGCATGACCTCCGATCAGGAGGCCACTACCTTCTGCAACAAAATCTTGGATCTGTTCGCACTGGGCATCACTGTACGACGTGCACACATAGACGCTGAGATCGTCTTTAAAGTTAGTCAACTGGCAATTTAAACCTGATTTGCTCAGTATATTGTGGGCTCCACCGAGGCTGGGTAAGATCCCAATTACACCTTTACGCCCCTCATTGAGCCAGTGGATAGCATTGGTCAGGAAAGTGGATAGAGTGTCACGTCCCAGGAACCCTTCATGGGTCACCACGATTACCCGGCCTTGTCCGTAGTAGGCACCAGCAATAAATGCTTTTCCATCTGGGGTGACTCCAATGGGAAATGCTAATGGTCCATGAACCATCAACTCCGATAGTACAGCCCCACCTTGGATGTCAAACTCAGGCACGCCGTTGAGCAGGAACGCTAGATCTTCTTGAAAATCCTTGCGTATTCTGAAGAATAACAATGAATTAGAAACTGTGCATTATTGAAAAAATTCTAGAATGTAGGACTTACGTTACGGCGAGCCAACTAGAGGGTATATTCGGATGCACAGGAAACACGCCAACTTCTCCCCTGTGTTCTGAAAAGTAAATGCCTGCGACGCTGCACACCTTGTTTCCGGGGAAATTCAGAAAAATGTTCTCTTGCGGATGGCCCTCAGCCCAGCTCCAGGCTTGGCCTGCGATAATTAAACCACCCCCAGCTTTGACGAAAGCAACCAAGTCCTTCGCGTAAGCTTCCACGCTATAAGCATCCGTGATGTATACAGCCAGTCCTTCTTTCTTAAAATCAGTAAGCTGGGCACTAATAGGTGAATAGCAGAGGTTGTCATCTACTGAAACTAAATTCTTTTGAATCCCTACAATTCCGGCATCACCGGTACATGGCATGAGCCACATGAGGGCATTTTCTAACAAGCCAGGGAATTGGGTCAGGAAGCTCTCATGTCCCAACACCACCACACGTCCCTGGCCGTAACGTGAGGCGGCCATCAGAACCTGACCTCTTGGATTCATGGCGAGAGGAAAGGCATGGTCACCGATTAGCACTAGATCACTAGGTATCTCTTTGTCTTGGAAGTTGAGCTCCGTCATACCAGCCATGATGGTGTAGTAGTCATTCTCCCTTGCCATGATGCTTGAGTTTTCTTTCCCTGGTCAAGCTTTTTTTTGTTTTTCAACCTACACAAAGATAAAGAAACAAATACAAATAACCAGCATGATGTTTCTATTTCCAGTATTACATTTTACACTGTAGCAAAGTCTTTAACCCAGGTCCCAATGTGCCAATTTGTTAAAGTTGTGTTTAGACACATTCGATTCATGTATCACACATACGTACCTTTGCACTACTCCAAAGAAACTGCTTAGTTTTGTGAGACTACTAAGAATGTTTTACAGGGCTATGCCTCGCCCATAAGGAAAACGCCCAAAAAATTCTTTTGTATATTCAGTTTGGAGACATCATTAGCTTTGAGACCAAACAACTGGAGGGTTTATGCTGATCTTATTATTAGTCCACATTGATTTTGTAGGAAGCCAGTCGTGTTTGTCCATGGCACAATCATGAACAGGACATCCTGCATCATCTTAGCTCTTGTGCAAACTTTAGGTTTGACATCTGGCCAACAAACGCAGGATCACATCACTCGAGTGCCCATTGTTTGTGCCTTTTGTGCAGGTTTTCAGGCATTATATATGTTCAGACACCCCCTTTTGACAATAAAAACCGGTTGGTTTGGTTCAAAGTAATGTTTTCGCTTTAAAGTAATGCAGGACCTGAAAGAAGATACTTTTGCGAAATATTGTAACTGGAGAGACCTGAAAAACCAATGCAAGGGGTGCCAGTTACCAACATTCCTCAAAATATCTTTTATTGGGTTGAGAAAAGAAAGTCCTACAGATGTGAAATAAAAAAGGGTGAGTAAACCATGACACCATTTTTATTTTGGGATGGATCATCCCTTTAAGTTGACGATTTTACATGCTTTGCGATAGGTAACCCTTACGAAATTACATGATGCCGTTTTATTTTGATTTATTGGTATTACGTGTAATACACAGTCTTATTATAAACTGTTTTCTGGAATATTAAAACATTAATCTAATTGTAAAAACAAAATTCTAAACTTTTTTTTTATTTTTCATAAAACAATTTTATCTCTAAATACATAAATTAAACTGGCATATAAATTAAAAAACACTGTTTTCTGAAATATTAAAACATAAAAAAATGTGAAAACAATTTTTTATTTTTCATAAAACAATTTTATCTCTGAATACATAAATTAAACTGACATATAAATAAAAAACACTGTTTTCTGGAATATTAAAACATAGAAAATGTTGAATGAATTTTTTAATTTTTCATAAAACAATTTTATCTCTGACTGCATAAATTAAACTGACATATAAATAAAAAACACTGTTTTCTGGAATATTAAAACATAAAAAATGTTGAATTAATTTTTTAATTTTTCATAAAATAATTTTATCTCCCTACGACATAAATTAAACTGACACATAAATAAATTACATCCATAGTATTTTAGAATATATAATCGAGATCAGACCCTTAACAAACGCACCAAAGTAAATGTGTCCGACATGGGAACCAAACATCGGCCTGTTTGTTTCCCACCGGAAGTGTTTGCCAGTCGGACTCGAGCAACAATCCATCCGCACGACCTAAAAGTTCAATACTTGTCTACAAATGATGTGTATGTTGTTTCGTTTAACTAATTGAGTCCCATTCATCCCCATGCACACACAGGGCTGTTAAACAAGGCTTTAGTTCATTAAATGTAAGAAATACTCAACAGTTGCTGTAATTCAGCATCTGTATCTGTGGATGAAGATGCAGTGCTCACTAGTTAGTGTCTGTGGAGCTCGGATGGAGTTGGATGATGGCCGTGCACTAATATTGGGTCGAGGTCCTGAGACTAAAATTCACGACAGGAAGTGCTCCAGGCATCAGGGTGAGTTCTGTTGACGTCACACCCAATCCAGTCTGCCAACATGTACTACCTGTCAAACTTCCACATGTGCAGAGAGAGTAACAAAAGCAATGTGATTCACAGTGAAACTTGTGGCCAACTATGCAAAACAGGAAGTTCTAGTCACCCAGGTAAGAATATGTGAATATCATATCACGGATGATTATTAAAATGACATTGAGTGTGTATGCAAGCACATGTATGAGCTATTTGTCAATGCAACTATTTGTTTTCCAACAGCTAGGGCCCAACCCGGCTTCCATCGATGGCCAATGTTTGGGTCGGGGCGAATCCGCAGGTCTGACGGCCGGTCACACTCTGTTCCTGGTGGATCCGTCCCACCCGTTCACTGTGGAGTTCAGTGACATGTCGAGCAGGAACTCTCGTTCTCCAAAGACGGAGAAAGCAACGGAGCGAAGCAGAGATGGAAACAAGGAGACCTGGAGGTCAGCGCCCAAAAAGAACATCCAGGATTACTTCGCCAAGTCCCCCAAAAAGGTCGATCTCATGCATTTGCTTGGATGCATTTGACACGAGTATTTAAGTGATTTAAAGCTATATACAAACGCGTATGTGATATATTGTGCATATATTTGGGATTTTGCTTTTTATTAATTATTTTTATTTATTCATTTGTTGCACAGGGAACAAAGGAACGATTCATATTGTTTTGTCGTTTGATGGATGTAAAGGTTAAGGCTGCTTAACCAACACAAAACCTTGAATATATTTTCGTGTATGTGGGCTATACGCCTTCTGTTCACAATGTGTTGACATTGTTGAGATGTCGATGCATGTACATTCTAAAGGGATGGTTTATGCAACCACATGTCATTCCAGACTCATGTGACTTTTTCTTCTGAAGAAGAACCAAACAACACTGGCTCCACTGTGTGGACATGAAACCACATTTTTCAAAATATCATATTTCATGTTCCACAGAAGAAAGAGTTATTTACAGGTTTTAAATTATACAAGAGCAAATAAATGATGAAAAAATATATATTTTTTGTCTGAACTATGCATTTTCTTCTTATTTGTTATTCCCATGTGTGCATTTAAAAAACAGTTTAACAGAAATTTTTTTTTTGCTGCATGCACCTTATTGGAATTTCATCATTTGAATGCAATATATAGGGTTATTTATTAATAACAGGTATTTATTTCTGTTATTATTTATATTGTGCCTCATCAATGTAAATTATTAGGACACAAGCGAAAAAATTACTAACACACTTGTTATTTTTTTGTCATTTTTATTTCAAAGCAACTCATGATGTAGAAAAGACCTTTATGGTTGCATTTACAATTCAGATTACTTTAACAATCAAGGCTAACTTTATATTTTACGTGCAAAATAGTCCCATAGGGTTGTGGCACACTTACCTTATTTTGATTTATTTCATCTAGGTAAAAAAACGTCCACACAGCCCAGAACACGATGTTCCACACACGAAACGGTTATGTGAAGATGAGGATGAGATTTCATCTGAGGAAAAGCTTAAACAGTTGCAGATGTTTGCACAAAATAAGACCAACGTCACACCGGATTCATCAGCCATCAATTCATCATCTTCCACCAGCTCCCAGAGTTACTGGCAGCAGATCGGAAGCCTCATGCTCTACACTGCTGCTGGAGTTTCAGATAGCTCCAAAGTTTGTGTTTACGTTTTTTTTTTGTGGAACACATTAACGTGTTGTGCTTCCATGTCCCTTAATTCTATTTTTGTGTCATTCAGATTGCAGGCTTTGACATTGATGGCTGTATCATCACCACTAAGTCTGGGAAAGTATTTCCCACGAGTCCAGATGACTGGAAGTTAGTTCCGCTGAATCCTGTTTTACACACAAATGCTGTCTTATTGCTTGTCTCTCATATTGCTTGTATCGCATTCTTGTCCAGGATTCTCTTTCCAGAAATTCAACCAAGACTGGCCAGTCTCTTGAAGAAAGGAATTAAGGTGCTTATTATAAATTCTACGTATGTCGTTATTTTATGATGATATAAGAATAATATACAAGGTATGACTGGCTGCAATATAAATTAAAAAATACAGCCATCTTTATGTAAATGGGGACAGTTTCCCAAAAAATGAATGAATACATTTAACATTTGTAGTAAAATTTTTAGAAACGTTTTTTGATATTCAGACTTCTTCATAATTCTGAAGTTACAAATACCAAAGTTTATTATAAAGCAAGTTACTCCGATCAAAATGTGAGTATTTTTCAGACATGAGACAAGACGTGAAGCAGAAAAATTTAATAATAAAAAGAATGCGTTTTTGAAGATTTTTGGGCATTTATTTAAAGTTTAGGAATCAAACAGGACAATTAATAATTGATGCACACCAAACATGGGTCTCTTTTAATAAATGTGACATGATAAAGGACATTTCACTTCATCGCTAATTCATTTTCCTTAAATGATATTTCACCGTCAAAGTTTAATTATGTGCTATTGATGTATGTGTCTGTCTCAGGTGGTGTTTTTCACCAATCAAATGGGCATTTCTAGAGGCAAACTGAGACCAGAAGCTTTTAAATCCAAAGTAGAGGATATCCTTCAAACACTGCAGCTTCCTGTCCAGGTTAATGGTATTCATGACTATTTACAATAACATAAACTGCCCAGATAGCACATGTATGTCTTTAAGATATCTGCTAAACAACTACTATAATAAATTATCAGCTGAACATCTAAATCAGATGTTTCTAAATCAGAAACACCTTGAAGACATATTATAGAATTCTACATGATATTGGACATTAGACATCTCATAGATCTATTGCAGATGAGTAATAGTATCTGCCTGATGTCTTGCAGATGTACCTGTGCTATTGTGGTAATGCTGTATTATATCCAAATCAAATGATGTAGTGTATGCATCATTCGTAATATGTTTTTTACTTTGTATCTCTTGCAGGTTTTTGTTTCCACGTCTCCGGGTATTTACAGAAAGCCTGTGGTTGGAATGTGGGAACATTTGTGTGAGAAGGTGAATTGCTGAATTTCAATTTTGAATTCTGTACAACAAATACATTATATTTAGACAAACTGCGATTTAAAGATGCTGTGATGTTTTGGCAGGCGAATGGAGGGGTTACTATAGACTTGGCACAAAGCTTTTATGTTGGAGGTGAGCTATGTGAAGTTTTTCAGTGCATTGTTTAGTTGTCACAAGAGTTTTTTAAGCGTTTTACTCTAACCCTTTTGTCGTCTTTATTCTGTCCCTTATATTCTCAGATGCAGCGGGTCGTCCTGCAAACTGGGCACCAGGAAAGAAGAAGAAAGACTTTTCTTGTAGCGACAGATTGGTAATCAAATATGTTCTTTTTGGCCTTTTAAAAACCATATAGAATGACTGATACAATAAGAAAAATGGGTTGTTGGAATATAAACATTTTACCATGAACATTCTGCATGATTTAATTTTTTTTTTAACATAACTTCAAATTTCATGCGAGAATATGTTAAAACAATTGAATTTAATCTTGTAGAACTGATATGCATGATTAAATTAAGTAATTGTAACAACCCATTTTTTTTAATGTAGTAAATACTGACTGACTCGATTGATTCAGGTGCAGTTTCCATTTAAATGTATAGTACAACTGAAAATTTAAATTCTTTCATCATTTTTTTCACCTTCTTGACATCGCAAATCTGTCCAAATAAGTACCAAAATAAGATACTTTGAAAAATTTTGATTAAAACTGTTAGTCTCCATTTACCTGTATTGCTCTTATGTCCATACAATAGAAATAAACGGTGACCAACATTTTGGAAATATCTTCTTTTGTTTTCTGCAGAACAAGGAAAGTCATGTAGGTTTGAAATGACAAAAGGATGAGTAAATTCTGACAGTGTTCATTTTTGGGTGAACTGTTATTTTAATATCAGTGCTCTGTTTCGGTCTCAATGGTTACTGTTCAGGGTGAATAAACAAAATCAACTTTTGTACCATTTTGAGTATTTTTGTTTATCTTTCAGTTTGCCTTCAATATTGGTCTTCAGTTTCACACCCCAGAGGAATTCTTCCTGGGCTGGAAAGCTGCTCCTTTCAACATGCCCACCTTTGACCCTGTAAACGATTTGGCTCACAAAAAATTAATTCAGTTTATTTCTGACTTAAAGTATATACTTTGATATAGGTATCTGTGTGATTCATGTTTTGTGTTCGTCTTCTATTCCCCAGAGAAAATTCGATTCTAAAATGCGTCTTTACGATCCTCCTGATGCCTCTCTCACCTCCACCAACCAAGAAATCATTGTTGCCGTGGGATTACCTGGATGTGAGGCTTTATGTTTTTTGTCTTTGTTTTGATGCGTTTTAACCTCTTAAGTAAATGTTTTCATATCATTCTCTCTTCATTATTTTACAGCGGGCAAATCAACCTTTTTCCAAACACATATCATCCCAAAAGGCTATTTTTATGTCAACAGGGTGAGTTCTAGTTCTGTGTATAGTATATAGTATAAGGCAATATGTAGATAGATGTACAGGTTACTTTTCACCGCTCATCCATAGGACACACTTGGATCCTGGCAGCAATGTGTGTCTGCATGCGAGCGTGCTCTGAAGGAAGGCAAAAGTGTTGCTGTGGACAACACTAACCCTGATCCTGAATCTAGAAAAAGGTGCCAAAGTAACTCATACAGCTAAAACCGTCTACTATACGATGTACAATTTCTGATCATTGTGACAAACCACAGATACGTTGACATTAGTCGAAACCACGGAGTTCCCTGTCGATGCTTCAATTTCACATCAAGTCTGGAACAAGCAAAGCATAACAATAGGGTATCTGTCTGCTCTGACATCTTTCTTTAACAATTCAGATAATTGCACCTAAACAACTGAAATCTTTTGTCTATATTTAAATCAGCCCTTGGATAAATCCTGCTTTAAATATCCTTATTTTAATTTTACTGTCTTTAGTTTCGGGAGATGGTTCCTTCTGCCACCAAACATGTTCATGTCAACGATATGGTTTTCAACAGCTACAAGTAAGTGAATGACAATAGGCTAAACTTACTTTGTTAATAAAATAAAAGAGTCGGTCAATAATGAGAGTTCTTTCTTAACCTCTTTTCTTCATCTCAATAGGAAGAAGTTTGTGTCGCCAAGCTTGTCCGAGGGCTTCTCTGAAATCCTGCAGGTTCATTTTGTGCCAAGTTTTAGCGATAAAAGATCTGAATTCCTCTTCATGCAGTACTCTGAGGGCTAAGCCTTGTTTCTGACCTATGACACTTCAAGCAATCTAAAATGTTGCTTAAATGCGAGTGACTGTTTTGAAATTGTTTTGTGCTAATCATGACAAGAAAGTGGATAACAAAATCTACAGAACTTTATTGACAATATAGCTATGTATCTTTCAGTAATATTTCTTTTAAAATGCATCAGTTTTTTTGTTGCTAGATAGTTGTTACATTTTTAAGATCAGCTATAAATGTCCAAGATGTTGATTTCACCAATAAAGAGAACAAACAAACAATACTATTCTCTTAAGTTTATTGTGTGATATGGGTTCAACATATTTTAAATCAGTCTACGCATAAATGCTGGAATATTGTAGTTTGGTGGATTTGAATCAGATCTTTATCAGATGAAATAAAAATTTACAGTTTATTGTACACTTTTTTCAAATTTCAGCAGGAATTATAATAACGTAGTTTAATCATGTGGAACAAATGATAAAATTAAGCAATTCTAACGACCCTTATTACACATCATGTACAACGGTCCCACGTGATTAAATAAAGTTGTTATAACATAACTTTTTTGACATTTCAAGAATATTTTTGTTTAAAAAACTTAAACTTATTCAATTAAGTAATTCCAACAAACCATTATTTATATTATACATATATTATTGTTCTGGGGTCCCAGATGTCTTTTAAGAATTTGACAAAGCGCACATATTGTCTTCTCTACAAGAATCTGCTCTTTACCCTTATAGACCAACATATGACTCTAATTGTACAGAATTGAGCAAGCTCGGTAATCTTCAGATATTGCTTATGAATTGTGCAAGGTCCTTCTGAGAGAACTCAATACCTGCTTTATCCATTTCTTCCCATAATCTAACCCTAAACTTATACTCAACACATTCTTATAGCCTTATCCATAGCAGTTCTCTGGTGGATGATTACATTGAACTTCACTGTAAGTTCACATACATTACATAAAGGGCAATAACAAATCATCTCTAAAAAGGTCATAATGTTTAAGCTAAGACTTTTCTGTCACAAGAACAATAGATGAAATGGAACAGATAACAATGCTGATACTCATAATACTAAAATAATACTAATTTATTTAAAAAGAAACACGATTAATAATACATGATTGTATTCCATTTACTACTTTGGATGAACTATACCAGTCAATGTTTTACTATTATTTCTATTTCATACAATTTACTTTGACATATTTATATAGGCACACATTATTATTTGTCATACTGTTGAATCTGTTCATTGAAAGTGCAATGTGTGAAAGGAAGGGGGATCAACTGACAAAAATATAAAAATAAATATACTTAATTATATCACATAGTTACAGAACAGAGCATTAATCTCTAAAATGTAAATAATGTAAAGTTTATGAGAAGAAAAAAGGGTTTATTTAAAAAATATATTTGTAATATACACTTCATATTTCTGGTAAAATTTAATAATACTATTTGAGTTGATCCAATGTACTTCTTTTTTACTTGCATATACAAAAAATTTAAATAGTATATTTAATTAATTTCACATCTTTAAGATGTACACATTTTTGGAGTGTAAATTGTTTCACTAAAAACCACTAGATTATTTAATCTGTTCTAGACTGTCTTGACTGTTTCGGACCGATTCACATAATACACGCAAGACAACCTACACGAAACAACTGAATTGACATTAATGCAAATCTAATATATGCATTTTACAGTAAAGAATTTGATTTGAGATTTAAAAGAAGACCCAAAGAAGCTGTCTAGTTCCTAAAGATATTTTAGGTTTTAGATTTTCAAAACATATAGTTTGAATTATGAATAAGTACCGTTTTTGGCATATGTGTCATCAAGATCAATGTTTTCTTTGTTTCACTGCCCATACTGTTATACCGACAATGAGACATATCACTATGGTTGACACACAAACAGAAACAACAATAACTGTCAAATTCAGGCCTGGATTTGAGGTTCCTGGCTTTGGAGAAGGCAGAATCTTTGATGCTTGAGCAATGTTTGATATTTCAGAATTCAGATCATCTTTGTCCTGAGAGCAAATGGCAAAAAAGAGTGTGGTACCATTGTGAATTGTCATATTAAATGAAAGTTTTTCAGGTGATCCAGCCTCCCGAGGTAAGACGGTGGATGTGTTGACGAAAGAAGAATCAGTGAAGTTCAGTCGAATCATTTCAAGGTCATCGCTCCATCTGATCTCATAGGATTTAGCTTGAATTTAAAAAAATAGTTATAATAAATGCAATCTTTTTATTGTTAGCAGTGAAGACTAGAATACGTACACAAATTATGAAATGTGCTATACCTGTTCCCTGGTCAAAGTCTTCGCCAGGAGCCGTCCAGAGGAGAAGTACAGTGTCCTCCTGGATTTCAGCATTCAGATCCGTGATTTTGCTTGGAGGGTATTTTGGTGGATTTGGAATAGTCACTTCAAAACTTTCTCCAGTAGCTGTTCTGCTAAAGTTTCCTTCCAAATGTGGTTGTTCAGGCACTGGAGGCTTTGGAGGGTTTAGCTCCACATTATCTAAAATAAAAATAAATAAATTTTTTCAGATACAACCCTTATTGTCAGGTTCAAGCTTTACTTGTCCTTGTTTACCATCTACCACATATCCAGGTACATATAGAGCGCCGCTCTTCCTCTGGAGAGTAAACACAGACTGTCCATCTTTATTCTTCACTCTCACTTTTAAGCTGATCCTGCCTTTAACTAGCTTTGTGAAATATCTGGAATAGATTCCATCATTTTTGAAGGCATCAGCTCCTGTAACAGATGCAGATTTTCAATTTTTGTTGTTTTACATTTTGTTCATTTAAATTACAAGAGGAAAATGACTAGGGGTCACCTGCTCCATTATCCAGGAGCTCCAAATGTTCTGGGGTCCCAGTTTCTGGTTCCAGTGTGGCCTTCACTTCAGCATTTATTACAGGTCTGTAATTTTGACTGACTTCAGCAAACACTATCACAGGTTTATTGCCATCGATGAGCTGCTGATTCACATGAGCTTTGACAATAATAGGAGGAACATCAGCTCGAGCTGCTTGACTGGTTACTGTCATACTCAAAGACTGAAGTCTTCCACTCCAAACACTGTAATGCCAGTCTCCAGACTACAAAATTCAAGATAAAACAGATTGTATTATGGGAACACTTATGTTTACAAGCTGAAGCACCAGACTTATGATACTCATGATATGCTGTTATAGCTGTCATACCTCTGCAGTTCCTGGAATTTTTAGCGTGAGGGTCCTTGCTATGGGATCTGGACTCAAATCTGTTTGAATGTAGATGTATCCACTCGGTGACTTTATAGAAACAGTTGGTGGACTGGTTTCATAGATGATTAAAAAGCTGGTTTTGTTCCCAACAGTCTGATCCACCGACACTGTTCCATTGAACCAGTCAGCTGTTTTCAATCCAGTACTCTCTAACTGTAATCATACAATAAACCATGAACAAATACAATATTATTGACCACATCAAAGGACATTGAAGAAAGATTTGCCAAACCTGAACTGGTTCTTTTGTGTAATCTCCAGTTGGTATTGTGAGTGAAGCAAATGCATCAACTAACAGATTGGAGCTTATGTCATCTGTGGCTATGATGAATTTTCCATCTAATTTCAAAATGGAACAAAAGAAAAATGGCATTAGATGGACACACATGTGGTAACATATCTGTTTGGAATCAATTCAGGACTTTTTGATGTTATAACATTTACCAGTCTTGTTTGCCATTTCCATCAGTGCTTTGTCAGCGCTTTTACCCAGAGCCAAAGTGTGTATAATGGCACCACTTTGTATTGCAGTAGGAACACATCTATTGACGTCGTCTCCTGCCTCACCATCAGTGAGAAAAATTATTTCATCTCCTAATGCATCCTGATTGTCTGATCTAAGTACCTGATGGTTAAGAAGCAAAACACTAAGCATTTGTTTTCAATATGTTTTCCTCACACATCTCACAAACATTAGAAGATGTATATGAAAATTATAAACTGCTCACCTCTAAGCCTTTGTTGAGGCCAGTACAGATTTGTGTACCTCCTCCTGCTGTTGTTGGCAATACTTCGATGAGATCCTCTCTTGTTTTCTCACTGTCAATAGGAGTCAGGCCTTTAAGAGTTGAAGCAGAAGAACTGAAGGTTACGATTCCCACTTTCCCTTGATCTTCAATGATGTGCCGTATGAAATGTGTGGCGGCTTGCCGCTGTCGAATAATCCTATCGCCCTTAAAAAAGAATGAATATATTATTAATGACTTATCATACACTGTATACATCAAATGTATTCACTTTATGTTTAGTGCATGAAATTGCTGCATACACTCATGCTTCCTGAGACATCAAGGATGAGACAGACGACACGTTGCATTCTCTGCACAATATTGAAAGATGGTGCTGGTGGAGTGGATGGCAGTGGTTTCAGAGACTGAAGGGCAGCACTATCCACAGAATCCTCCAATATCACTGTCCATGTAGCTTTGTTTGCACATTTCTCATTTTGCATGTTTGGAGCTTCAGCATTGTGTTCGTTTTCTCGACAAAACGCAACCACCTGGACAGGTATTTTATTTTTTCAGTAATTGCAGATGGAAAGTAATTTTATCCTTTACTTTTTTATGCATACAATTTGATCTATTTAATATTGACTTAATAAGACTAGGCAAAAATTCATATGATAGTGAACTTCAATCTTTGAAAGTCAAACTTTAGTGCGCGGTTAGAAAGAAATGTGAGTTTTTGACTTTAGCCTGATTTTCAAAGGCAGGGTCACATATATAATAGGGTTCAAAACTTCTATTAGTGAAAATGCTTAGATTATTTTTTTAATTTTATACCATTTAACATTACAAAGATATTGGAGTAAAAGTTTGATATACAATGTACATACATTTCAATATTGACAAAAGTGCTTTGCTACGATTAATCACATTTCAAAAAAGTTTGTGTTTATGTTCTATATGTCTGTATACTATGCATTTTAATTTTGTATCTATAAACACATAAACATACAAATACATATTTATGATGTATATAAATGTATTTTTATATATAATTTTATTTATTTAAAAGCATTTATTGATTTTTATACAGAGTATTCTTCTTAAATATATGAATGTATATGTATGTTTATAAATACGAAATAAATACACACAGACATAATATGCAAACTAAAAACTTTTGTTTTTTTATCCGTTTAATCATGATTAACCGTTGCCCAGTACTATTTTGTTAGTATCCTTATTTTAACAACTAAAGTCTCTTAAAACATTCAATAAATGTAACTAAAATGAATACTTACAGAATCCGCACTTTGTAAAAACATTATGGAGCTTTTCGTGTTTTGATATTTGTTTGGAAAGAACTGACAATCTTTGTTAGGTAGTAAAGTTTGAGGATCGAGGAGACATGACTGAAGATATCCAGAAGAGTAATCGTAATACTGGCCTGTTATATGTTTGCTACATCTGTAAATAAACAAAATAACAATGTTGATGATATTTTCTGAAAAATAATAATAATAATAATAATGTGGTTAAAGATAATGATTTTCAACCTTGTAGCTTGAACACCATTAGAAAAGTAAAATCGGTTGTCTTCATTGTATTCATCATATACTCCCCATCTCAGATGAGCCCATTCATGAACCAAAACCCTTCCTGTGAACAAACAATCAAACAACGAACAAACAAACAAACAAACAAACAAACAAACAAACAAACAAACAAACAAACAAACAAACATTTCAGGGCAAAAGTAACATACTATAGTTTAATCATTTTATGATAAATTGATGACTAGTGACCTCTTAATCCATAAATCTGAATGAGATTGTCATTTAGGAGGAAGTTTGGGGTGAAGTGAATGTATTGACTCTCTGCTCCACAATCTCCATACTGGTTTGTGTACGGATCATCTCCTTGTGCTGGACTATCAATTCTGATTCTGGCCTGCAATTCATTCAGAAACATCACATGTTAATGAATTGAACATTTATATTAATAGAAAGAAAATGGTTAATTGTTTATACCTTCTCAAAGGATTCGGTTCTCGATTTGTTAAAATCTCCAGTCCAGTGAGGTGGAACAAGTATTGTGACGTCTTTAAAGTAGACCTTTTTCTCCAGGGCTTCAAAAAGATACAATGAGCCCTCAGTAAACATGTCCTGTTCAAATAAAAAATAAAAATGAGTCTGTATGTGTATTTTTATTAAATAAGGGCAGTCTAAACAATAATCATCTGATTGTAGAGCTATCACAACATTAGACATCATGACATAATTATCAAGGTTGAATGAGTTCACAACTTTTATTTACAGTCAATTTAAAAAAAGTGTGAATACAAATTTTGTATAAAGTCAAAGTCAAAATATTTATATTTTTGATTATCTAATTTGATTTACTGCAATTAATACATATTTATTTTAAACTTTAATCTCATTTTGAGATTTTCTAGGCAAAGTGTTAAACTAACAAATTAACTTTTACATTAACATAATTGACATATTAACATTTACATTATATCAATTATCATGGTTATTAAAATGTTCAAATTTCAACACTCCGATTATATAATAACTTTTACTTAAAAAAAAAAAGAAAAGCAACAAATAAAGTTTAGTAATAACAAAAAAACTGTGTATTCACCTGTATTTTATCAAGGATCTTATTGTCCTGTGGTACGGCTGAACTGATAGCCACCAAAATTTCCGTGTATCCATTTTCCTCAAGTTTGATTCCAGAGCTGCTGGATGACAGCAGCATCCACAACCAGACAACAACCTTCGAGTCCATAACTGCTGTGTTCTGAACAGAAATTCCAGAACCCAGTTATAAATAACATCAAGACAATAATTAACTTATAATATGTGCTTTACTATCATTAACGTATCATAAACTGTAAATAGCAGGTGCTATCTCATTGTGAAAAAACGATTTACAGTCTAGGATTGAGGAAGTAGACGCCTAGCCCAATTTTTACCATCCTGAAATATTTTCTCGTTTATATCTCTTGAGCAAGATGATAAAGCTCGAATAACTCGGAGGTACATTTTGAAATTGGGTATCAACTTTAGGGCTTCCTCTTGTTGCTTTTTCACTTCCTGTAAGGTGGGCATTTTTGGTCGAGCACACCAAACAATCACTGCAAAGTATTGCCACTTTGATGTTACACATGTTTTATGTTATGTTTTCATTATAGCTATAACTTAATTCTCACTTATCTTGTACCAACACTGGAAACTGAATCCTTAATGAATAATTCTGTCTGAAATGAAATGCATACAAAATTTTTTTGCTCCCAATTTGTTTTTAATTATTCAGATTCATCTGGAAAACAATTAAACATACGAAAAACTCCCTTGAAATTACACCAATTGAATAACATGCATGGTACAGTACAGAAATAAAAAATTTGATTAATTCAAAAAGTAAAGAATCAGTACAGATTTATTCAGATTTAACATTTTGAAAACATATATTCTTGTTTAAACTATGAATTAGAAGTGTTTTGGTGTGTGTATGTATCAGAAAGATCAATGCTATTTCGTTTCACTGGCCATTCTGTTAAAGCAACAAAAATAGTTTGCTACAGCTGGCACAAAAACAGAAACAATAAGAACCATCAAATTCAGGCCCAGATTTGAGCTTCCTGAAGGTTTTGGAGCATGAAGGATCTTTGATGCTTGAACAATGTTTGATATTTCAGAATTCAGATCATCTTTGTCCTGTGATCGAATGGCAAAAAAGAGTGTGGTACCATTGTGAATTGTCATATTAAATGAAAGTTTTTCAGGGGATCCAGCCTCCCGAGGTAAGACGGTGGATGTGTTGACGAAAGAAGAATCAGTGAAGTTCATTCGAAGCATTTCAAGGTCATCGCTCCATCTGATCTCATAGGATTTAGCTTAAATCAAAAAAATATGTATAAATCATTTTAAGATTTTATTTCCAGACTGAAGACTTAATTATAAGCTGTTGTTGTGTTTAAATCTGCTTCACCTGTTCCCTGGTCAAAGTCTTCGCCAGGAGCCGTCCAGAGGAGAAGTACAGTGTCCTCCTGGATTTCAGCATTCAGATCCGTGATTTTGCTTGGAGGGTATTTTGGTGGATTTGGAATAGTCACATCAAAACTTTCTCCAGTAGCTGTTCTGCTAAATTTTCCTTCCAAATGTGGTTGTTCAGGCACTGGAGGCTTTGGAGGGTTTAGCTCCACATTATCTAAAATAAAAATAAATACATTTTTTCAGATACAACCCTTATTGTCAGGTTCAAGCTTTACTTGTCCTTGTTTACCATCTACCACATATCCAGGTACATATAGAGCGCCGCTCTTCCTCTGGAGAGTAAACACAGACTGTCCATCTTTATTCTTCACTCTCACTTTTAAGCTGATCCTGCCTTTAACTAGCTTTGTGAAATATCTGGAATAGATTCCATCATTTTTGAAGGCATCAGCTCCTGTAACAGATGCAGATTTTCAATTTTTGTTGTTTTACATTTTGTTCATTTAAATTACAAGAGGAAAATGACTAGGGGTCACCTGCTCCATTATCCAGGAGCTCCAAATGTTCTGGGGTCCCAGTTTCTGGTTCCAGTGTGGCCTTCACTTCAGCATTTATTACAGGTCTGTAATTTTGACTGACTTCAGCAAACACTATCACAGGTTTATTGCCATCGATGAGCTGCTGATTCACACGAGCTTTGACAATAATAGGAGGAACATCAGCTTGACCTGCTTGACTGGTTACAGTCATACTCAAAGACTGAAGTCTTCCACTCCAAACACTGTAATGCCAGTCTCCAGACTACAAAATTCAAGATAAAACAGATTCTTTAGGACTTAAAAAAAGCACCTATTGTGTCATCTGAAATGTTTATGATGCATTTCCACATTATAGTTAATAGTTGGAATGTTTGGCCTGTATTTTTATTGTATTATGGGAACACTTATGTTTACAAGCTGAAGCACCAGACTTATGATACTCATGATATGCTGTTATAGCTGTCATACCTCTGCAGTTCCTGGAATTTTTAGCGTGAGGGTCCTTGCTATGGGATCTGGACTCAAATCTGTTTGAATGTAGATGTATCCACTCGGTGACTTTATAGAAACAGTTGGTGGACTGGTTTCATAGATGATTAAAAAGCTGGTTTTGTTCCCAACAGTCTGATCCACCGACACTGTTCCATTGAACCAGTCAGCTGTTTTCAATCCAGTACTCTCTAACTGTAAGCATACAATAAACCATGAACAAATACAATATTATTGACCACATCAAAGGATATTGAAGAAAGATTTGCCAAACCTGAACTGGTTCTTTGGTGTAATCTCCAGTTGGTATTGTGAGTGAAGCAAATGCATCAACTAACAGATTGGAGCTTATGTCATCTGTGGCTATGATGAATTTCCCATCTTATTACAAAATTGATAGAAAAAAATTGCATTAGATTGATATATATATATATGGTAATATGTCTATTTCAACCTGGGACTCATTTTTGATGTTATAACACTTACCAGTCTTGTTTGCCATTTCCATCAGTGCTTTATCAGCGCTTTTACCCAGAGCCAATGTGTGTATAATGGCACCACTTTGTATTGCAGTAAGAACACAACTATTGACGTTGTCTCCTGCCTCACCATCAGTTAGAAAAATAATTTCATCTCCTAATGCATCCTGATTGTCTGATCTAAGTACCTAAGGATAAGGAAAGAAAAAATAAGCATTTTAAACGTATTCCTCACACTGTTACAATGTGCGTCTTGTGATCCCATGTTAGTCTTGTCATTTGGTTTAGTCCTTCTCATGTTGATTGTTCCCGGGTTGTGTATTATCTCCTTATCCCTAGCGTATAAAAGCCCTCATGTTTCCTTTGTCTATTGTCGGTTTTTAATGGTGAATGTAAATGATTGTGTCTTGTGTGTTAGTGTTCTGGATGTTTTCTGTAGTGACTTGGATCAGTTGTTTTTATTTGTGCCTGTTTATTTGGTCTGTTATTTTGGTGGGATCTGCCCTCTCTGCCTGCCTTCATCCCTGCTTCATACGTTACACACGCATAACACAAACATTAGAAGATGTATATGAAAATTATAAACTGCTCACCTCTAAGCCTTTGTTGAGGCCAGTACAGATGTATGTACCTCCACCTGCTGTTGTTGGCAATACTTCAATGAGATCCTCTCTTGTTTTCTCACTGTCAATAGGAGTCAGGCCTTTAAGAGTTGAAGCAGAAGAACTGAAGGTTACGATTCCCACTTTCCCTTGATCTTCAATGATGTGCCGTATGAAATGTGTGGCAGCTTGCCGCTGTCGAATAATCCTATCGCCCTTAAAAAAGAATTTATATATTTTAAATGACTTATCATACACTGTATACATCAAATGTATTCAATTTATGTTTAGTGCATGAAATTGCTGCATACACTCATGCTTCCTGAGATATCAAGGATGAGACAGACGACACGTTGCATTCTCTGCACAATATTGAAAGATGGTGCTGGTGGAGTGGATGGCAGTGGTTTCAGAGACTGAAGGGCAGCACTATCCACAGAATCCTCCAATATCACTGTCCATGTAGCTTTGTTTGCACATTTCTCATTTTGTATGTTTGGAGCTTCAGCATTGTGTTCGTTTTCTCGACAAAACGCAACCACCTGTAAAGTTTTATTAAATTTTTTCAGACAAACCGTTATTGCAGAAGATTATGCTCAAAACATCTATAGTTGGACATCTCTGGATTAATTTAATGTTTCTTTGCCTATTAAAAAAGGGAAAGGACCTGCAATTTGAGTAAAAGTTTTAAAATGTACATATATTTTAATATTTGTAATAGCACTAGGCAATAATTAATCATGATTAATTGCTTTCAAAATACAAGTTTCCATATAAAGACTTTTATACTTTATATTTTCCTTAAATAAACACATGTATGTGTGCACAGTACACAGACATATCAGGTAAAAAAAACCTTTTATTTTGAATGCAATTTATCATGGCCAAGCACTAATTTTTAGGTATCCTCTCAAACAAAATCAAACCTTTGATACGTGAATTTTTGAAAACTCACAAAACGCATACTTACAGAATCCGCACTTTGTAAAAACATTATGGAGCTTTTCGTGTTTTGATTTTTGTTTGGAAAGAACTGACAATCTTTGTTAGGCAGTAAAGTTTGAGGATCGAGGAGACATGACTTAAGATCTCCAGAAGAGTAATCGTAATACCGGCCTGTTATATGTTTGCTACATCTGTAAATAAACAAAATAACAATGTTGATGATTTTTCTGAATAATAATAATAATACTAATAATAATACTAATAATAATTCTAATAATAATAATGTGGTTAAAGGTAATGATTTACAACCTTGTAGCTTGAAAACTATTAGAAAAGTAGAATCGGTTGTCTTCATTGTATTCATCATATACTCCCCATCTCAGATGAGCCCATTCATGAACCAAAACCCTTCCTGTGAACAAACAAACAAACAAAGAGAACAAACAAACAATCAACAAACAAACAAACAAACATTTCAGAATAAAAGTAACATACAATAGTTTAATCATTTTATGATAAATTGATGACTAGTGACCTCTTAATCCATAAATCTGAATGAGATTGTCATTTAGGAGGAAGTTTGGGGTGAAGTGAATGTATTGACTCTCTGCTCCACAATCTCCATACTGGTTTGTGTACGGATCATCTCCTTGTGCTGGACTATCAATTCTGATTCTGGCCTGCAATTCATTCAGAAACATCACATGTTAATGAATTGAACATTTATATTAATAGAAAGAAAATGGTTAATTGTTTATACCTTCTCAAAGGATTCGGTTCTCGATTTGTTAAAATCTCCAGTCCAGTGAGGTGGAACAAGTATTGTGACGTCTTTAAAGTAGACCTTTTTCTCCAGGGCTTCAAAAAGATACAATGAGCCCTCAGTAAACATGTCCTGTTCAAATAAAAGAGCACAAGTATTATGTTTTCAAAATGAAAACGTTTTTGTGGATATGACAAACTTTGGTCATTTTGCAGCCAAATTGCACAAATCTTAAGCAATAATATCCAACAAGTGGACAGGGATAGCTCTTTATAGGACATAAAATACTACATTTTCCTTTTAATATGTTGATTTTTGAGGAATATGTAGTGTTGTGGGAGTGACAATCCTGAAAATAGCCTTACTTGACTTAATTACAGATCTGTGAACATATCATAATTTTCACTATAAATAATCATGGTTAACGGAATTCACAACACTAATGAAAGTAAAAATTTCTTTAATATCGTCTTATGTATTTTACACTATTAAAAGTCATGGTTATTAATAATATTTTTGGTTTTGTTCAAACTATGATGACACCATTACTTAAATTCTTGTTCTTCTAAAAACTAAATGCAGAAAAGCAACAAATAAAGGTTTTAAATGTGAAAAAAAAGATGTATTCACCTGTATTTTAACAAGGATCTTATTGTCCTGTGGTACAGCTGAACTGATAGCCACCACAATTTCCGTGTATCCATTTTCCTCAAGTTTGATTCCAGAGCTGCTGGATGAAAGCAGCATCCACAACCAGACAACAACCTTCGAGTCCATAACTGCTGTGTTCTGAACAGAAATTCCAGATTAAACTGTCATAAAATTATCCTCAACTGTAAAGAGCTTCAGAAAGTACTTATTTAACAGGTACATCAAGCCACAATAGGCTACGACAAATAGACAAAGGCCTTGATAGGCTACGACATAGGTAAAGGATGAGAGACCTTGATAGGACTCAAAATAAATACACAAGGAATTGATAGGCAGCAACAACTAAACAGTGGTATATAGCCTTTAACTTGAAGAGAGATAGATATGTCAACTGTAGGATCTGGAAGATGACGAGAGAGGATTATAAGAGGAAATCAAAATAGGGATATGAGTCATCACTACCAGTATATACCGCAGAATAATGTCGGCAGCAACTTGAAAAAGCATGCTGGTCTTAAGTAGGTTTCAAATACAGAAGAAGACCATCTGCCCAGATTCTAATTGAAATCCTAGATGAAGGACTGACCAATATTTACCAAGAGAGAAAGTTCACAGACTTCTAAGAATGAAGTTAGGTGTCTTCTAAGCCAGATTTTTGTGATCGGTGTTCCATTGGGTAGAATAAATGAAGGGGAAACAGGCACTGTTTTAAGAAGAATTTAAAAAAGCAAATAGAGAGGTACATAACCTGTTATTTATTTTAGAAACTGTAACAGTGACACCAGCTCCAAGGGAGACATTCTTCTAGTGTATGAGGAAAAGGCTTAAGAAATGAGATGAAAAACAAATGTTTGACAGGGAAAGACCATGTGTAGAATCAAAACTTTTAGAGTCTGAAGTGAGTTCTCCTATATGTATGTATCGAACATTTTATAAATGTATGTGGGGAAAATGCCTTTACGCACAGAAGTGATAAATATATGTTAATTAGGTAAAGTAATGGGCAAGTGCTCAACTGTCAGTTTGTTACGTGATTTAGTGACACATTTCGGGAGTTGCCGCACTGCTGGTGCAGAGAATAATCGGGGATAGGCCGTCTAAAGGAAAAAAAGAATTCTGTTGAACTCCAAAATAGTGCGACCTTTAACATGAAAAGCAGTCCAACATTATCAACAGCCCAGGGGGCGGACAGAAACTAGCATCGCAATTGGGCACCAAATTAATGTACTAGCAGTTTACTAGCGGTAATAGACGAGTCAATTCTTAAGTTGAAAAAAGTAAAAATTTAAGTGGATTTGCTGAAAATTATTTAAGGTATTCATTTGTAAAAATTCTGCCATCAAAGCCCGGTAAAGGTAAAAAAAACTGGACATATTATATCCCTGTTTACACATAAACACATAACGAAATTGGGAAAAATCAAGTTGTGATGCAGTTAACGGTTTGAAGATTTGATCAAAACTGCCACGCCAACACAGTCGACCATTTGCTTTTGTATGGCAGGTGAAGAGAGTAGTAAAGAAGCCAAGTTAACATCCTTACCTTGGATAATTTTCGTTTCTAAAAAAAAGTGGAGAAACTGTGACAACTGCGCTAAGAACCACCCCCAAAAACTTGTGAAGGAACGGTTGTAGAGAGATTAAAGTTGGATGTAACTTATGAAGTGGACAAATCTTAAAATGGTCTCTAGAGTAACATTTCAGTCTTCCTGTCAAAACTTGCGCTAAAGCTTATTTCCCATTGCCTTACCAAGAATTCGTTTATTCTAGTGTTGTTCTATTGTTGGGTGACCATGGGGCCTGTTTCCTTGGAGTATTGTTATTAAATTTCGTTTCAATTTTGTTGACCTGGTTGAACTGTTTACTAGTTATTGATATCTGCTCATATCTAAGAGACAGCCTTGTGATTTGGATTTATTAGCTGAGATAAATGAACTTCCTGCAATTGGATCTTAGTCAAGAAAATAGCTTTAAAAAGACCTCTTAGGGTCATCACTAGTGTTTGTGATGGTGTTTGTGTCACTTTGGGTTCTCTCTGGTTAAAAACCTATTCTTCGGTATAAGCAAGCTCGATCAATTCCAAGAACTAATATATTATACACACATTAGGGTGACTTGTTTCATAGATGATTAAAAAGCTGGCTTTGTTCCCAACAGTCTGATTCTTCAACACTGTTCCATTGAACCAGTCAGCTGCTTTTATTCCAGTAATCTGCAACTGTAAGCATTCAATAAAACATGAACAATAACAATATTCTTGACCACATCAAAGGACATTGAACAAAGATTTGCCAAACCTGAACTGGTTCTTTGGTGTAATCTCCAGTTGGTATTGTGAGTGAAGCAAATGCATCAACAAACCGATTGGAGCTTATGTCATCTGTGGCTATGATGAATTTAGATTAGATTCAACTGTATTGTCACTGCACATGTAAGGTACAAGGCAACTAATTGCAGTAAGCATCTACCCAGAAGTGCAATAAGCAGTAAGTACTGAATATATGTGAATTTCCCATCTACTTTCAAAGTTGAACAAAAGAGGAACAGTTGAGATAAATTTGAACTTCTTATAAACCTAAATGAGAAGTATCGTTCTGTTTCATGCATTTTAAGTGCTTGAGACATTTAAACATGTTGATTTCTCATGTTCAACGTGATACATTTGCTAAAATTGAATATTACTGCGCTCAATACACTCCCCAAATCCAGCCAAAGGCTTAGGAAAGTTTTTTTACCCCATATTCAACTTCTAATCGTCTTGAAATCACGAATGTGGGACTCACTTTTGCACCACTTTATATTGCAGTAGGAATACAACTATCAACATTGTCTGTAGCCTCACCATCGTTGAGAAAAATTATTTCATCTCCTAAAGCATCAAAATATATTCAGTACTTATTTCCGCATACATCTCACAAATATTAGAAGATGTATATTAAAAACTATAAACAGTGCACCTTTAAGCTTTTTTTGAGGTCTACACAGACTTGTGTACCTCCGCTTGCTATTGTTGGTAATAGATGAGATCATCTCTTATTTTCTCGCTGTCACTAAGAGTCCAGTCAGGCTCAAAATCTTTATTAATGAAAAGGTCTCTATTGTTTTTCTAATTAAATTTTTTTTAAATAAGATATGAAATTTAAATAAATGTGGTATTTCAATATTTATAATAGCACTAGGCACCGATAAATCGAGAGTAGCCACAATCCCTGCGCAGAACAAACAGGGTAAAGGTGTATTGTTCAATGGCACTTCAGTTATTGTCTGCTGTCAAACCAGCAATCTTCTGCTAACAAGTCCAACTCTCTGACTAATAAACCACAAGGTAATGGTGATCCAAACACAGAAAGATACAGTGGCAAAATCTTACAGTAATACCACTACTGTGGTCCTGCTTTAATTGTTCTTAACGTACTACTCCCAATTCTGGCTATAAACAGTTCCCATTGTTTCCTTAAAATGTGCAATAAATATGAATGCATATTTAAGGAAATGACCAAAACTTTTTATCGAAAGTCATTTTCTACAGTCATTGATTGTATCAAGTGACGTGACATACAGTCAAGAATGGTGACTCATCCTCAGAATTTATGCTCTGGATTTACCCCTCCAAAGTTCACACAATAAAATGAAAACACAACCGGAGCATTGGGCAGACATTTATGATGCCGTTCCCGCGGAGCAGTTGAGGGTTTGGTGTCTTACTCGAGTAAGGCTAGGCCATGACTTCCCCTAAATCAACGAGTACATCTCTATCATAACCATGATCTCAACATCATAATCATCATAATCTTGCCCGTAACTTCTATTTAAGTGACGTGACAAACAGCTTAGTATGGTGACTCATACTCAGAATTCATGCTCTACAGTTAACACATCCAAAAGTACACAGACACAGTAGGTGAAGGTCACACACACACACACAGACACACGCACGCACGCACGCACGCACGCACACACACACACACACACACACACACACACCAACTGTGAACACACAGCAGTAAACACACACACACACACACACACACACACACACACACACACACACACACACACACACAGCAATAAAGACACACACACACACACACACACACACACACACACACACACACAGCAATAAAGACACACACACACACACACACACACACACACACACACACACACACACACACACACACACACACACACACACACACACACACACACACACACACACACACACACACACACACACACACACACTACTGATTTATAAGAGATTTTCTCCGATACAGCAGATGGCAGCAAACGGAATTAAACGTCACGTTCTTCCAGCAAACACACAACTGAGTGACGACACCACTGAAGTTGCTCTTGAGATGTTACCAATTCTCCAGCTGGGGGCGCACTGTGGCTCAAAAGTGATGAACTCTTTCACACATTTCAACATCTTCCCCGGTGTTTTTGTGTTTATAAAGCAATTCTTCAAAATAAACAAACACAACTCCAACAACAGATATAAAAACATTGTGTTTAAATTTATTATACACGTTTTATTATGTTATTCTTGAACCATTAACAACCCAGAGTGGCCCATTCCAGCATCAATCTTCATTAAGTGTCTTTATAAAAATGTACCTCCATAAAATATAAAAAACACAAACAAATATTAAAAATAACACAAAATAATAACAAATATTAAAATAATAAAAAAATAACAAATATTAAAAATAATACAAAATAATAACAAATATTAAAATAATAAAAAAACAATAACAAATATTAAAAATAATAATAACAAATATTAAAAAATAATAACAAATATTAAAAATAATACAAAATAATAACAAATATTAAAAATAATACAAAATAATAACAAATATTAAAATAATAAAAAAACAATAACAAATATTAAAATAATAATAACAAATATTAAAAAATAATAACAAATAATAAAATAATAAAAAAAACAATAACAAATATTAAAATAATAAAATATTAAAAATATATATTAGGTAGAACCAGAAGCGCTAAGCCCCGCCCATGTCGGATCAACCCGACACCAACATCCGGTCCTCTCTCTCTCATTGTATTTCTACCGGAAAGCCTCAGTGTAAAGTAAACAGATGTTTTTACTGTAAAGATTATATTTAACATTTATAAATTTGACCTAACGCTAAAAATAAAGTAACAACACGTCACCGCAAGCGTGAATAGGCATGTTTACGATATTTTACGCGATATTTTACGCGATATGAGCTCAGTTGTGTCGATGTAGAGTCGCTTGAGATGAACCCTTTCTTCACTATAGTGAGCACAGGAGGCCTCAACCCGAGCAGGTATGTGAGGAGTCATCTGCTGTGTCTTTACATTCACTTTTATTCATTTGCCAGACGCTTTTATCTTAAGTGACTCCCAGTGTTATGCATCTGTCAATCATCACTGCAGAGGGATCAGGGGTAAGATGTCTCAAGGACACTTCAGTTATTGTCTGCTGACACTGGGATTCGAACCCACAACCTTCTGCTGACAAGTCCAACTCTCTCACCATCAGAACACAACTGACCCATCAAACTCTTTATTGCACACACATATACATATATGACATATATGTTAATAAAGAGGTTGATGGGTCAGTTTTATACATATACATACATACATACATACATATATATAGGCATATGACCCATCAAACTCTTTATTGCATACACATACATATATATGTAATATAGGTCAATAAAGAGGTTGATGGGTCATATGCATATATATGTATGTATGTATGTATGTATATGTGTATATGTGTATATGTGTATGTATGTATGTATATGTGTATGTGTATAAAACTGACCCATCAATCTTTTTATTGACACCACATTTATATATATATATATTACATCAATCAAGAGGTTGATGTATGTGATGTATGTCTATTTATATATGTATATATATATAAATATATGTATGACATATATGTCAATAAAGAGGTTGATGGGTCTTACATACATATGTATACATACATACATACATACATACATACATACATAAATATATATATAAGACCCATCAACCTCTTTATTGACATCATGTATTTATATATATATATATATATATATATATATATATATATATATAGACAAAATATAGGTCAATATAGAGGTTTATGTATGTATAAACTGATATTGTATATTATATATTAGGTCAGTAAAGATGTTGATATTCAACATTATGTTATGGAAAATAATAATGACAGGCATGTAATCAGGTTTCATAAATGGAAACTAACCTAGGGTGTGAATCTGTAGGTTAACAATGAATCAGTTCACGATTCATTGGTTTTCAAAGTTGTAATTTCACAACGATTTGAGTGTGGTTCTTAACGGATTAAGATGTATATTAATATAATTATTCGTATATGAATATAATGGCCAATGTGTCCAATGTTTACAATATGAAAACATTTGTACAACAAATACTGCAGTGAAACCATGGTTAATTTGAATAAAGAATCAAAACTACATTTCAATAAAATGGCACTTTCAATCAAATATTTCCAAATTAGTGATGCATTATTTAAAAAAAGGAGGAGAAAATGTAATTATTTTTAATAGTGAGTGTAAAAATAGGTCAATATTCAAAATCAATATTAAAAATATGAAGATCAATGAGGCGTTATACTGTTAAAAAAGTTTCATTGTGACATCAGTGTTTCTTTTTTTTACAGTCCTGCACCCGATGGGTTGCTTGTTTAGGAGGCTCAAACAGGGAGGACATCATGAATCTGAACGAGAAGAAGCCCAACAAGTGGTGGACCGAACCTGACACATTTGCCATGTTGGCACTCATAGAGCGAATGGGTCTGGTCCACGAGCTGGATAAGAAACGCCAACGCAACGAGTCTCTCTTCCGCCGCCTCCGGATGAATCTGGCCAAACGTGGCATCCACTTCACCGTAACCCAAATCCGTAACCGCTGGAAAAGCCTTAAACACAAGTACCGCAAGATCAAACTGGCAACCTACCGGAGTCCCGCCGCACGCCACTCAGCCATTGAGTCTTTCAGATATTTCCACATGCTGGATCACATGTTGGTTCGCAGACCCAATGCAGGAAACGAGGAGGATGAGCTCATGGACGATCCCGTTGGACGGTCACTTGGCGACCTCGATGACCACACAGACAGTACTGTTGATGTTTTTATTAGTCATTAGTCATAAAATAAGATGGCAGTATGCTCTTTTTATTTTTTAAAAACATAAAATAAGTAGGAAGGCTCCAATCATGATATTTGCCACCAAAATATCAATAATTTTTTGTCATAGTGACCGCCGATACCATTGCCGATTCTGATACTTCTAGTTTATATATTTGATATGTAAGCTCTCTAATCAATGTTAACCTTTTTCAGCTAAAGTTATACTATAATTGTTGCCTTTCTATATTTTTTGTATTTTAAATTTGTACAGTAAATATATCTAATGATTGTAATGTAACTTTTGTTTTAACATAGTACTAAATAATTACAAAAAAGTATTCATTATACAGTTAACATTTTAATAGCCTTTACAATGGAGTTGCAGGGCAAAAACATTTACACCCCCACTCATCATGTACATCCTCACGCTTAACGTCATCAATATAGATCGGTAAATAAGATCGGCCAAGTTTATGTCGAGTTTTTTTCCCCTATAAACAAGGGTTTAAAAGAGAGTTGCGATATATTTAAAAGCGTTAGGGAAGTTATGTATAATTCCGTGTCTTGCAATCTTATCACAGAAAAGAAGATATTTTGATAATATGTTTGTAAACGCATTATTTTTGTGTACATAAAATTGATGAGAATGGGGACAAAAAGTTTTTGGTTAACATTCTTCAAAATATCTTTCTTTTGGAAAAGAAATCATATTGACGAAGAAAAAATGACAAAAGGGTGAGGAATGGAAGACAGAGTTTTCATTTTTGAATGAACCATGCCTACTTTGGACCCTCATATGTAGTCTACTTAAGTGGATCTGAATGATCTTAAAGATTTTAAGATCATATATGTTGTTTTCTGCTTTTCCAGATTCATGGCTTGACAGCATCATTCCTAAATCTGACCCTGACAACTTGACTCCTAAATTAGACACTGATGCAGATGAAAGCGAGAACCCAGAAGATGTGGCTAGCTCTGAGCCTCCGAGCTGGGCTTTGGGACCAGATGAAGTTATGACTCTGGGTTTGTCAGGAGAATATCTCTATGCAGTGAAGAATTTACCACCATCCCTATGCAATCCCAACAGTCCGGAAAATACAAGAGAGGCAGCTGACTGCAGTCAAGATGACTATCCAGGTGAGACTTAATTTATATCTTGTTTAATTTACCAGAACTGGGTTCGAGAACTTACATTTCTTGTCTCAGCAGGAACACCAGATGACACCAGCAGTCTCATCCTACAGCAGCTCACCATCTTGAACCATCGGCTTGGAGAACAGCTGGCAGAACAAAAAGCTTTCCATTGCACCATGCTGGGCATGATGGATCGGCAGATACAAGTTCTAGAGCAGCTTTCCAATTTCACCAGGAACCACCAACCTAAGCCTGAATCCACTGAGACAGACTCATCCATCAGCCAGAAGGTGCAAGAAGCCCTGCTGAGGATCCTGGGGCAAATGCAGCAGACTCAACTTCAGTCATGTGCCCCGTTTCCCATGCCCAAGATAGAACCTTCACCTTCTTCTTGGAAAGTCTCTGTCTTGGAGGTTCACAAGTCATCCACAGCTGAGGTAGAGTCAGGCGGCGAGAACTCTCAAACCACGGAGGTGTGCGATAACAGCACCTCCAGCCCACCTTCTTTAGAGATTTCGCCCGAGAACACTGTTTTACAGAATGGATTGTGTCATCATGATTGAATGCTTCTTATTTGAGACTCTTATGATCACTGCTCACTCAGTCTGAATTTTTCGTATGCTTTTTTCAATTTTCCAAATCCTAAAAATTTGTCCGGCACAGCAACCTTGTACACCAAATTAATTAATCTGTTGCAAAAAATCCCAAAACAATACAAAATGTCTTCAAGAAGTGTGAATGATTTTGTTGTCCTCTCTCTAAAATAAAGTGAAAATAATAGGTGCATCCAATCCTTAGATTGTCAAGAGAGGATGTTCCAAATGCTGCGAGATTATCCTGAGATTTAAAGTTTATTTCATGTGCCGGAGAGTGACACTTGTTGCTGGAGGCACATATTAAAAAGAAGACAACCAATTTTCATAAATCTGTTGATGATGAGCAGAGGCAGGCAATATTTCTGACTTGTTTACACACACACACACACGGATTGCAGCTTCGGAAAGGTGCACACCAGGTATTAAAACCTATAGGCCAAAAGCAGTTCTCGACCTTTTATATTACAAGGATTATTACTTCTTTATTCCATGTAAATTATTATATATTTCTTTACAATTATGTCATGGTGAACTTTAACCATTGAACACAAGGCAACCTGTAATACCAAACAAAAACATTGGGAGATGCCAAAGGAAAGCATATTACCTACAACTATTCCGAAGCACTGAACAAACCCAACTGAAAAGGGAAACATTCTGAAAATGTGGAGAATCAGTGATCTGTAAGCGGTTCATCGGTCAACATTTTATTTATGACATATTTATCACAAAATAAGTGAATTTAATATACTTAATTAAATTTGTATGTGAAAATATTTGTTAAATTGACTTTCGCCTGTAAGGAGCCTCTGAATTATCAAATCACCTCTGAAAATGCTTATCATGTATTTGAAAATCGCATATAAATTGATTTAATGGACAAAATGTTTTGACGAAAAAATCGCACTGAGTTTGCCTTGATCTTTAACTTTTTAGGAATCATCAAACAGGCCTTGTGTTCACTAGATGTTTCAAGAGGTTGTTTGATACAACATCTGAAACATCAGTGTTCACAGTCAAGCTTGTCAGACGTTTGACTTCTACATTTAGCACTTTTTTCAGTTTTTGTAGGAAAGTACTCAGCGTTCTGATGTTTTAATCAGTGATACTTTTGAGAAAAACAATGGACTTATTTATTTACTTCATTTGATTTCTAAATAGCAGTTGATCTGAATTAAAGATGATTAGTAATGTTTAGAAATGGCAGTGTAAAGAAAGCATCTCGCCTGTGATGAAGTTGCAGTGTGTGGAGAGAAGTATTGGATGGTGGTAATTTCTTCCAGTAAGGTTTAGGGTATTTTTCCCTTAGACATACTAATGTGCAAGTTTTAACTTATAAGGCTGATTTTAACATTTACCTCATGTAGTTTAGTAAGAACTTGATACGTCTATTAATTTGATGACTCAGTAAATGCTTGCCTCCAATGATTAACTGTTTCTTTTACTATTTGCATCAATATTGTGCAGATGCTCTTTATATCTAGAAGCAGGATAGACCAGGGATGTTTTACATATGATGTCATGATTTGTGCATTTTCCTGACAATGTAAAGTTTTACAAACAAATTCCAACAAAATCTGGGATGAAAAACTTATGCAGCATTTGGTTTGACAACGCTGGTATGTTTTAGGTTTGAATGATAAAAGTTATAATGATGAAAACTGTTATTTTGACGCTTTTCATTTACAATATTGAACATTTCATAATACTCAATACGGCTGTCTTTATCCCCTGTAGTGACTGCCTTATTTGCCAAAATTTTAAGTATGCAGAAATACAACCTATAGATGAAGACCCAACATTAATTCCCAGTGCAATGCAAAGCAAACATTTATCTTTTTTTCTTGTGTAATACCACCCGACTGCTTTCTTTACTTATTTTAGAATGTATTACATTTCCAAACTACAAATTTTTGCTGAAATGTAAAAAAGATTTGTATGGTTGTAGTTAAAAAAAAAAAAGTAAATAGCATAAAGCATACACCACCTTTTGGGAACCATCCTTGCTTATGCATTGATATTATTACAACATTTAAGAATAATAATTGCTTATCAATTTTGTGAAATAAACAAAGGGAACTATGGGAATTATCTTTAATAAAGAGAAACAAATAAAACATGTTATATTCGATCATCTTCAGTTTAGTCATCTTTTAAATAGAATATCTAGAAAAATTCTTGTAATTTGTTTCAACAGTTTCTTTAAGTCTCATCCTGACATACTATGTAAAAATTGTCCCCAATGTCTCGCGATATTCCAATGTGTCTCACAAGAACAGGACGATATCATGGCAAGAAAATTGTGTTTTTATTTATCCAGGATCATGCAGAAATGATTAATGCATATAATTCCTTAGTCGAAGTTTAATTTCATAAAGTAGGAGTTCGTATTAAATTCGTTCTACATTTTTGCATTTCTTTTTTATTCAAAAAAAGTTTAACAATCTCATTCTCGTGAACCCAATCTCATATCTCATCTGGTGAGATAAAGGTCTCGTCACGTCCCATCCCCATCTATTCTGCACTCTTTCTTCTAAATTCAGTCAAATTTGAAAAACATTTTTTAATAAAACATTTTGCCTTGAAAAGCTATATTATATATTAGTCAGCTGACATTCAGCCATACACCTTCAAATCAAAACTGTTGTAAATAATGAGAAAATGTGCACTGCAGTGTGCTGTCACCAAGTGAGTTGTTGCAGTTCTCTTCCGCAGCTCAAGGGGGCGGTAAGAGCTTCTGCTGTCAACTCTACAACCGTGTGGAAAACAGGTGACGAATTTGATGTGTTTGGCTGATTCTGTATAAATGTCTTTTTGTTCCTCTAGCCAAGCTAAATACAAGCAGTAAGTGTTTTATCAGTGTTTATTTTGGCATGATGTGATTTTATATTCTAGGGTCATCATTAAATATAATGCAACACTATTTTTGCAAAATCTGATCTTTATTAATGTGTTTCAAATGAATATGATGGTGAGCTCAACATTCATGCTAGCTTGAATTAGCAGGCTAGCATGCTTAGATTTGACAGTGCAGTGTAAACATTACATTGGCATCATTGTCAGCTATCAGTAATAACATTTATTTATTTTAAGTCATAAAATCTAATTATTTTATGCAATGCTGATGTGAATTCAATTGAGCCATGTGTTATATTATATTTTATTATATTTGAATTATTATCTAAGTCTTTTGTATGAATGCACATCAATGAGATTGCTTTACATCATGTCTCCTTTCTCCATATTTCAGCTATGGCAGATGATGTTTTGTTTGAATTCCTCCATATGGAGATCGTGGCACACGTTTACAAGGAGCAGGCGACCCGGGAGGACATCGATAAGGTCATTGGACATCTTACATGACAATATTATATTATATTAATCCCAGGTCAAACATACACTATATTGCCAAATGTATTCGCTCACCCATCCAAGTAACCCAAATCAGTTTCAATCACGCTCACTCATCATACCAAGACATTTTGGACAATTCCATTTTCCCGACTTTGTAGGAACTGTTTGGATCTGAGCCCTTTTTCTTTCAACAAGACATCACTGCACAAAGCAAGATCCATAAAGACATGGATGACAGAGTCTGGGATAAACTTGACTGTCGTGACCTCAATCTGATAGAACACCTTTGGGATGAATTAGAGAGGAGACTGAGAGCCAGGCCTTCTCGTCCAACATCAGTGTGACATCACAAATGTTCTCTGGAAGAATGGTGAAAAATTCCCATTAACGCACTCCTAAACCTTGTGGACAGGCTTCCCTGAAGAGTTGAAGCCGTTATAAAAAGGGGACCGACATTATATTGAAACCTATGGATTAGCAATAGGATGTCACTTATAGGCAATATAGTGTATGTTTGTGACTCCAAATGAGTACCAAAAATTCAAAAGAAATATTCCTTAGTTGTCCAACTCATCCACGATTTGTATAGCATCAGCTCAAATATGTGTTATAATTTTGAGTGTTGGTCATTTATCTTGCCTACATTTCGTTTGTAAAGGAAAGAGTGACGTGTGTATCCACCTTAGAGGCAATGGGCTTCAGAGTTGGACAAGGTTTAATCGAAAGGTAAATATTTGGATTAATGTGGATTCAATTCCTATGCCAGGTATCATAAACTTTGTGATCATGTTTTTGTAGGTTTACAAAAGACTGCCCCAGTTTTAAAGATGACTTGGACATCATGAAGTTTCTTTGTAAGGACTATTGGAGCGCCCTCTTCAAAAAGCAAATCGACAATTTGAGGACCAACCACCAGGTCTGACTTTGTGTCTAATGCAATATTAGAAAAGTGACATTTTAAATACTACTGACATGTTATTTCTCTTTTTTTACAGGGCACGTTTGTCTTGCAAGACAATAAATTTGCATTGCTGACACAGTTTTCCAATGGAAAGCAATACCTTGAAGATGCTCCTAAAGTAAGAGTCAGTCAATTATGTCAGGCCTACACATATAATGCCACAAACTAAGTCTATATTTGTAGATTTGTAATGTTTATAATAAAACATTTCTTTATTTTTTTGTAGTATTTGGCTTTTTCCTGTGGTATGATTCGGGGAGCTCTATCCAACCTCGGCTTGGAGGGTGTAGTGACTGCAGAGGTATCTGTTATGCCGTCATGTAAGTTTGTTCTCTCTTCCCAAACTTTATTTTAGCTACATAATATTCAAGATGTGTCAAACATAGCTGTTATAGAAATGAAAGGTAAGTCAATGTTATGTGACACAACTTCCTTTTTTCATTTGACATATATAGGTAAATTCCAGGTTGTCGTTCAGAAAACCTAGAATGGATTGAGCAGACTCAAACAGCCGTGTTTCATCACCTTATATGTGAATTGCAATGTTTACATCAGATCGGCTGTTTACAAATATTTTATTTAGTCAGTGCTGTTACATCTTCGTAAGGCTGTTTGTACATTTGTAATTTATGCATGTCCCCCTTATTTTCCAAACCACATAAATCAAAATTTTTTATTGATATTGAGATAAGTCTAAAGGTCATGTTCTACCTCTCCATTACAGTAAATCAGTAATGATAGGACAGTTTTTATAATTATGACCGAGTTTTATACTTAATCCAGATTTTGTCTATCTAAGACATTAAGGAATATTTGAAGAGTTAATTTCCAAAACTAGAAAAATATATGTTTTTATTATGCTTAAAACAAACCAATTGCAGTTCAATTTACGTTAATGACATGCACAATAAAAAACTTAAAAAGAAAAAGTTAGCTTGTTTTGGAAATAAACTCTTCATTTGGTGTTAAATGTTGGAAGCCTTTGTCACAATTATTCATGCATATGCATCTGAAAACTACAATAACGCCGACCATAACACAGAAAACATTTCTCAAATTTGTATTAAATAATAAATGCTTAAAATTGTTCATCAGGCTTTCTTAAAATGTAAATTTAAACTTTACACTGTACAGAAGTGTTTGGATATAAACATTGGTCCTTTTTTACACCAGAAGAGAGCAGCATTTGTCAGCCAGGTCAAATTCCTCCAGAGTCAAAAGCTCAAAAGCATATTTTAACGAACCTGTACAAGCTTCTTGCACATGGTATATAAGATCTCTTTACAGCTGGTACTTTACTTAATGAGAGTGTTGTTTGTATTTGTCGTTTGTTAAATATATAAATGTCTGTTTTTAGGCTTCTTGCTTTATGTATATTGTGGTTGTTGTTACTTTACATTTTGGGAGAACTTATAAATATTAAATAAATGACGGATTTGAAAACAAAAACGTTTGTTTTGCTATCAGAAATAAATTGGGGTAATATACTGACTTCCAAAAGACAAAAACTTAATGGTGCTGATATGCTTCTTAAGTAATAATTCCTTCTTCTAGTAGACATGTAAGTACATCCAAATCAGACTTTGATATCCTAAACGAGTAAATCTCTTGAACTAAACTTGTGGGCCTTTATTGACATTTTATCTAAAAATCATTCATTTACACAGTTTAACATTTTATAACAACCCTAAAACATCTTAAAGCGATACAACATTAACGCAGAATGAAATGTTCTCAAGTTTGACTATTGTTTGAATCTGTAATAAAAGCCGGCGAGATAAAAAACCACATGCTCTTTTTCCGTTCATAAAAGCCAGGCTGTTATTTTGTAACTCATTTGTAGTTTTCCCCACGGTTTCAGACAGATCTAGTGTGTAAGGTCGTGCTCTCTTCTCCTCTCGATTATTTGTCACAGAAACCTTCTTCTGCAGCTATACGAAACAAACAAAAAAGTGCCAGGCTTAAATGGAAGGCCCGCATAAAGAACTTTAGGAAGGCTTCCCCAGTGAGAGGCCATTCATGTGCTCTCTTTTGTGGAGCGCTTTTTCCTTTGCTGCCGGCGGAGGTAAATAAACGCCCTCATCCAGAGCGCCAGCTGTCTCTCTTCTCCTGAGAAGTCATGAAAGGGTTAGTGGAATAGCCCAGACAAGAGGGTCTGCAGCTGAGCCCAACAACAGCCAACTTCAAACACATCTTGTTACAGCAAATGTCATGTAACTTGTTCTCTGCTTTAACTGTTTTGGTTACTTTTTGACTAATGGTAGCTACTCTTTTTTTTTTTTATGGTGGTTTGTTTGCCATTCTTGGCTGCGGTTACTTGGTGCAGTATTGTTAGAGATATTAAATGACAAATGTTTAGCCGGGCTGCTTGGGTTACCCAGAACTCTATAGTAGGAAAAGTTACAAGAGTCAATGAAAACAATTGAACTACAGTGTGCCATGCTGTCTTTTCCAAACTTGTTTTAGACCAAATCATGTTTAAGTCCGTTTATAAAAATGGTTTAGTACTATTTAATTCCATTATACATTTTCAAATGGCTCAGTTTAAGTTTGGTAAATGTTCACATCTGGTAAAATTATATTTAATTTCTTTATATTTATAAATGACTGACCCAACTGAAAAAGTTTGATGCAACGATGTAACTTATTCTTTACTTTGTGAAGTGTAAAGAATTAAATAATAGTGCATTCGTGGAATATCTCTGTGTACTCAACGGTAAAAATCACAAAGTGCTGATTTTACTTGAACATTGTGATATTTCTTTGGTGTATTTCCTGGCTTTGATAATAAAACAGACTTTTATTTTGTTTATGTACAATATGTAGGATATATTTTCCCTTTGGAGGAGAAATGTAACATATATAACCGAAACGGAACTTATATATTAAAAGGAATAAAACATACAGCCGTGGAAAAGTATTCAGTTTTTCAGAATTTAATCTTTATGGAGACCTTTTATAATTATTTTATATTTATTTATTGATGAATACTTTATAATTGAATAATTTTTTTGAAAAACATATTTCTCCAGAATTAAAACAAATTTGCCTAAAATCTAATCTTGAGAAACAGCACAAAATAAGAAAAAACATGCTCTGTTCTTTATACTTTTGTTTCTTTAATACTGCATAGAAAACAAGTTTATATTCACATTTTAGTAAGACAACAGTAATATATTTATTCTTTAATATGATAACCTCTATTCTATCACAGTTTTCATGTGTCATGTCATGCTGTCAGTCTTTCACATTGCATTGCATCACTCCTGATGTGTGATTTGGTCCTGATGTTCACATACAATACATCTAGAAATGCAGAATAAATAACAATTTTAATGGTCTCCTTTTTCCCTTGGTGGAACCTGATCCAAAACATATTAACCAACTGTTAGATTGTGTAATTGTTCATTTTAATGAAGGCTTTGTTTTTAAGCCAGCTATTTCTAACCGTCTTTGTATTTCCCTGTCATAAGAATGTCTCTTGGAAGAAAGATTCCCCTGTCACTAAAGAGCCCATCTGCCACTCGCATGTGAAACTGCTTTATAATGCGTTTCATTCCGCATTCCTTTGGCTAACTTGCATTCACTGAAAATCAATACACAGCAGAGCCCAAAAAATGATAAACTACAGCGGGACAATACAATCCACCCACTCGTGTGTCTTTCTCCGCACCCACCGGGCCTGTATCCTGCCCTCCCGTGCACTGCTCGAGGTTGGGGCGGGGGTTCGAGGGGTTTATGGGACTATGGGAACTCGAGTCACTGAGACGAGCTGCAGCTGGTTTGTGAATGAACACGAAATCCCACCAAAACACTCAACTGGTTTAAGTGCTCGACTTACAGCAATGCCTTCAAGGGACGTCTTATTAAACAGTATTTAGTGTACTGGACGGGATGCTTTAAGGTCAACAATAGTGACAATCAGGTCTTTAAGTAATCGTTCAGATGTGGAATGTTTGGCCCAGCTCTTCATTCCTGTACTGTAAAGATGATAACATTGAATGTGGTTTGAGCTGAACAACTCCCCGAAAATTTACGGTGTTTTTTTTATGAGAAAATGTAGAAAAAAATGTGAATTTAAAAAAAATAAGTATATAAGGTTTGAATTTTGTGTAAATGTTATTAAAATATTTTATTCAATCTGTTTTATTCAAACAAAATATTGGTGTGTATTACAGAAAAAATATTTCTTGAATAAATCCTTTTAACATTACATTCATTTGAAAAATATTTGTAATTTTAAGAAAAAACGAACTGTTGGGGTTTTACTCAATTATTCTAATACTTTCCACTGAAAGACCTATGTTATGTGTTTTTAAAAGATTGAATGAAGTAAATATAACTGTTTGTTTTTGTGATATTTACCAACCCACATGAAACATTTATTACGTTGTTATACAAGATATTTTAACTATGTCCGTATATATTGATTGCGTACATATGAGTCACTAGTTTGGTCATCACAGGTCTGTGTAACCTGTTGAATGGCAGGAAAAATGGGATTCGTGCATAAATCGGGACACATCCCAGACACGGACCCTGGGTTGAGGGGTGGGAAAACTGCATTTAAAGTGGCAAACAATAACATTTAATTTGCCACTCTTCTTACAAAAGAGAGCCAGGCAGCAGTGTCTTTGGAAAAGAGAGAGAAAGTGCTGCACAATGCATGGATATCTGCAGAGTCTTTCTTTTTAACAGTGCTGAAAGGATTACACTTTTAAAAAGAAAAAGAAAAAACTAAAGACCTGTACCTAATCACTTCCCCTGGTAATTCCTTTGCTTGATTAAAAGAGGGGGACAAACCGTAGAGGGATATCAAGAGGATTTGAGAAATGGTTTGGGGGATGGACAGGCGTTGCTGAGGCTGTGCTTTGAGGGTTCATTATATAGATGAGGACTAACGGTGGTGGAAAGGGAACATTATGTTTTTAATTCAATCTTTTATACATGTTTACTGAAAAAAAATATGTATATCCCTCATAGCCAATTTATTATGAGTGTTTATGGCAAAGCATTGTGTAAAAAAGTTCATAGCAGTTTTAATTTACTTTTCAGGAGAACAGTAACTGTAGGCCGATTCCGAAGATGTAAACAACACTGGTCCAATGCTATGGATTTCCTGGTTCAGTAACAGAAACGTTTGAGCTAAATACCACCAAAATAAGATTAATAACCAAAAAAATGTTCAACAAATATCCTTGAACAGTAACTATAGACTCGGAAGACAAAAACAACGCAGGTTGCTTTACATTTAACCATACCAAAGTGTTAAACAATGTCTTTAAGATTGGAAAATCAATGTAAGATTTAAATTTATAAATATATAACATATTTAAATATGTATTAATGTATATTTATAGTCAAAATAATTAAAATGTATAGTAAAAATTATATATATATATATATTTATATATATATATATATATATATATATATATATACTCAGCATTCTGTGTGTATGTATATATGTGAAACCAGAGGAGCTTATGAACGAGTGTGTACATCTTGCTACGTCTGTTTATATTATTTTTTATTCATATTTTTTCAAAGAGTTATATGTTTAAAAGTTCTTCTTATAGTTGTTCTGATCAATAATTATTTATTAAATTAATTAAATAATTACAAAAAATATGTAAGTTAATAAATGTTTAGACAGTAATACCTTGCTTATGTTCCTTTGTCATTATTTCTTTTATTCTTCTTGTTTATCCTGCACTGTTTACTTTATGAAAAGTTCATGCTCATAATCCCTTCATTGGAAATCACTCAGCCTCTGAGTCTTTCCCAGCTGAGTCATTTTAGATAGCCACTGTTGGAATCCAACTGGATCCCTTCTTAAAAAAGAACGTCCTTTTCACCCTATCTCATTTGCCCCTCACCCCATCTGCCTCCTCACTCTCCGTCATCCCATTTGGCTTCTCCATAGTGATGGAACATTTGTGCATTCGTGCAGTGATGGACGGTCGGAAATACGGACCCCTTTGCTTCTCGCTGACTCTTCTATGGACGGTGTGCAATGCTCAGAGCCTTTTGTCTGGAAGTCTCGCTATGTTCTCTGGTTCTAATTGAATCAACAGGATTGCTGTTACGAAGAGTGTGGAGGCAAGGGGGTCTCCTGGAGGGCAATGGAAAGGTCGGGACCTCTGATCCCAGCGCAGTACCTGCTGGGCATGGCCCACTAGTGTCAAACTTTGGGCACTGGGATGAATTAGCAGCATGTCTGTAATGAGTCCCAGCTGGAGCTGGAGTTTTCTGAGAGCGGGATGGTCATTATTTTGTTTTTTAGAGGAAGTTGGTTGGCTATAGAACGACAACACCGGAAGTAAATCTCATTATGTATATGATATTCTCTTAAAAATGTGTACATGACTGTTTCGTGAAATACAAAAGAAGATATTTTGACAAATAAATTGATGGTTTGTAACCCATGTGATCCCACGTATTTGAGTTACATACATTCTTCAAAATATCTTCTTTGTGTTCTGCAGAAGAGCAATTCATGGTCGTAGTTAGAGATCAGCAAAGCCGAAGGCCTGTGGGAAATAAACTGCATTATCTTGACCACTATCAACCCCAAAGCTCATATTCTTAACATCTATAGGAGGGGCAACAGTGTTGACGTCCACCTCCCCCGGCGAACCCCTCAGGGGTTTGCAAATCAGACAGATATCTTGATAATTTGTCTTCAAGATGGAATAAACAACAGGTCTGTATAATGTAGGCCTGCTTTGGGTCTTTTACGTTGTCGTATGGGGAAAAGGAGATTCTTTAAGTCCTTCAAGAAACCAAACACATATATTGACCGAATGACTTTATAGAAAAGAGAATTAATGACTAAGGTTTTAATGTTATCCCTATACAAGGCTGTCAATGTTTGTATTATTTATCTCTTGTGCTTGGGGTCAAATTGCTTGAATTTCGCCCTAAAATGAGAATTCTTGTTGTTTCAAACTGTATACATATATTTATTCAGTTGAACACAAAGAGATATATTTAAAAAAATTGTAGGAAAACAACAAGACAGTTTACCAGTGAGATTTCTGGAGCACCATTGATTACCAGTATTGTTAAACACAAGAGAAGAAATATCATAACAATTAGGAAAACAAACAGTTTGCCCTCATCAAAAATAACTTTTTTACATGAATGTTGGTTACCCTGAAATCTCTAAATATCTTTCTTTGTGTTCAATAGAATAAATAAATGTATATACATTAAGAGCAACTATAAAGTTTTTAAGACATAAATGTTATTTTTGGGTGAACCATCTATACAATAATATGGTATTGCAGATCAATGTGACAGAACACATTTTAAATGCCTTAGCAGCTACTCAGGACATCTTTGCATGTGAATCACTCAAGTTTTTTCTAAAAATCTTAAGAACATTTCTTAGAATGTTTCTTATCCTTTGATAACAAGTTACTATGTCACTATTTCCCACATTATAAAACTTAAATAAGTATTTGTATATATTGTTATTTATTTGAACAAAGTTTGTTTTTCTTTATCAAGTTATACGTGGAAGAAATGCGACCCTGCCTGTGAAAACCCAGCTTAAGTCATTTCTTGTGATTTACTTCTTATATACAAATTTTTTTTCCATCCACTGTAACATTCTGCAAAAATATGGCATTGATATCTCTAATATTGACTGAGAAAGAACATGTCAAAGATTGAAAACGAGGTAAAAATGATAAAGTCAAATAAAATTTTAATGCTCGGTTTTTCAGAATATAATTTAAGATTTTAGCCTGGATCACAATTTCTTCTTTAAATTCCAAAAATTACACTTTGTTGGAAGTTTGCTAACACACGTCGGACTGTCATTTCTATTACATTGCAGTGTCACATGCACAGCATGGCTGTTTTTAGGCTAGTATTGTTAAAAGCACATGTCGACCACAGGTTGTTCAGTAGCTCATCCCTTCAACCACATAGAGAGAGAGGGATCTCTTCTGGAAGAGTGCTGTGTTCCATATGTTCGCTGGGTTGAAAAATACAATGTAGGTGCTCAGGCATGCACTGGGATGAAGATCCTCAAGGCTGGCCCGAATCTCATTAGAGGACTTTCCAAAGTTTATTATGATTGGACGGCCTTGTGAAAGGAAAGCAAGGGCCCTGAGTGTAGGGTGGTAAGCCTCAGGGTGTGCGTTTGTATGTGTGTGTGGGGATAAAGTTCGACCCATTCCCATCCAGGAAGCAGATGTTGTGCGATGGTCATACAATCCTTAAAGATGGATCTTAAAATGTTGTTAGTCTTCGTTCAGTATCAAATGCAGTTTGCCACGATTTCTAGTAGTTTTTTAAGGAAAGGCGACTAATACATCCTGGCTTTGTAGTGAGACTGGGCCTTCGGCGGGATGGGGGTCATGAGTGCTGTGCACAATACACAAACTGAAGAGACTCCCTGTGAAGGATGATAAAAGCAAATTGAAAAATTATATTCTAAAACCAATCAGTCTTTATAATGTATAGGCATGGAATTGCTTCTTCTTTTCTTTAAAAATTCGTAGAAATAAAAAAAAAGTTATGTACACTTTTTTTCAGTGCGACACATGAATGTTGGCATTGTTGGTTTGAGGATGAAGATTTAAGAAGATGTTGGTTCTGAGTCTATAGGAATATGTGCATTCCTTTTAGTTTTTTAGTCTAAAAACTTTTCTGTGCATAGTAGGTAAAATTATACTCATATACTCATCGTATAAATTGCCATAAATTCATAAAGATACCATGAATGAAAAATACATATCATAAAAAACTTGCTATTATATATTTGGTTACATACACATTTTCTTAAATGATGTGCCAGCTTTTTTGAAACAGTCAAGGCAAAATTGTGCAGTTTAAAAACATAAACAACTGATCTTCAAGGTCCAGTGTGTAAAATAAAGCCACATCTAGCTGTGATGTTACGATTGCGACTAACGGTTAAGTCCACTACACATTTTTGGAGCACTACGGTGACTGTCACAGAACAAACATGTCACCACGCTTTAACTTCTTATAGACAAATTCCCAAAACGCGTTACTCCAGAGCAGTTTGTCATTCAGGGCTACTGTAGAAACATTGCAGCGAATTCCATTGGAGAGGACAAAAGTATAATTGTTTATTAGGGTATTGTTTTTACACTTCTGAAGATATATTTGTATATATTATACTCCATTATATTGTGTCACATTTAAAATAATACGCTTTATATAACTCGACGTGTCATCTTAGAAACCTTTCTGCATTTTCCATCTCATGATACTATATTTAGGTTTAAAACATTGACTTGGTAACATTCTCAACACAAACAAGGACTGTGTGGTTGTATCCTTCTACATATGCTTTCGTTTAAGGCTCCGAGAAGCTACTCTTACCGTGAGTGACATACTATGATATACATATTGTCCTTTCTTCAATAAACATTGCAGTTTTCTATTTCATTGAGAACTTTGCTTTGCCAACAGTGATTATTCACCGGCGGTACAGTGTAAACACCTTTAAAAAGACAAATAGCCCACAGCCAAAATGCAGCCACTCGTCCATAAAGTCTGTCAGTAGAAAGCTGCTGTGTCCTCACTGCCTACATCATGGCATGTGTATGACTTTGGGTTTTGTAAAGGCTTGTCTTTCTCTTGCGTTCACTTGTTTTCTTTAGAGTAACTGGATACCTTTTCCCTCCAGCAGTGTTTTTTTTTAGGAAACTCAGTAATGCTTTTAATGTAGTGAACCTACACAAAACACTTAAAGGTATGATACACAATGTGAATATATGTGAGGCCTATTTAGAACACACACAAAAATGACAATATAGAATACACTTACATACAACCTTACAATATTAATTAAATAAAGTGTTTAAAATGGTGTGTATATGCATGTAACAAATAAGTACATCTGATTAAATCAAATATTTCTATTAGAATTCTGCAAAAAAATCATTAGGATTATCTTAAAATATATTTTTGTTAAATAATAACTATTCATTACATAAACTTACATAAGAGGAACTATTGAATTTATCATATATTTATCAATTACTGTTTTCCACAGTTTTTTACTCATTTTCCACTTAAAAATGTATTTAATGTTTTTAAAGATTTTTTTAGTACAACTGATTATCTTTTGGGTAAGCCACTTTAAAAGACTTACAGTGTAGGTTACTAGCATTTAAAAATTTTAACTTACATTTCCACATGGTAGTTACACACTTACTGGCATCCATTATTGGTCTGTCCATTCCCATAGAACTTAATGGGTGCCAGTTACCAACAATTTTCAAAAAATGTCTTCTGCTATGTTCTGCAGAAAACGTCACATAGATTTAAAATGACGAGATAATGAGCAAACAATAAAATGATTTTCGTGTGAACTGTCACTTTAATGTGTCAAGCCTTTACTCTAGGCAATACACGCACACTTAAAAGACAGCAGTGTGGATAGTTTGCCTTGTAGCCTGTTGGAAGTGCCAGTTGTTGTGAAGTGGCGCTACATCCAGACGTCTCGGTTTACTGTCAGGATCTTCGTTCATAACTGGATGACACACGCACACAAAAACATTTTAAAGATTACACATATTAAGAATTGAGTGCCTTATATTTCTGACAAACATCATAGATGCCAATGGCATTGTTTAGTTAGGATGACATGGATTCTGTGGATGCATTGTAGTGTGCAGTTTCAACCTTTGACACTTTCAAGTGACAGCGACATTTTAGATGGTGGTCTACCCGCTTTCACTCCAAAACCCCCACTGTGACCTCACACTGTGGCCCAGTCCGAAGGGGTGTGTGCTTCGGCACCTGCAAATGAAATTAAAACAGATTAATAGTGGTGAGAACAAACAAACACATGACCTCCAAGGGAATCATACAAATGTGAATAATGAGGCCGAAATGACAGATTTTTTATTTTATTTGTCTAGATGATTAGAAAACCTGGTACAGGATTCCATTCTGGTGCATAGGAATGTATGCAGGCAAGATGGAACTTCTAATCCAACAATAAAATTCATCTGGAGTTACAAAAGACACGGATCATATGCTCAGGTCTTTCATTTTAATCCGCACGTGAAGCGTATAAGAGCATTGAACGCTCTTTTGTCACTCATGCCCGTGTGTGTTTCCCATGCGTTTCTGCTGGGTTTGTGGCATTTGCATGAGAAAAGCACGGAGAGGCGGGTGTGAAATATTCTTTTCATGCTCTACTAAAGGATAGAGATCCCTGTCAAGGCAAAGCTATCTTGTTGTGGCTTAGGTTGGTTTGAGATTGCATTCCGTGGGCCGAGGTTTTATGTCATGTAATGGTTTCCCATTTGCAAGGATGGGCCTCTGCAGAGCCCATTAAAAGTTGATTGACATCGATATTGGGACGTTCACAGATCGTTTGCGACGTCATATGGTGCGCGGTAGTGGATTTCAGTGTATGAAAAAACACTTGTTGATTCTCTGTACTTTGCTTGGGTTTTTACTTTCTGCTGTTGTTGTTTTCAGGTGACCATTGCTGTTTTTCGGTTCGTGTTATAGTGAAGAGTTCAGCCCAAAAATTCAGTTCTGTCATTAATAATTATCCCACTGTAGTCCCATATGACACAGTTGAACACAAAAGCTGATTTTTATTATTTTCTATTCAATCAAAGTGAATGGAGACTGGGGATGTCAAGCTTCCAAATGACAAAAGATGTGCCATAAAAGTAGCCCACATGACTGCCGTGTTCCACAGTTTCAAAAGTCATATATTAGCGTGAATAGTGTTGAAGTGGAAATTTTTATTTAATCAACCTCTTGTCATTTTAAACCTGACTTTCTTCCATAGAATACAAAAGAAGATATTTTGAAAATAATTGAAACTGAACAGCAGTGGCACCTATTTACTTCTATTGTTTAGACATAAAACAAATCCAATTAAAGGGGTGTACATTCTTCAAAATATATTTTTTTGTTCACAGCGGTTCATACAAGAGTACGAGTAAATGATGACACAGTTTTCACTTTTGGGCGTCCTATGACTTAAAGATTTAACTTAAAGGCTCTGCGGCCTGCTGCATAATTTCCTTCTTGGTCATTTGGGATGAGCAATGGAGAAGGCAGGGGGTGTCTTTTCGGGTGATGTTCCTTTTTGCCCCCTGACACTGTTGTGATTAAGGATTAGAGCATAGAGGGTCTTCAGCCATCCCCCTTTCCCTAAACAATCACCCCTCCCCGGCTCCCACCCCCTTTTTACCACTCCTCGATACCCCTGGGGGTGGGGGGGAAGGGCGGCTTTTTAACCCTAGAACTTTTTACTCATTATGTTTTAAAGTCTTTTGCTCAATCAGTAGAGCAGGAGGGGAACACCCCCACCCACCTAAAGCACGCCACCACCCCTAACCACACACCCTGCAAACTAACAACATTGCATCAAACTCTGAAGTCCTTAATGCTTCTTCCAAGCACCCAAAACAAACTGACCAGATGTCTGTTTATCACACACTAATGATCCCAGGACAACAGGTTTAGTGTCTTGGGCCACAAGGTCTTACATTTTCTATCATCTGGATCCAGGGACTTTCTAATGAGTCGTTTGACTGTTTTTGCAGGTAACGTTCATATGATGCTAGAATATCTATATAAATTACGTTTCTGATGTTTGCAACATAAAATAAGTTTTTTTTTTGAAGAATTGCATCACCTTTATTGTGCAAACACAAAACCAATGCATATAAATGGGTGTTAGTTACGAACATTCTTCAAAATAACTTTTTTGTGTTCTACAGTAGTAAGCAAGTCATGCAGGTTTGAAATGTTAGAAGTGTGAGTTAATGACAGATTTTTTTATTTTGTAGGTGGAACTTTAAAATCACTTTAAAATAAACTGTTTACACTTTTTCTGTATGGATACACAACAAATGTTTCCAACTTTTATCAAAGTAACTTTTTAAATCTTCAGCAGTAGAAAGTAATAGGTGTGAATTGACAAAAATGCGACGAAATGATAACATATTTTTTATTTTGGGGTCAATTATTACTTAAAGGGAAATAATAACACATCTATTGTATGGACACAAAACCAATGCAAGTAAATTGGTGACAATTACCAACATTTTTCAAATTTGCATTCTTTATTCAGATGAAGGAAGTAAGTAATATGTTTGAAATGTAAATGATAACGGAATTTTAATTTGAGCATAATTTGTCAGTTTAAAGTGAACTTTAACTCTTCCAGTGGGACACAAAACTAATGCAAGTAAATGGTTCCAGTTACCAACATTTTTCAAAATATCTTTTCTGTTTTCTGCAATAGAGAGTAAGTCTTTCACGTTTGAAAGGACAAAAGTATAAGTAAAGACAGATTTTAGGCGGGTAAACTATCACTTCAAAGAAAGCTATGACATTTCTATTGCATGAACACAAAACTATAGGGGGCAGTTACCTTTCATTTTCTAAATATCTAGAAGTTATATAGGTTTAAAACACAAATCTTTTTTTAAATAATTGATTCAGTAGAATTTGGACGTTCATCAAAGATCTAACACAGAACATCTCTGACATCACTGACTGCCATCAGACCATTGCAATCATTTCTTCTAAAGAACTTGTTATTTTTCTCATATTAGGACTTTAATGAGATGCCCAGTTCCTCTTGACCTCCTTATAACGTAACCTTCTAATTACATGCTGTAGTCCTGCAGGTACTCTGACAATAGGTATTAAACAGAGTAGCTTTTTTGTTTGGTCGTGTTCTACGTCGAGGTTAAGTTACAGGGGCATGATGAAAATTAGGCTTAAGTTAGTTGCATCACAAGAGCCCTTGTGTCTCAACAAGCCCTTCATGCGGTTTGTCGGAACCCGCTTCTTGCATCTCAGTCTTTTCTGTTTCTTGTTAACAAAGGAGGAAATCTTATTAGAGCCGGGCTCTGTGTGGTGAGGGAGTAAAATTACAGTCTCTAACAAGCTACCTCAAAAGCCAAAGAGGGAACGCTATTAAATTAAAGTTAGTTTGGAGGCTGGAATGGGTAGAACTTTTCTGTGAGCTGCGGTTACTATGGATGAAGAATGCACGCTCATAATAATGTACACTTCCACATGCATGCTCTAGAATGCATTTTCAATTGTGACTTTATTGAATGTTTGGGTTTTCCCAAATCCTTGTCTTTATACTTTGCATGTAGTGTTATATGCATGGAATATGAGTGTTTGAACGTGACTCTGTGAAAACCCAGCGATAGTAATTTATTAGTATTTACTTTTTTATACATCAAATTATTCTACAACATGTAAAGAAAATGAACATTTACATAATTGAATAGTGTGTTCAACTGTTAAAACATCTTATATTCGATTGCTTTAGGTATAAACAGGCCTAGAGTGCATTTGCCATACTTGCTTAAGGCCTTTCAATGATCTTATTTAGACTATTCCCGTAGCATCTATCTCAGCACAGAACCAACACGTCTCTTCTCACAGTGGGATCGCCTGATCAATGTCTGTGGACACCAGGAAAAAGCATATAAAATTACTTTAATGTCAACCTCTTCACCGGAGGGTGACACTTTCAACACCTTCACTAGGTTATATCAAAGCACCTCAGAGGGCCGTCGTCTCCAGCTCTGACAGCAACAGGGTTGCGTGACCATGTCTTAAGATCAGATTATCAAACATTTTACCTTGTTCTTGCCGCCCATGTATTCACTTATTCTAAAATCTTGTATATAAAAACCAAATTTTCCATGATGAACAGTTGCATATGAACATGCATATAAAATATCTTTGGATAGCGACATTGTGTGACCCCTGTAGGTAACTTGTCACTACATATACACTCATTCATTTGGCAGATGCTTTCATCCAAAGCGACTTCCATTGCATCATACTGGACTTTCATTTCTTAGTGTGTGCAATCCTTCAGAACTTTATTTTTAATCAATTTAATTGACGGGCGGACAACTGATATGAATCATAAAATGATTAATGGATAGCTTGACTTTAAAAAGATATCATAAACACATGTTGTTGTACTGACATCAAGGTAAGTTTTTATTTTAAACACACAAATAAATGAATAAAACTATTTTTAATCATGTTTATATATATTATGCAATAATACTGTATTTTTAATGAATGCAGGAAAAAAACGCAATTAAGAGTTGACAGATTGTGTTCACAAAAGAAATAGAGAAACAGATATATACATTGTCAAATTAATTGTTGTTAGGAATACAAGAGAAAGCCTGGAAAAAAAGGACAAAAGAAATAAAAACATAAAAACTTTTACAATTAAACATTTAGGACATTATACAAGTCATAACAAAATGACATAGTTCTATAGCTTTCTAATTCTGTGACAATGAAATTGTATTTAAATAAATTCCAAATTCATAAAAAACAAGAAAATGATGTTTGTTGTTATTGAACTTACATGTACATTTATGAAAATAAAATGTTTATAACAAAACAAGCGTTCCTGTAGTTGATTCAGAGTTATAGTCCTAAAATTATTTCTTTGAACGTTAATCGTCTCACTGAATATTATTCTTAATAAATTCCCCAATATTGCCCCAGAGTTGTACAGTATACATCCAAAATAAATGAAAAACTCTTTCAGTATAGAACTGACAAAATGAACATGGTGTATCAATAATACCTTTATTCTTCTATATATCAGAATCTAAATGATCCGAATGATCTTTTAATCCCAGGTGTGCTTACACACACCAGACATTTCTTTTTGTAGTAAAAGCTCCCAATACACAAAGTAAAGTGACAAGACAATTGTCAAATAACAGGAAAAAGTAAAAAATTTAAATAAATATATAAGTTAAACAAACAATGGTGGAAATGCAATGTGACAGAAGAGCCAAAGCTTCATATAAAGTTAACCCACATTTGTTTATAAGTTTGAAAGTTACATTGACTTTACAAGTAGGGAACATTTTTTAAGCAGTAATATTATGGAAGGACAAATGCAGGCTTGCCTACGTCACAGGCGCACAGCCGGAGTGGGCGGAGCTACGTGAGGAAAGCGGAGGCGTGGCCGCCGTGCGCTGCGCGTTTAAAGCACGTGTTGCAGCAGACACGCAAGAGTTCACCAAAACTGCGAGGGAGTTGCGTGGTGTCACCAAAATTAACACAGATCACTGGAATATGCCATCCTACGCTTTAAATCAGTTTATTGACCTGGATGACGTCTTGTGCAAGGTATGTTGAACGGTGCACCAAAGAATAAGAAGTTTGGGGACTTTGCTGCAAAACTCCAAAACGTGTTAAAATTCTTTCTTTTTTGCATACAAAGTATTTTTTCGACGGCAGAATTAAAGTTTGTAAACAATCGAGTCGCTTTTGAAAAAAGTTTCAAAAAACTTCAAAACAACGTGGGCCTCGCGTGGGCGCCTTTTTGAAACCAGATCGGATGTGACGTGTTTGTTTGTTTGTTTTGTTTTGTTTGTTTGGAGAAACACACGTTGTGCTCGGTGTTGTTTTGTGTTTGAATATTTGAATTTTTAAACGTAAACAACCCTCTTACGTCACGTCTTGTTTGTCTGAGAATGGCCTGGTATGCACATGTGTTTTGAGCCCAGTCTCACATCTTCATTTTCTCACTTCTAGCATCTTCTAAATCTGGATCTGAGAGAGCCAGGGATCATCTCCTCACATGCTGCAGTCGGGTCCAGAAAGCCAGACAGTCCGTGCCCGCTTTCCTCCGGTGGTTCTGGACTGTCCCTCGACAGCATGGACAGTGGCTCCATAAACCCAAACTTCTGGGCCTCGCAGAAGGTCTCATCCCAGTCGAAGTGGAGCAAGACGCCGTTTTGGGCAGAGCGCTCCATCAGCATGGTGGAGGGCAGCGCCGGGAGCCTGGGTTGGTCCTCCGGTGAGCCGGGTCACATGAGGCAGCCGTTGGGTGCGCCGGGCGCCGCATCTCTCTCCAGCTCCACCTCGCCCATCTCCGCCACCTCGTCCCGCTACAAGACGGAACTGTGCCGCACGTTTGCAGAAAGGGGGGCGTGCAAGTACGGCGCCAAGTGTCAGTTCGCCCACGGGCCCGAGGAACTGCGAGACCTCAACCGACACCCCAAGTACAAGACGGAGCCGTGTCGCACTTTCCATTCCATCGGCTTCTGCCCGTACGGCATCCGTTGCCACTTCGTGCACAACGCCGAAGACGACCAAATGCACGGCCACCCCGCTCCCACCAAAATGACAGTCCAGCGTCCTCCACTCCTCAAACAGAGCTTCAGCTTCGCCGGGTTCCCCACAACGCCCCAGGCCCTGGACGCCCCTCTCGCCCCCAACTCCTTCGCACGGGCACCCTCCGTCTCCACGCCGACCACAATCTCCGACCTCCTGTCGCTGGCCTTCCCGGACGTAGATCCCAACACTCTTCTGGAGCAAGCCAGGGATCTCAACCCTCAGTTTCTGCCCTCGCCGGATTCCGGGTGCTCCAACTCCGGGCTGACGCCCACGCTGTCCCCGACCCAGCTGCTCCCCGCCGATGCCTGCTCGAGACAGAGCCCCACGGGTGGAGCACCTCTAGGCCTCAGGAGTCTGTCTCACACGTCCCTCTCAGACCACGAGGGCGGCAGCTGCAGTTCGTCCAGCAGCATGAGCGGCTCGGAAACGTCCTTCGCACACGACGGCAGCGGGCGCAGGCTCCCCATCTTCAGCCAGCTGTCGGTACCTGATGATGTCATCTACAGCGAGAGTAGCAACTCCAGCATGAGCTTCTTCCTCTAGATTTCTTAAGCTCAAGAGGACTGAACTGTATACTGTGTTATACCTACTGTATTATATGACCCATACTTGACATTTTAGTTAAGCTCAGAAGTGTGATGCTGTTTGAAAGTACTGATTTTTGCAGTTCTGCTTTATGTGGGGTTTGCTGCAGAAGGGGAGGGAAATGCAATACGTGAATCTGTGGCATCAAGATGTTTGGAGGAAATGTACAGCTGTTATGTCTTTTAAAGGTGCATTTAGCAATCAGCTATTTACAAAAGATTTATTGTACAAGAATGGCCAAAGAGAGGTTATTAAGCAGTCTTGGAGGTTTTTTATTTAATTTTTTACACTATTTGAGATGACTGTTTTCCCAGAGACCAAGTGTGTAAACTCCGTATCTTGCCTTTGTAAGCGGACTGTTTCTTGAGGTTAGGTTTGAATTTATTAGTGGTGTTAGTTGCTATGTCATCGTTCCTGCTCCTGTTTGGTTTATTCGCCTGCCTTGCGTTCCAGAGGAAGCGTTTCACCTTTATAAGTGCACAGTTGGAGCTTTATTCCAGATGATTTGCCTTCTGATAATGTTGTGTAGTTTTTGTCGCGTAGCCGTTGAGTGAGTTTAGATCCGATTACTACTAAATGTGACGTTAATGGCCTTGTTAGTTATTTTTATAGCTGGTTCCAATGGGTCGTTTTTGTAAATGACTGTCTGGGAAGCCCCTGTTGGCTTTGTTACATGAAGAGTTTCAAGTAACTTAATTTCTTTTTATTTATTTTATTGTATTTATAGAAAGCGTGTTTTTTCATGACGTTTGTATTAAGTTTAATATATTGATTTTTCTCCATGCTGCCCTCGTTTTGTACTGAGAATAAACCCTGTTGATAAACATTGTGGTCTTATTGTTTTTTCACTTTTAACAATGATTTTCTTTCCAAAATATACATTAAAACACGCAAGGTTTAATTTATAAGAACTTGGAGAAAGTTCAACCCAAAAAGAAAAACTGACTTGATTTTTCAAACATATATCGTTTTTCTTCTCTTTTACACCCATTTTGTAGTAAGGGCACAATCAATGCCAATAAGTGTCAGTTTCTGACATTCTTCAAAATATCATTTATGTGTAAAGTCAAACGGGCTTAAATGGCAAGAACCTGAAAATGGTGCAAAATTTCTTTAGGTTATTTAAAGGGTCCGTAGTGTTGGAAGGCTTGTTTGTGGGCATTAAGGCCTACTGGTACCAGATACTTTGGAGCTCACATGGTGATGTGAATTTGTACTTTTGTTATTCTGGGTCTTTGTTGGGGGAGGTGTGGGTGGATCACATCTAGTATGGAAATGAAAAGCCCTGTGCGTTAATTGGGTTTAAATCTCATTTGTCCATTAATCCTCGTGGTAACCAGTTGGTGATATTGAATATAAAGTTAATATTTTTAATCTGTATTTGTATTCCGAGCATAATATCCTTTTGTTTAATAAACTAAGACCTGTTGCTCTATATTCTCAAGTTGCATATTTTCCTCTGACTTTTGTTCTTTCAGATACATTGCATGAGGGTGCTGGTGGTGTTATTAAGTGTTGAAACTGAATCCCGCTAAAGCTTTTGACAGGTAAGTAACAAGAAACTGATTCACTTCTCTATTCACTTGTCACAGAAGACAATGCCGTGGGGAGGCGTCCTTTGAGAGAGGCGAACCAGGGAAAGGGTTAAAACTGTCTTACTGTTCTCTATTGTGACCGGGGAAGATTCTCCCACATCGCCTAGTGAGTTTTTACAAAGCCAGGCACATTCTCACACAGGGCCCGGATCATATGGAATCCCGAGCAGATGGCCACATTCACTGAGACTGTGGGTCAAACATATGCTCTCCAGGCTCTTATAGAATGGAATCTGAGCGGAAAGGGGCGAGCAGGCCGCTGGGGGTGGGGAACCTAGGCTGACTACTGTAAGACAATGAGATGGGGAACACTTAGAGTTTGGGTTTGGTTGATGAAAAGATTTCTGGAGAGCACTCTGATAAAAGAATCAAGGTCCTTTTAATAATCAAATAGGTTATATGCTTGTTTTGTCAAGTGCATTTAAAAACTTAAAGAATGAATATTGCTTTGAAATTATGAATGGGAATTCTACAATCTGAAATACAACTTTTCAGATGTTGGTTAAACAAAGCAACACGATAAGCCATACTGGAATGAAGTACATTTCATAGCCAAAATCACAAGTCAGTAGATAGGACAATCCGTAGGTTAAGTCAGTGCACAATCATATACTGGCATTCACAATTATACACACATAAAAGGATTTTTTTTTAAATTGATTATTAATTGATTTTTTGATGTCTCGTCAAATAAGGTTTGACATAAATATGGTTTAATTTTTTTCAATTCTTCAGTTTACATTAACATTTGTTCACTTGGCAGACGTTTTTATCCAAAGTGACTTGCAAGTATTATGCAGTAGTCAATCATCACTGCAGAACAGATGGGGGTGAGTTGCTTTGCTCAAGGACACTTCAGTCATTGTCTGCTGGCACTGAGATTCAAACGTGCAAACTTCTGCTTACAAGTCCAACTCTCTAACCATCAGACCACAACTGACCCCGTTTATATATAAACATCCTGCTTTAACTCTATCTGTCCTGCTTTGAAGTTTAAAAATGTTAAAAGTACATGTTTAAGACAGTAAGAGACATGGTTAGAGTAAGAGTAACAGTAAGAGTAAAATAAGAGACATGGGTATACCTGAAACTGGCGTCAAAACTCTTGCTGCCATTGTGACAACTAACCCCGCTATATGTGTGCAGGCTGAATATACAATGTAATAACTATACTATATATTCTATTTTCAATTTATCACATTGCTAAGACTAAGATGTTAATTTAATAAAAAATTACTTCTTTAGATATTTCTGTAAAGCTTTAAAACATAGACATTCATACATATATTTTCAAATTGTGTAAAAATTTGAAAACATTTTTGGATCAAATTAATTTTTGGATACTTATATACTCATATTTAATTTATATATACACACACACACACACACACACACACACACACACACACACACACACACACACACACACACACACACACACACACACACACACACACACACACACACACACACACACACACACACACCAGACACACACACCAGACACACACACACACACACACACACACACACACACACACACACACACACACACACACACACACACACACACACACACACACACACACACACACACACACACACACACACACACACCAGACACACACACACACACACACACACACACACACACACACACACACACACACACACACACACACACACACACACACAATTTTTTAAAGAATTTTTAAGTATCTTACCACAAATGACCACGAGATGTCAGTAGATTTCTAGTGTTTAAATGCTTAAACAAAGTGCATTGATAAATACTATATTTTATCACTGTTATTTATTTTTGAGGAGTTAATTTTCAAAAACAGTTTTAAGTTTTTAATTGTGTTGAAATTCGAAAACTTTTTTTCTAGTTCAACAAAAAACTAATGTCCTTTGATTTATATTAAAATCTATAAATATGAATTATAATTCTTTAAAACGTTTTATTTCTTTACTATACTTTATAATTTATTATTCCTTAACTTACATCTTTAATTTTTTTTTAATCGTAACTCTCCCTCATTTGTAATTTAATTCTTAAAACTAATAAATGAGTACAAGGCATGTACAAATGTTTAAATACAAAGCAGGAAAAACATTTTGTTAAAATAAAAACTTGTGACTCAAAAATCAAATCTGTATAAATTTTATTTAAGATCTTAGGACAAATGGTTGTAACAAAATAGTTTGTTGAACCCATTAACAAACAAAGTAGGAAGTGAAAAACCTTTGTAACTTATTGCTTTATATTCTTAAAAATATCTTTTTTTTGTATTATACAAAGTAAAGTATTTCCAATGTATAAAAGCATGTTTTTGTGTAATGTAAAACAGTATTCTTCCTATGATTAAAGTTGATGGGTTCCAAGAACTCTGTAGTTATAAATATTCTTCCAAATATCTTTCTGTGTTTTTCATAACAAAGAAATGTTTTTAACTCGAATGTGGATAAATGCTGACAGAAGGTTAATTTTGGGTGAAATATCCCTTTAAGCTGGCATGGATGTCACAATGGGTCAGTTTTAGTTCCTGTTCCTCCTTGCTTCATTTCCTCTCAAATAGGAGCAGTTCCTCATAAAAGAGGAAGTGTGGCCTCTTTACTGCATTCACACGATGTACTGACATTTCACAAATCACAAGACATTTTTCATTTACGTTGTCAGATCTTTGTTTTAAAACGATGAAAGAGTTTATGTTTTTATGTAAAATAATCAAAATTTTTCTTTAATTTCACTCCATTCGGGCAATTCCAGCATTGTTGACATGAAATTTTGCTTTTTGGACGTGACATAAAAACACTAAGAATATAACTTTGACCAGTAACCTGAACCAACTGTTTATATTATACAAACCCTTGTTGATAGTATTTAAACATCAGAAAAATGTCAGTCTATTTTTAAAAAGATAAATAAATCTGTGTTATGGATATGACGACAAACTTCTTATGATTTATGTGAAAAAAAATGTACATACCAGAATCAAAAATAATCCAACAAATGGCCAAGGGTTATGTTTATATAGAACATAATATCATTTCCATATTTCTATGGATTTGTTTCTCAGCAAAATGCACCGTTATGGATGTGACAATCCTGAAAATAGCCCTTACTTTCATTGACTATGAAAAAGTTATGAACTGAAAATAAAAATAATGCTCTTAAAACTTAATAGAAATAACATGAGTATTTTAGCAAGCAAATGTTGACCGCTATGTTTTAAGAATGATAAAAACCCTTTATAAAAACTTTATTTATTCATGTCAAAGTTGACATTTTCACGGAATCGCCCATTCCTTTCAACTCAGTTATTGTATGGTTTGGATTAGGGTATATACTCTTTTATTTATTTTTATAATGTACCTTGTTTAAAACAAACCATTAAAAGTATAATTGCACAGGATCACATGTCATAGATCAGAGCATTCTGTCTGTGTAAAACACACGTTTGGATATCTTGTCTTTTTAGGGTGTTGTTTTTAAACAGTAAGGGTAAACATACATCTTTCACTTAAAATTTTTGGAAACCGACCAGTTATTTCAGCAATTGATATTACAGAGCAGGGTAAGATATTTTCCACCATGCTACTTTGAAGGAAAATACAAATATGTTCAAGGACTTGCGAAACTGGAAAAATACCCCCCTCTCAAAGACAAGACCCATTGAGCAACCTTGTTAAAGAATTGAATGTTTCCAAATGATTGAGGGGCTTTGGAGGTCTGTGAAAACATCTCATCCCCATCTTAACCTTAAGAATGAATGGAATGCTATTTAGGCCTCTTTTTGGCGGATCCGTCCAATACTTTTGAAAATTAGAAAAATTTACTTTAGAAAGCGTTCTATATAAGGCATTTAAGAACCCCTGATGCTTTTGTCTCATGAAAAAGGAACTCAAAAAAGTCTGCTTCTGTCATCTTCGAGGTTTTATGTGTGTTGTGTGTGGTACGGTAAGGGAGAGAGTTGGAGGAAAAAGGCAACGGATGGAGGAAGCAAATGGGTGGAGAACAGAACCGTTGGGCTGGGTTGAATGAGAGTCTTTGTGATTCTGTCAGTGCTTCACATCCCACATGTGTTTCAGAATCAGGAGCCCCCCGCCCCGCTGCCACAAGGGGACAGGTTCTCTAACATCTGCTTGTTTCGAAAGCAACCAGCACTTCCATTCCAACTCGACTGTGTGTGTGAATTTGTCCCAGTGCCCCGGGCGCTGGAAAATTACTTGAAAATTGCTCAATTTTGTTCCCGTGGACTGTGAGAAAATGTTTGCAAAGTTTGTTCTTGTCACTTGCAAGTCAAAACACAGCCCCATTGAAAATGAATGATGATCACTGATGTGTCTGTTAAGGACTTGATGGGCTTGCCAGATGTATACGCCATACGCACGCAAGAACAACGACAGAAGAAACACATTATGCTCGTTTGTCCAGACTGTTTTTTTAAACATTTAAAGGATCTTAAGTTGGGCTTCTCAGAAGGTGGGTTGTGGCCACAGGTTGGGTAATAATAGGTTAACAAAACAAAAAAATATATATGTATATATATGTATGTATGTATATGTATATGTATATGTATCTGTAAATACATGAATAGCATATGTAAGAATTTAAAAATACTACAAATGACATATACAGTGTATAGATCCAATACACTAAGGTGGCTGACACAGGACAAATATGTCGTCCCGTTTTTATTTTTTTGCAGGTGGCATTTATGAAATTTGGATATAAAATAGCTAAATCCAGTCGACTAAAATATAACACATTTTTATGTAAGGACTTTATAAACCTTTGAGGACATTCCATTTAAAATCTTCTTAATATCACAAATTGCACTATTATTTTCTGCTTAAATTTGACATATGATCTGTTTGTGGGTGATGTTTTTGCCAGGAAAATGAGGGTTTCATCTGCTTAAACATCGACTGTAATGCAACATTACCTACATTTCTCATCAGACTTAACTGGAAGTCCACACCAAACCATGGTAATAATGAGACACAAACTGATGTTTGAACAAATATAAATATATTTGATATATATGTCGTGTTTGGCTCAGAAGACAAAGTCAAAAACTGACACGGAGGGAATTGACCCGGTTCTTCTGAGAAGTTGTGTAAGATTGGGAACACTAGCATGCTGCAGCCTAGCAATACGTTTCTTGTTATGACTAGCGTACTGTCTGTGTAAACAAAGTAAATGTAAATAAAGTTAAGGAAGTATAGTGTGACCTCACACCTGAAATGAAAGCAGACGTATGCACTGACATCAATCCAAGTCACATTGCGGCTAGGGAAAGCACTCTTGAATACAAATCCAGAACAGAAATATCACAGCGTTAGTTGATGATCTTATTATGAAACTGTTCTCATGAGAACATTTGATCAGATAATGACAATCGTGTCTGGACCGGTTTTGTGTAAAGTTGACCTGTTGCCAAATATGGATGCTTCTTTTTCTTTAGATTAAACGAATCATTATTTCACAATTCTAACAAACAGAAAATAAATGAGAACTGTGTTGCAACATTTTTAAAAAACAGTGTATGCAAGAGATATGACATCACCTAATGTGACCCCTCAAATTGAGGGACATTTTTAATATATAAAATCTTAGCATTATTGGATCCATGTGTTGTTGTTTTTTTAGAAAAAGTTGACTCAAAATCAATTTATTTAACAATTAAAAATGTCATAAGCCATGTGATAAAATATACGTGTGGTTACCCTTCATGGCACCTTGGTTTACTTTCAGGCAATTCATTACAAACAGTTGCTATAAATGACAAAAGTGACATAAAATGATTTAGACTAGCTGAAATCTTTGGGAAGGGATTTTTCGTAAGTCAATTTCTGGTATTTTTCTTCTTAAAGGGTCATTAACATGAACATTCCTCCACCATTTCCTCACCCTATTTTCATTAGAAGCCTGAATGACTTTCTTCTGGACAAAATAAGATATTTTGAAGAATATTGGGTAGGTAATATACCTGGACACACCTTGGATATCTCAAGATCTCTCAAAATATTTTTTTGACAGGTTTGAAATGAAATGAGGTTAAAAACTACCCCGTTGTTTGTTTAAAAAAATGATTTGTCATCTTGTGTTTAGCCTCATGTTACTTAAAACATGTAGAAGATATTTTTGAAAATATCCATGAAATCTAATATATGTCCATAAACTGGAAGTAAGAGGGGCCAGCGTATTTTGCATATCAACATTCTTTGTAATGGTTTTTTTTGTGCAGACGAAAGTCAATCAGGCTTATAATAACAAAAGAGGAAGTAAAGGATGAAAAATTGTTTTGTTGTCTTACATTCTTCAAAATATCTCATTTTGTCTTGAACAAAATAAAAAGTTTTTTTTTCAATATCGTTGACAATTTAGTCCAATAACTTTTTGGTTACAAGCTCTCTTCCAAATATCTTTCTTTGTCTATATCACAACAAGTAAAAGTATAAAGATTCAGAACAACTCAAAGGTAGGAAATAAACGACAGAATTTTTATTTTGGAAGAACTACCTCTTTAAGCTTCCATGGATGTCACAATGGGTCAGTTTTTATAATGTATTTTTACTCAAATGCCCACATGTGTTTAACCTCTTGTCATATAAAGCCTGTTTAAGAAGATATTTTGAGAAATTCCCATAAAATCTATTTTGTGTGCATAAAATGGAAGTCAGCTTGGGTCAGTGTTTTTTACTGATTCTTCTTTTACATTCTTCTGGGATATTCAATCACCCCTGAGCAGTTCAAATTTATGTGTGAATGACTGGCACGTTGTCACCAAATCCCTTGTGTTTGTGTACATGTAGATCAGTTTTTTCTCTTTTTTCATTTGACTCCTAAGATGGTTTACTCTCGAGCTGGCCAGTTCCACAGCGAATGGAATAACTTTGCACTTTGGGAAAAAGGCAAGCCGTTTCACGTTGTTATAAAAGCGGTAACCTTCAACCCTACTGAAAACCATAATGGAACTGTGTCAGGTGGTCTAAATCAGAGGTGCTTTTGTTTGACATGAGTGATGGCTTGAATGTTTTAGATGTGTTTAAAAAATGGCTGGCTGCCTTTATATTTCCAGTGCTTTAGCTACTTTATTCCACTCTGAAGTTCTTTATTTGGAATCAATGTTCCGCAGTTTCCCCTTTTGCTCTTGAAATGTTTTTTTTTATAAATGATGTTCCATGCGTCTAGCAGAAGCGTTTTTTCAAAGTCATGCGCAACCGGAAGTTACATCCTATTTTTCAGATTATTTAAAACGTCAATGTGTAACAACTTGGAGTATCTATTCACAAAAAATGGAATATCATTTACATAACTATCTCTTCAGAAGTGTAAAAAGATGTTACACGATACATATCTTAGAATGAGTTGTTTCTATCTACATATAGCACAGGACCTGTTTACATATAGCACAGGACATGTTTAAACAGTAACCCTAAACATAAAACCCGTGCATTTCTGTAAATATGTTATAACCTTTGCAAAGAAGGGAAAAGGTAGAGACATCTTTGTACTGTGTCAGCCATCGTAGTGCTTCGAAAGTGAGGGGTAGCTCAGCACTAGATGCCACCAAAATCTCCCTAAAGGTATAACGAATAACAATGTTAAGTAAAATTTACAATGCGTAATATTATATAAATGAATGCAATAAAATCTAAATATCTCCATGAATCTATGCTTTATAAAGCACACAATTTTAAAATATAATTTCTACTATAGAATGCGTAAATACACATTTGGCTTTTGCCTTATACAGTTAATAATCTTTAAATACCTTATCTTATCTCTCAATAATATTATTGTTTGTTTACGTTCGATAATTCCCACTATATTTTTAATGCAAATGAAACAATCTGCCACCGCCAGCAAAAACGTCCTCTGTGTGATGGAGAAAACGCTCAACGAAATAGTGCCTCTTTCAACCTCCACTAACATTCATACTTCCCTCTCAAAATTCACACACCTGTTTAAATATCCAGCCACGTCCACCATAAAGGGCAATTGTTCACCGCCATGCACTTGCAATGTCATATGCAGTGTTTTAGAATGCCCAAGTGGGAACTTATTTTAGACTCAACATAAACAACATTTTAATTGCTTGTTTGAAGTCTGACCATCTGGCCATATGCTGAGGCCGGCATCATGTATCATGCTGAAAAGCTGCTTCACATGCACCCAAAAAATGATGTCTCAGCAGAAAAAAAAACACAGAGCACATGTTTAAGTTAAATGGAAAGTCATTTATTCACAGGCATTCTTCCAAATGTCTTTATCTGTGTTCCAACAGAACAAATAAATGTATAGATTTATAACAACTCAAAGGTCTGTAAATGATGACAGAACTTTGAGTTTGGGATCAACTATTACTTAAAGAGACACTGGCTCTTCTCACAAAAATTAAAATTCTGCCATCTTCACACCTTTTCGTCACACTGTTTTTTTCTAAATCTTTATACAATTATTTGCTTTGATGAACACAAAGAAATATATTTGGAAACAAGCGTAACAGTTTTTTGGTTCCCATTGACTACCATAGTAAAAATAACTTTGTATTATTTTCTTCTGTTGAAAACAAAATGAGATTTTTTTAAAAATGTTTGACATGTTACAAGCATTTGTCCAAATATCTTCATCCGTGTTCAATCAAATTAAAAACATTTAAACAAGAGAAAGAGTACTTCATGCCAGCATTTTCATTTTGGGGTTACCCATTCCTTTAAGATACTTTTTGTTTATCTTGTGATTAAAGGGATAGTTTACCCAAAATGTAAAATTCTGTCATTTTCTCTCGCCCTTGAGTTGTTCCAAATTTGTATACAATTTTTCATTCTGATAAACAAAAAGAAAGATATTTGGAAGAATGTTCTAACCGAACAGTTCTTGGTCCCATTGACTACCATAGTGGGAAATATCTTTTTTTTGTCCTTTTGAAAACAAAATTAAATATTTTGAAAAATGCAGGACATGTTTCAAGCATAATTCCAAATATCTTTATATGTTCTCAATCCACCAAGGTTTGGAACAACTACAGAGTATCGATGACAGAATTTTCATTTTGTGGAAAACTATCCCTTAAAGAGACTTCGGCTGTTATTTATCTTTCCATTAAAGGGATGGTTTAAGTAAATCAGATACTTTGAAAAATGTAGGAAATATTAAAAGCATTTGTAAAAATATCTCAACCTGCGTTCAACCAAACAAAAAATGGACTCAGGTTTGTTACAACTAAAGTGAGTCATTTATGACTGAATGTTCATTTCGGGGTGAACTCACCCTGTAAGTAATGATTAAATAGAGCTGGTTACCTCAGAACTGAGCCATTTATCGGAATGACTTCACATACAACTAAATGACTCAGCTATATATTCAACAGTGTATGCAAGAATCATACGTATGGATTAGCAGAGCATTTGTATACTGACGTATTCTGTAATTTACAGATCTCAGTAGATTAATCAGATATGAATCATTAGCTAGACATATGTTGTAGGGACACACTAAGAGATCGCAGTTATTCTTCAACAAGGGTTGTATAACCCAAACAGAAATAGGTTACCAGAAATACAGCTGTGAGGAAAATGTGAGGCAGTCAGTTTGGTTACAGATTGAGGTTGTTGGTAACATGTAGCATGTTGGAACAGGACCCACGGCTGTGTGAACTTAACCAGTTTGTGCTATTTGTTTTCTTCACTTTAATCCTAATACGGGAATAAAAAACAGCAAGCCACAGATGTCGATATAGGCTGTTGCGTTATCTTTCACAAGGGAACCTAAAACAGGAAGAAGAAACAGAACACAAAGACAATTTGTGTTTTTTTATATTTAGACCTGTTAACCACTGTTTGTCCTTTAACTAAGAGAACATGACGTACAAATCGATGATGCGGTAGATCAGTTTTTAAATAAGGTTTTTGTTGCGTAAACATGCAAGAAACAAAACGTTTGTGTCACAATATGTCAAACCTAGCATTTTCTTAGTATAGATAGATAAATATATATATATATTTTTACAGAGGTGTTTTTTCTTCATAAGATTGAAATATATGCAGGTTCGGCTGGACCGTCTCAAAGACAGATAAGTATACATGTGTGAAAATTGTGGCAACCCAAGTAACTTTCAAGGCATGTTTTTATTTTTAATGTTTTAATGTTTTGTAGAGCAGCACGGACTTAACTTAAAATTGTTTAACTAAATAACTTAAAATATTAAATTCTATTCACAATCTGCCCAAAAGATTAGTATTAATAAGTATTTGCGTCTTTAACCACCTGGGCCCGGTTGCATATAGCGCCTTTAGGTTTTCCCTTGAAGAAACAGGTAAGGGTTGTTTTCTGCAACACCCTTAAATTTAAAGGAAGCTTAAGGTTGAACTTAAAGGAAAATTACACTTAAGTTGCTTAACCGGGCCCTGGACCCAACGTGAGGCCTCAATATAATTACATATTTTTTAATAAATGAGACAAACAGTTAAAGGGATAATTCATCCAAAAATGAACATTCTATAATAGTTTCAACTCAATCATCCTCTTATCATATTAAATCTGTATGGTGTCCTTTCTACTGAAGAACAAAGAAGATGGTTTGAAAAATTAAAAACAAAAACTGTGGGATCCCCACAGGCTTGCATTGATCTTGTGTCCATTTAATAGAAGTGAATGGGGACCAACATTCTTCAAAATATATTTTATGTTTGGCAATAGAAACTCATACAAATGGGAATATGATAGGTAAATTAATAAGCAACGCTTAAACTGTATGATTAAAACTTTGTTGCAAAATATCCAAAAGTGTATCTGGCAACAACAGATGCTTTAAACCGACTTAAACCGAGTCCATGGGTACCTTTTAGTAACTGCATTAAATAATAGGCTTACTTTATGAGAGTTCACCTCACATTCCGCTAAGATTGATGATCTCCTTTCACCTTAAAGAGTATTTTATTATTATATATTTATATGTCATGCTTTAAATGTGCATCTAATACCATTTAAAATGTTGTTTAAAAGGATCAGTTCACCCTTATATGACTATTCCATCATCATTTACTTACCCTGTTGTCATTTCAAAGCTGTGAATCAAAATTTCTCATGCAAAACATATTTTGACCAACAGTTTTCGGTTACCAGCATTCTTTAAATCATCTTCTTTCTAAAAAAGAAAGCCATTCAGGTTTAAAATGTTAAAGGGTGTGTAAATGACAATGTTTTAATTGTGAAGGGAACTTTCCCTTAAAGTGTCCAGATGCTTTTTGGGGCCTAGCTTTTTTGGCATTCAAAAGCCTGCCTCTTAAATCCACATCTATCATTCATCAGCACTCATATTTGTGGTCCAAATTCTCTCCCAAAGAAAACAGGAAACTGTTTGTAAGATGCTTCATGCGGCCTTGATTTTGTTTCTGAAACAGGCAGCAGAGGGAAGAGAAGGAAAAGGGGGAAATAGTTGCCTGCTGACGTCCTCCACAATGGTGGAAGTGACTTCCTTATATGGACACGCTTTAGCTGGTACATTCCTTACTCCAGCAGCGCTCGTCCCGGCAGCCCTAGGGAGGAGAGGCCTTGCTTGGTCATGACGCAAAAGCACAGACAGAGAGAGGAGATATGAGGGAAAAAATTCCCTTCTTAATCCCAACTTTTACTTTTCGTCTCGGTCATGTCAGGGCGTAGTTTTATTATTCAAATATTTACAGATCTTGGAGACCGTAAGGGCCACAACTGGATATGTAAATGTTTCTTTAGCAGTATGATAAACTTAAACAAACAACCTGAAGATTGATAGCCTTGGAAATTTGCAAAGAAATCCAACATGCCACCTGCAAACCTTGAGGTCCTTGTTATTTTGTCCTAAAGACAGTAGACACTAAACACCCTATGAAATACAAACTCTCCCATTTGAAAGTACTCAAATGCCCGTGTTGCTTTTCCTAAAATAGGCGTGTGTTTCAGGAAGTTTTCGTAGGATTGTAACATTGGAAATGGAAACACTCCCGGGTGAGAATAGTTTTGCACAGATGCAAGCGATTTGGCAGCAACCCACTGTGATTTAAGCAATCTCACACTCGCTTCTCATATTTTTGACCACATGTGTTCCCTCCGCGCTCCTTGCTTGGGATCCGACCTCATATTGTTCTTGGCAACAGATCCTTGACAAGCTTAGACAGCAACTTGCAGAGGCAGAATGGAAGACAGATGCGTTTCCATGACGCTGTACACGTCTGCACCGAGCCAAGTTGCGCAATCCCCTTAATGCTACTTGAAGCAATAAAGCCGTTTCCACAACTGGAGCTGAAGAAAATAAGCACACCTTGAAATCACGTGGATAACGTGAATTGTTTTTACGACTTCCTGCATGCTGGAAAATTGTCAGCGAAACTAAAGTTTGAGTGCATGGGTTTTCATCAAACTTTCTAGATGCCTTGCAACAGACTATATTAAAAATAAATCAATTACGCAATGGAACATATAAAATCAAATGAATGGAACAACATCCTTTGTTAGGTTTTTCTTGACAGCATCAATATTTCTATTGAATTTTTATACATTACACGAGCCTAATCTTACAGGCGAGTTAAACATTAGACATGTTGGACCCAGCCTGTTACAGGCTTTTGTGCATTGTAGTGTATCTTGAAACAGGTTTGTAAACAGGGGAAAGGGGTTAAAGTACTTTAGAAAGATGACTGGTTAAACATTAATTGAAATGGGATGGAGGGTTAACTAACCAGAAACAAACTTCATGCATCTGATTTGTTTTGAACAAAAGCACAGTCTTGTTAGGTTATACATGTAGGATTCAGTAAATCGATTTCTTGAACTCTTTTTGGACAGGAAGTAGGCATGAGGATGTTCTAAAGAAACCGATCTTAATATTGATATCTTAGGTGTGTTGCTATAGTTACCCTGTGGGTGCCCCCTTGGCTCTCTGTCGTCTTAACTGATTTGTCTTGACCTGCTTTCTGGTTTTCATTCATTTTTCGTTCTAAGGAATTAAATTATACTTGGTTGAAATGTTCAACTGGAATGCATTTGGCCTTCTGCTTTCTTTTCAGTATGTTTGTTGATCTTTCTCTGTCAAAGAAGAGCTGGATATTTTGTATTTTAAACACAAAATAAATAATATATTTAAACTAAACTGTGCATTATTTTTTATTAATATTCATATTCATTTATGTATATATTTTTAGTTGGCCTAATTAGACAAACTTTTTATTCAAAAAATATTTTTAATTTTTAGAGAATTTATGTTAAAAACTTAATTTGCAGATTGGAGTTTATGTACATGAGAAAATTAAGTAATTCCAACAACCCAAAATGTCAGTGTTGTTAATGAATAAAGAGATAGATATTTGAAAAAATGCAACAGTTCCTGGAGCCCTTTCATTGCCATAGTGGGAAAATAACAATGATTTACATAAGTAGCAGAACTTTTTGCTTCCCTACATTCTTCAAAATATCTCAATTGGTGTTCAACAAATCAAAAAATACAGTTTTTACTATGGTAGACAATGGGGCTTCAAGAACTGGTATTGATACATGCATTCTTCCAAATATCCCTGTCTGCATAAATCAGATCAAAGAATGATTCAAAATGACGATAGGATCTGAATGCTTGAGTGAACTATCCCTTTATTAGATAAACAGATAGCCAGACAGAAAAACTGAGATTTCTGCTGGGCACACCTGTCAAACAAATGTTTTATGAAATGCGTTTATCGATACATTCAAATCGGAAAACTGAAAACCTTCTTTCGGTCAAAGTCCTGAATCATTAGCAAACAGTGATGTAATCCCAATCCATGCACGTTGTTGCAATCTCAGGCCTGGCTTTACTGAGCTGTTCAACAGCTGCCACTGTTTGCTGTGTCAAGCAAACCGAGAGCGCTCTAAACCACACTGAAAAGAAGAGCGAGGAAAAAGACAGGCCATTTGTGTGTTCGTCTGGTTATTTGCTTTTGCTGGACTGCCTCTGTTGTTATGGTTACACATCCTGTGTGTGTTCTGGCAAAAGAGAAAAGAAATGGACTGTAAAGTTCGTGTAACTCTTAAACGCGACAATGGCCGCCACACCGCAATAATAACCGCAGTGACTTACCCATGTCCCGAAATGTTTTAAACGCTTGTTTGGGTGGGATCGAGAATTTTTTAATTGTTGAGAATCTGTTTGCCCATTTGATCATATTTTCCTGTGGCATTTCACTTAGCCCCCACACTTCCGCATCTACGACCAAAGTGTGACATGTGATAGGTATTTTAAGTCGCCATCGACTCACATGTGACACAGTGATGTTTAATTAGAGCTGTGTTTGCATTTTGTGTGGTGTAAACATTAGAATACTCAAGGAGAATGTACCACATGACTTTTTTTTTCTCTAATAAGTAACTGGATTATGCATTAAATACATTTTTCTTGGGGTGTAGATTCAAACTCAGCTTTGAGAGGAAATGAAGGATGACCACAAATAAACACAATACTTGCACAAAGCTTATGGTGTCAAGGCCCAGCAGAATGGCTACAATGATAGGAACAACTGAAAGAATAACTGCATTTTTTATTTTGTTTAGTTTTGCAGTGCTTTTAGTAAAATACATTTTTGTATTTTTTTGTAATACAATTTTCTCCACTTTGTATCATTCTAAACAAATTTTGACTGCAATATCAGGCATGTTTCATGTTTCTGGCGTTTTCCAGGATATGGATTAGATTAAGCCCTGGCTTAGTTAAATTAGTTCATTTAAGTAGCTTGTAAAAACATGCCTTACAAAAACATAACCTGTAGAGGCAAAAACACAAGTTTAAAGATATGTCAGTGCTGTTTTCAATAAATGGAAGAGTTCAACCTAAAAAGAAAACTTTGGCATTATTGACTCACCATGTTGTGCTGAGCACAAATGAATTTGCAAGTGCATTTGTGCCTAATAGAGTCACCATTGACTCCCATAGTAGTGTTCGGTACTACCCTACTATTGGAGTCAATGGGAACAAATGTTGGAAACATAAATTACAATTGTCTTCAGCAATGAAGTGATGGGAAGTGGATAATAAACATTTTTAATTTTTTAATAATTTTATGTATTTGATAAAATAAGTTGAAAATACCTGATTCATATCATTATTCTGTTATAACCAGGTTTCAAAAATGGGTTTGACAGATACAAGAGACATCCACAAAATCGTGTGTGTGTGTGTGTGTGTGTGTGTGTGTGTGTGTGTGTACGACTGGGAGATCAGTAACTCCAGGAAAAGGTTTAGGAATCATGTAAGAGTATTACTGAAACATCTCCAGCACAGATAATGTCAGCACAAACCGACAAGTCAAAGTCTGTCGACGTTGAGTTTACACATCTGAAATCATCTGTTTATATAATGATGATACACAATCATATATCACACTTATTAATATTTTATCTATTTATATAGTATGTATAAAATATGTGTGATATGAATGGGTTGTTCCCAAATGATGTAAGGCGGATGAAGTAAAATGCAACAACTTAGCCTACTTTAAAATTCTATTCTATAGATTATATTTGCGATTCAACGTTCTTGCATGTGGTGTCTGTCATTGCATAGGTTCATGAACAGGTTCGAGAAGTTAAACATGATCTGTTAAACATTAAATGGGGAGGTGCTGCCTTCCATTTAAACTAACCTCATGCATACATTTTAGGAACAGAATGTTCTGAAAACAGTCCAGCAGACGCTGCTGTAACATTATGGGGGTTGTGACCTCCAAAAAGGAAATTTTCTCAAGACAACGTATAGGCAATGTACATGACACATCTATATAACCCCTGATAGGATCATAATGCAGACACTGATCATATCACATGCACCAGTGCAAAGATTATAATCTTCATAACAGCCATTGCATGTCTCAGACATACGGGAATAGTCGTCTGGGTAAACCGAGCGGTTGTTGTGGGAAATATCTTTTATGACCTTATAAATCCTGACATGTACACCCCAGCATTTTTCCAGCAAGGTGATTTTGAAATTGTAGGATTGTGGGTGCACCCTTGTGCATTGCTATAGCAGTCAAAGAGAGGGCCTGCATGGTTGCAATGTTGTGTTTCGGTGTGATTTGTGGAGCAGACTTGACACAAACAAACAATCGCTCGCCATTGTTTTTCATCATTGCATTTATTACATTGTTTTGGTCATTAAAAGAGTCTCTGTGCCAGACGTCTCCCGTTGGCAAGACGTTGCCACGTGTTGATAAATAAGTAAAAAATACATTGCCGTAACTTCAATAAATACTCAATAAATATATTAGTCATGTCTATACAATTACATAAAAAAATTGAAAATGAAGCAACCTACACTACGGAAATACTGTACTGATACAGTCCCTGATGAAAGACAAGCTTCCTTGAGAAAGGGCCCAAGCAGGGTTGTCGGAACATTATTTGCCAGGTCTTGTCCAATATAAATATACAGTTTAAAGTTGATTCTTAGGATTCTTGTACAAACAGGTACCTAACATCATAATGCTTTGGTTAAAATGCTACATGGAAACATTCTCCCAAAATAGTTTTCTAAAGTGCATCTCTTGGTGAGTGAATGTAAGGTCATTTCTCAAGTTCATCACATTGTCTGTGGATATTGTCCCACTTCCATAACATGCTTGTGGACACAAGCTCGGCTTAAGCCACCAGCTTAGATGAACCGACTTAAGGCACTTGTTGAAGTTGAACTGCGTGGAAAAGGAAGACGTCATCACAGAAAACACGCCAAAATAACACGTTGGAGGCCAGCTTCGTATGAAAAGACTCTCCTTGAGCACAGTGTGAGGTCAATCCGACACGGACATCCGCGCAAACACCGACAGGCGCTTCCCGCCCGAGCCGTCGAAGCTCGGAGACTCCGACCCGCTGGAGCTCCCGGTACTGCTGTAGCTGTCCCGGTCCGACAGCGAGTCCTCCGATGGGAAGCGCTGCAGGCTCACGAAGGTTTTGTTGCGCTGTTCCTTCGGGGGGCTTCCGTGTCCGCAGGCGCACCGGGTCTCCGCGCTGCCGATGCCCGCGCTGCAGTACCTCTCGAAGCGCAGGCGGTCGGACAGCAGCTCGTCCCGGGTGAAGCTCGGTGACCCGTTAAAAGGGGGGGACGCGCTGCGTGAGCCGGGGAACCCCGCGAAGCTGACGCTCTGCCGGAGGAGGCGCGGGTTCTCCTCCGGGGTGGGGCTCTTCTCCCCGTGGATGAAGTGACACCGGGATCCGTATGGGCAGTATCCGAACTGGTAGAAAGTCCGGCACGCCTGGGTCTTGTATTTCGGGTGCCGGTAGAGTCCGCGCAGTTCGGCCTCGCCGTGCGCGAACTGACACTTGCTGCCGTATTTGCAGCTGCCGTGCTCTTGGAAACTGCGGCAGAGTTCGGTTTTGTACCGGTTCGAGGGGAGCGCGGTAAGTGGGGGGAACCCCGGGGGCGGCGGGACGTCGTTGGGGCTCCTGCTGTCGGTGAGACTCATGGACCGGTCGGGTTTGAAGGGTCCCTCGATCCAGGCGTCTCGCATCCAGGAGTCGTCGGAGAGCCGCTCGGAGCTGATGCTCGTGGATTGGAACGGGGCAAACGCGTCATCCAATCCCATGGTGATGAGATTCTAAAGGGAAGAATAATCATGAGCATTTTTTTTTTTATATTTTTTTTTTTAAATAACAACTTTGCTAAACTCACCCGAATAAGACTTTCGCCCAGCGAATCGGACATTTTGAAGTGTTTAGCGCCCTTAAGTGTTGTTGTCAGACTGAAGGCTGGTACCCTGTGATGCTGCACGAGCGTCTGCTCCCTATTTATACTGAGCGAGGGGAGGGGGCGGGGCCTGATTCCCGTACGCTTCCGCCCCGTTGACTTGATGCTTGAGTATTTTTAACCAGTGGTTAAAGTTTCGGTTTTAAAGACAAAAACAAGTCGTGATTAATTTACTGTAACATGTTCTGTTTCCCATACTCATTTTGTCATCATTGTTTTTTTTTTTTAAAGACAAAAGTTTTATGTTTTTAATATGTATTTAACATGATAAGGAACATGTGTGATTGTGATTAATAACACTGTGTTTTTTATTCGATACCAAAAGTGTCCTGCTGGGTCTTAGTTTCAGTTTGGAGGTATCAGTGTGAGTCATGTTGTTATGTAAAGGCCCCATGTCTGCCCCCTGTGGCCATGATGTGAACTGCAATGCCTTTGCTGAGATGGCCTTGGTAGAAGTTATTAGGAAATGACATATATCAAACAACACAGTTAAAGACAATTCTATATTTTTGGTGTTAAAAGACTATTCAAGTGTGCTTTCACTACTATTCAGATTAAGTTGCACATACGTATGCCCTTTGACTTGTATCATACTAATGGCTCATTTTGATTAACTCACTTGAATAAGAGCATCAATTAAATGAACAAATCATTTTTTATCATGGATACACTGTTGTACTAACCTATAATGTTCGGCTGCTTTGACGCAATATATTTTTGTAGAAAGCGCTACAGACATAATGGTGACATTGGCATGTAAATGACATATATCAAACAACACAATTAAAGACATTTCTATTTTTTTGGTGTTAAATAACTATTAAAGTGTGCTTTCACTATTATTTGGATTTATCGGCATTGTTGCACATACGTATGCTTTGTTGACATGCATCGTACTTATAGCTGATTTTGAACTCACTTGTAAGTCTGTTTGAAGAAGAGGATATATTAAATGACCAAATTATTTTTCATCATGGACCGTTGTACTAACAAATGTTGCTGTTTTGACGCAATGTATTTTGTATAAAGCACTGCATGAATAAAGTTGACATTGAAATGTAAATCAAAATAATAGTGCACACTGCAATAGTATTTTAACACAATTTTAATTTAAATAAAATTATTAATTTTGTTTTATGATGTATATTATATCATATAATATATGTATTATGTATATATTATTATTTTCTTTAATTGTGTTGTTTGAAAATTCATTGCATCCATGATGAATAATAATTTGGTAATTTAATATATGCTCTTATTCAAAGAGACTTACAAGTGAGTTGAGCAAAATAAGCTATTAGTACGTGCAAGTCAACAAAGCAACAAGTCAACAAAGCATACGTACTGGTTCTTTTTTGTAAACCACATATTTTTTTATTCTGGGAAATGGAGAGGATTAAAGTAGAGAATAATGTGGCAAACGGTATTAATGGGAGAAGGTTTTTAGTTTATTCATTTTTTAAATATTATTTTTTGACTACAAAGCAAAAGAGCCCTGTGGTCTGTACTAACACATATAAAAATAAATACAGATTTTAAAGATTTAAGATTTTTTTAAGATAGATTTTTGACAGATTTTCTCAGCAATAACATCTGTGTAATCTACCTTAGGACAAAGTGTACCAGTGTCCTGAACATTTTACAGTAAAAAAGTGAGTCACCTCACTTGCAGATGAATTGCTGAATCCTATGGAAATTTAAGAGCAACACATGTTGCCTTCGGTGTTGACAATGTTGGGTCATGTTGGCCACGGTCGACGGCATCATAACTCTTACCAAGTTGTATTGCTACATTGACTAAGGCAGCTAAAAACAGGCAAGCCTTCTCATGTTCACTTAAAAATAGCCTCCTCTCTCCATGACTTTGTTCAATTTGGCTGGGCATGAATGTTAAAAAAGGTGCATGAGACATGGAAATTCTCCCTGTGGCATCATACACATTTCTTTAGGGATCTTGGCTCTCCTGTTTTTCCTCATTGGCATCGTTCCCACATGTACGGAAACTCTTCCTCATCGGTGGTTTGGTTTGCTTGCACATACTCACATGCTTGCCACACCGAGTATTCAAACAAACGTATGGACGGTCACACAGATGGGTTTAGCTTTCACTTGGCATCCTCGGGTGGGGATTCTGGTGAGCAATGGCAAGAGACATTATCTTTATTTATATGAGGGGATTTCCTGAACTGTGCTTGTACATTATGTTTTTGTTCCAAAAGTCTAAATCGGTATTTAACGTTATAGTTGAATCATGTGTATATGTATACTACAAACTATATATTTTGAATTCTCTATATAAGGTTCATATTTAGTCAATGGAAAAATGTAAATGAGAGATTTTTACTTTTAATGTAAAATGATGTAAATGAGAGATTTCTCCCATCGCACTGATGCTTAACTTATTTTAACATTTTTTTTCCATTATTTGCATATATTATGGCATACTTGATGCTGCTGTTTACATTCACTTCCACTTCCACAGAGACACAAGGTGTTATCTTCACTTTTCATTCTGTGTATGACAGCGTGCTGTGACTCAGCAGGACCAGGATGGTGTGTTTGGGTGATTTAGTCAGACTTCATGTGGAAAGTACCTTTTTAGTTTTGTAAAAGAAAAGTTAATCGAACCAGAGTCAATGCAGCAAATTAATAATCCTAACGGTTTCATATCTATCATAAACATGTCATAGCTGACAGTGTTTTTAATAATAAGCTGTGTTGCGTTTACTTTTAAATGGGAAAATGCTGACGCTGTTATTTGAGAAGGAAGTTTAAATTTGAAAATGCACAATATGTGCTATACTTAGTTCCCCAAAATTGTACTATACAAAGAAATACAGAGAAAGATATTTGGCAGAATGCTAGGAGCCAACCACGTCTTGGATGCCATCGACTACGGTTAGAAAAAAATACTTTATTTTCTGTTTGTTAAACACAAAATGAGATATTTTGGAGAATGTAGCACAGGAAAATCTTCAGGGGTCCCTGACCATCATTGTTATTTTTTTACTCTGTAGTCAATGGTGTCCACAACTGTTTGGTCATAATCATTCTTCGAAATATCTTTCTCTGAGTTTAGCCTAACAAAAAAATGTATAAATAATGACTAAATAATTTGACGTTCATATCAATGTAACACCCTATGTACACCATTCCTCTCATATTTTCCGCATGAGCAGTAAACTGTATGAGTACGGAAGATTATAAAAGTTTTTGCCAGTTTCCAAAGCAAAGTCACAGAATATGTCAGAAACTCAACGCGAAGCTCAGAGCGCAGCAACTGTAAAGTTCATGTGTTTGCATTCGTCTTTCACTCAAGGTCTTTAGATTTTACACATCCCTCTGAAACACATTTCCACAGTGTGAAATATTCACAGAGGAACAAACTTAGCTTTATCCACCAAATCCCACCTTCCTCTCTGTGCTATAACTGTGTTTATGCAGCCCATGTGTTTACACACACAAACACACTCACACCCAGAGCAGTCATAGTCACTAGTACAGTTAAACTACTATGAGTCTTCGGATTGAAATGTCTCACCTTTTACAGATTTCTTTTAGATTTCCAACACGAACAACTAAGTCAACCATCTGCTATTTTATTTCCAAACTTCACCAAGAAATTAAAATCCCTTGCTGTGGCGGATTTGATTCACTGAGCCACACTTGGCACTGAGGGTTTGTGTTTTATAGCTGTCACATTTCTGTCATAGTAGACTCAGCTGGCATCCATACACACACTAAATAAAGCCAGTTCCCATGAAGAACTGTGATATGTGGAAAACATTTCAAACACACGGACAATGTATATGTATGTAGGGTACGAATTGCTTGCATTTCTACACTGGAAAAATAGGTTGTTGGAATTACTTAATTTTATCTTGTAGATTAGTTCTGCCCAAACTTTTGTTAAATTTAAAAAAACATTACGTTAAAAAAATAATTCAATCATGTGGAAGTGATGAACAAGATAAAAAGTCTATGAAATGTTTTCAATGTACAGCTGCTGAAAAAATATTTGTGTAAAGTGGAAGAATTAATGTATTTTATTCTGTGTACTTTTCGCAATATTTCTCCCAAATTCAAGGAAACATATTTTTATTGGCATTCATTTATCGAATAATAAAACCTGGAGAAATCAGATATCAAAAATAACAGAAAAGATGTTTATCTATTAGATTTGTTTTTATTTGGACTTCAAATATTTCAAAGAAAACAAGTTCGTGTACACATCGATCACAGTTTCAAGTGTCTTTTCATACTGTCAATCATTCACATTGTTTGTTGGATGACTTCTTCACTCCAAAGATTTAAGTTTGTTAAATTCAACACACACTGAATTGGAATGGCCACAATACATCTAAACCCATTAAATAAAAATTTTGATCGATCTTTTATTTTTCTGTGGCTTTACGTAGTTTATTGTTTTCTGTTTGTGAAAAATCTGAAGATTCTTTGAGGGAAATAAATAAACCTGATCAATATTAATGCCAAGTTATCATACAGAGAAATATGTAATAAAACAATATTTTTAGAAAGAAAATGCTTATTAAAAAATGTTAAGCAATTTCCCAGAATTTCATTTTTGGGGAATAAATAATTGATAATTCATTATAATGTCTGTTTATGATTTATAGACTCAAATCAAATAAGAACCAACCATTTTCAAGAGTTACAGCTTTAAGCGTATTTACAATTTAATCGAATATTTAAAGCCTGTTAAGTCATTGTATGCATTATAAAGTAGATTATACGAGATGCATGCCATCTGCTCTGTGGGAATATTTGGGCCTGGAGCTCACAGACGAGCGCGGTATGATCATCAAGACTGGGTGCAGAATCTGCCATTGTAGAGTGAGATCCTCCATTTACCCAGCAGTAGTGTCTGTCAACCCTGAGATCTCTCTCTCTCTTTCAGTCTTGTGTTTTTACCAAGATTTATTGAATCAAACACACAGACCATTGATGAAGTATACTGAAATAAAGTGGAACGGAACGATATTTTCAATAACCTAAAATTAAATCTTTAAAATTCCTTGCTACCTTTATATGAAGGATCACTGACTACAGAAACCGAAAAAAAAACGGATATGAAGGGCTTCCTGTTTTGAACATGTAGGAAAGGGTGTATAAGATTGGGAAAGATGCACTAAGGTCTTGTCTATTCTGCAATCACAAAAAGTTTTCTCCTTCTAGCTCTACGAATCTGGAGGGGAAAAAGACCCAAAAGTTGTGAAACCTGCCGAGGGGATGGTTAGTGATGATCATGTCAAAACATTCTTGCCCATAAATTACAAGTCAAACCCAGTTGTATCCCCAAGTATGCAGTGAATTATGTAAGAATCACTGTTACGTTAGAAGAAAACACACAAAAAAGAACACACGCCACAGACTTGTTAAAATGCAGGAATAATGATGTGATGGATGGGGATAAAGGAGGAATAAAATGGGTGTGGCAGTCGATCGTGCGTCATTCACGGCCTCTCACTATCAGTGAAGTGTGAGCTTTATCTCTGCACCATTCCGCATGTCAACATTCCCCTGCTATCTGATAACACAAAGACCCTCAGGCGGACTCCTTCAAAGAAAAAGTATGCTCTTAATGAAGAAAACATACCCAACTATTATGTGTCCAGATGTTAAACATGCTTTAACATGAATGCAGTCAGGTACAGGTAAAAACTACACCCTTAATTCTCAGAATCTCACTATTTGTTCATTATGCTAATCTCTTTTGTATGTCTTAGAATCAGCGGATGCACAAATTAGGGATGACAGAGTCAGCAAATGATTTTCGGATGATAAATATCCACGGAATTTTGAAAGCGGACAATTTAAAGGGATAGCACATCTACAAAAGGAAAATGATAGCATCACGTACTCTTCTTGGGATTACAAATCTGCTTGACTTACTTTCTTCTGCAGACCACAAAAGATTTTTTTGAAGAATGTTGCGTACTTGGGCAGCTCTGGTTCCAGCTACCATCATTCTTCAAAATATGCGGTTTTCGCAGAAGAAAGAAAGTCATAAAGGTTTCAAAATACAAGAGTGTGAGTAAATGGATTAAATGATAGGTTGAATAAATATTGTTTGTCTTTTTCTCCCGATTAATAATTGCTGTTGTCTTGGTAGTCGGGACAATGTGCAATGTGCAATGACCTGACACCAGGTCAGCCAGATTTCAGCCAATTTACAACTTATGTTAGAAATCATCTCACAGAAACTGATCGGGGGATCTTGTTACAGGCCTTGAAACACGAAGCTTCACTTTGCACCATGCTCATGACAATACAAGGAGAATTGTGTAATTTCCAACACCTCCTGTAGTTTTCTTTTTGAAACTACATGATCTTAATCATCTGCCGGGAAGACTTGTTAATCATCTATTTAGTCCCATCATTTTTGTTACTAAATTGTAGCAGTAAAGACATTTTTGCAACAGAAGAATATTGAAACTTTGTTCAGCTGAATTAGCTTTCTTATGCAAGAAGCTCATTTCCCGAATGTTTACATTCCTCTTTCTTAAGCTTGGAGACACAAACTTTTCTATGCTTGATATCAACATTGGGTGTATGTTTCCAAATGGATTTTATATATACATTTAAGACAAAGTTAATACTTTAATAAAAGTACAAAGAGTACTCTATTTAGTCTCTTCACAGATTTAGATCTCCGAGCATTTTCTTCTTAAAGCAATAGTTAACTTCCTTCAGATAAAAATTATGTCATCATTCACTCAATCTCTTGTCATTTCAATCATGTATTGCATTTTTTCTTCAACAAACAACCAGAAGATATTTTGCCTGTCATTACTGATTTGCAGTAGTGTTGTCTGTGTACACAACATGTTTTCTGTTCTTTAAAACAACTTTACCAAAAATTAGTAGAACAATAAGCACGTCTTTTTAACTCATATATTTCTATTGGAATTCAACAAAATATTAGTTGTATATTACAAATGTGTATTTGTTGAAAATATTTGTTAGAGACTGAAAAATCAATTTAATATTTTTTAAAGATTTTCTTTAGTTCATATATCCGATTACTTTTGTTAATATTTACTAAGCCCGATGACATAATTTTTACAGTGTACCATGGAAGTCAATTTAGACAGGATGAACTATTCTTGGTTACCAACATTCTTCAAAATATATTATTTTGTGTTTTTTTTTAGAAAGTACAGGTTTAAAATGACACATGAGTACATCAAGACTGAGAAATGTGTGTTCAAGGGGGTGTTAAAAACAACCTAAACAGAATGTGGAATAAAGAGCATAAGTCATATTATGTCTACTTTTGAATTGGACATTGGTCACTCAAATTGTCATTATTTGGCAAAAAGCTGCGTAAACAACAACTATTACGTGAACTATTGCCAAACAGTCGAAACTTTCCGCTCATTTGAACTTGAGATTTTAAAGTCACTGGCACACGTCTGTATCCGAGCTGTACCGAGAAACAGATGTACCCATCTCTTTAAACCAACTTCCAGCGAAACTTTGCTCCCTGTCCTCGAGCACACGCGATAGCTTATCGCATTTACGGCGTGATCACGTATGTGACTGTTTGTCCGCCGTGGCGTAGTGCAAATACATCTCAGTGAGAGAGGTAAGCGGGCCCGCTCCTGTGTAAACGCCAAACTAAGTGTCAGATTTAGCGCTGGAGTTGCGTGCTCTGTTGAGCCCGAGAGCCGTTAGGCCCAAGGGATCACACTTCAAACGGCCTGTGTGGTTTAAGTGTTCACCCAAACGTCCAAGGCTTCATGAATAGGTTTCTTTCTTAAATCTGGGCTGGATTTGTCCGCCCGAGCAGCACAGGTGGTATGTGAACTGTATGTTTTTGCCTAAGGAAATCCTTTCTAAACCTGTTTTCAGATGGTTTTATAGAGACTCATATTAATATTTCAGTGAGAGCGTTTTAAGGTCAGCGGGTTTTCCTTCGTAGGGTGGTTACTGTCAAGCTTGAGTGTAGATAAGTGTGTGTTTGGATATGTTGAATTGGCTCCATCTGTAAATGTTTTTCATATCTGTGATTGACCCATATTTGAGTCATGCCCTGCAAACAAAACGGAGAAATCGCTTTTATTCGATTTCAAAAGGCCATTTGGGCGTAATAGACTGATGTAAGGTTTATTTGAACATAGGCAGATCAAACACTTAATGTAGCCTAAATGACTTATTCTATAGGAGCAACATGCAGTTGTTTCTCAATATTGCTTAAGAAAGTTATTTACATACTGCATGACTGTTGGGTAATGTTGTTCATGGGAAGTCCCTGTTACTGTTTTCTTATGAGTACTGTACATGTATGTTGGTCAAAAACTCTTTTACTGGCAGGAGAGGGTTTGGATGTTTTTTACTGTAATCTTAAAGCATCATGATTCATGTCTTTCTCAATCTGACAAGTTTTTTATTTAACAACATAGGTTAAACCCAGAGCAAACGTACTCGAAAATGAATGTTGAGAATCAGAATAAAGTTGTTTTTGCTATTTGTATAGTTGATAATGTTATCAATGCAATCCGTTCAAATGCTCATTATATTTAATAACACTTTATAACAAAATGTGTTATGTTCTAAAATCAACATAATAGTTTAATGAAGATTATTAAAATTAAGATGAATAAATATTAATAAAAGCTACAGAAGTATAGTAAATCGTTAATTCTTGTTAGCTAATATGTACGTTACAAGTACAAACTATTGTAAAATGTAAGGGAGTATTTTGATTTGGAAATGTAACTTTTTATTGAATTTGTTTTGCTTATTTTCGATTATGCTACGTAAAGTTGTAGAAGTCATAATAGCACATGGCTAATACGTTAACTAACGTTACAAATACAAACTTATTATGTAACGTCAGAGAAAAAGCATTTGGATTTGGAAATTTTACTTTGTACCCGTTTTGGAATTACATCATACCTTCCATGAGAGGTCTTCAGCATTCCAGGGTGTGTCGTTTGTTGTGTAGGAGTGTCATTAATTCAAATGTAATTGCCAATCATTGTGACATATAACAGGTGTAACCAGTTTCTTCGCCTGGCAAGGAAGTCTGCACTTAAGGAAACGTCACTTTCATCAATTTTCCATGATCACAGAGTCACGTTGTCACACATGACCCAAAATCCCCCAGCTGGATGCTTCTTCTGTAAGTTTCTACTTTGGAGATGTGACTTGGGGCGAAGACGGTAATGAATTAAATGCCGGTGACATATGGTCAAACTTTGGTTGTTTAGATTCATCTTTCCATGAGCTCAGCACCCCTATTTACCGTCTAACTAAAACCCAGGGGTTATTTAACATCAGTCATCAGCCACAGGAGTATGACCTGGAAATGAATTGATGTGTTACTAAATATAGAGTTGTTAACACATTTGCTAAATATTTGTTATACACTTGAACAAGTTTTTCAATTTTGGCTCATATCAACGTAAATGTACTGAAAACGAAAGGGTTATAAATAAGGGGCTTGAATACTGGCACCTGTTTCAAAAGGTGTGAGGTCCTTCATGACATAAAACAGAGTAGGCCTCATCTGGAAATATATATTTTAATATTGGTGCATTTGCACTGAAATAGATAAATGTTCCCAAACAAACAAAATTATAACAACACATAAATGAGATAAAAGTAAAATATTTTTGATTTGTTTTATTCTACATTAAAATTGATGTTACGTTATGCATCTCACAATGCATCAGAATGGCAACAAATAATAAAAACAGCAATATATCAACATGTTTTTACAAAAACATTTATTACACGTAATACACCACGCAGGGACTTTCACAAGCATTTCATAACGATAGCACAATTATTGATTCATTGTAAAGCATTGTAAAGTTATTCTTGAACATATTGTCCGGACCTGACCAGTATCAAACTAAGTGCACATTCATGTTGAGCAAGAGAAAATGAGTGCCATGTCACTTACATGGGGATGTTTTGATAGTGGCCACAGGTGGAGTCAATAGCCCTGTGCCCTGCGGCTGATCGCTGTGTTGAGTCATGTGAAGGTGAGTCAGAATCTTGGTAAGCACAGCACACATTGACTCATCTGAAAGCCTGCAGTCAAAAGAATGCGTTTAATATAGACAACAGCTGCATCAGTACACGACTTTGGGAGAATCCCATCTCAATTGCTTTCTTTTCCTCTCTTTATATGTAACCTGAGTTGTCAAAAAATTTGTGTTTTTCATAATCAGATCATCGGTATGTTTAATTTTTTGTGTTTTGGACAGTAGTGAACCAACAGGGCCCTTTAGGCCTGCTAGTATTAAGTTTTAAAAAGACTAAACATATTATTTTCATTAAAGAAATAGTAAAAATTATAGCAAAAATTATTAATGACTTTTATTGATTAAAAATGAAAATGACCCAAAAATTACACATTGACACCTTGAGTTTGGAACCATAGGACATACTATTTTGGATACAGACATGTTTATATCCTCTTGTGTATTTTGAAGAAACTGAATAAAAAAAGTTGACTTCCTGAATCGACGCAGGCTGTATTCACATGGAATTTAAAAGTCCCAGGAGAGTAATTCACGAAGCAAAAGCAGTCGAAGTTCTGTGACCTTATAGGCTATCTGCACAGCCTGCGCATACTTAATCAAATGCTTTCTTGATTAATTGGCACAGTTTTTTTCGACTTCCAAAAAACTAGTTTAAAATGGGGTTTAAAATGGCGAGAAAGATTAAAAAAGAGGTCCAAGGTTCAAACATCATGGTTTGCTACTTGTATATGACTCAATGGTTGAATTATTGCTAAAGAAACATAATGATTCATTTCTGGTAGTCTTATATTTTTCGGACTGGTGTCTTCATGGCAAAACAGACATTATTAAATTAAAGGTTCACATGAACAAAAAATATCATCAAATATTTTATTTATAAAAAATGAAACATAATAAAAATAAAGGGCGTTTTATATCTTTATTAAATAAATAAAAATTAAATATGTAAAATTAAATATATATGTTCTTTTCCTCCATAAAAATTAAATAAAATAAGCTTCTTTATATCTCTCATATTTTTTTTGTGTCGTTTCAAGTTTTCACTTTTAAGAGATTGTTATATGAGTCAAAATCCACTGGAATGCATTGGAAAATTTTTCACGTATTTCTTTCACAGTTTATCATCTGGACTCTGTCAGTAAAATATTGCTATGATGGTCACAGGCTGTTAGAACGCAGGATGAGATAGTGGAGGATTAAGGGGGAATGGATCAAATCTGCAATGCTAGTAACTGCTGAAAGCATTTTATACACTGCTTAAAGTGAACAATGGACATTTTGGTGGTATCTATCGAGCCATCTACTCCTGGGGAAATCAGATTTTAAGATATAAAAATATTACAAACCTATAAACCCTGTAGTTAAATTCCAGTTTATAGAGTTTTTGTGTTTTAACTAGTTTTTATTTTGAGTACAATTTGAAATCAGATGTCCTTGTGGTTTTGCTCAGAACCATAAATTGTTAAAATAAAACTGATCATCCATCTGTGACAATAGGATTGCACAACAGGACTTTTTTAATCATTGAGGACATATTGTTTCAGGAGCTTTTTGTATCTAAAAATTCCCAGGAAATCCTCAAATCCGAGCTGTTTCATTCGTTTCCATGGAAAATCTTAATTATAGGTTCAGTGCACTCTTTCTTCCAGCTACACTTAGATCGCACCTGAAGGAAATTCCAAGGAAGCTTTTCCAGTAGACAGAGACTATTAGGAGGAAGACCGCAAGCGTGTTTTGTGTTTCCGTGTCTCAAGATTAAATCTTTGTTTAAGAGCCTCATCTTGGCCCGTATAAGATGATTGATACCACACTCTTGAACCTGATTACATCATAGTTTGCCTTTGATTGTTTTTGCCAAGTTTGTGCCAAAGCAATGTTGTGTAAGCAAATATCTCACCCAGCATCTAAAAAACCCAACGTCCACAAAGTTTTTAACAACCTTGCAGTGGATCACCATGTGCCATTGTGCAATATTTGAGTTTCTAGGTAAATTATAGCTACGGATACTTTATAAGTAAATGTCTCGACTCTCTCTTTATAAACAGGCCACTCCTCCCTCCATGACAGCAACATGAGACTATTTCACAACCAAATGTATTGTGTAAAACTGTGTTGTCAACACACATACTTAACAGAACCATATTTTTTAACTCTAAGCTTTTTTATATACAGGAATTATATATTTAGGAAACTTTCATTGGTTTTCTCATTGTACACATAACGCTTTCATATGAGCTGTCAATATGATTTATATCCAGAATAAAACTTTTAGTTTAGAAAATGTATGTCTGTGAATTGTGCATATTGATTTTTGTAAGTTAAAAATACATAAACATATATTAATATGTCTTTTTACTGTGCATATGTATGTATATTGGTACATATATAATATATGACGTATAGATATATGTATAGATATCTTATGTAATAGTATACATGAAGTATGAATAATATAATAAATGAATGCAGTATATGTATATATATATATATATATATATATATATATATATATATATATATAAATATACTTTTTATTTACTTTAAAATAAAAATTTACTTTTTTAATTCATTTTTGTATTCATGTCATCTTTGAAAAATATTCAAACACGCTCAGTTGTTTGCGTTTTCCCTCATCAATGTTTTGGAAGCCTTTATTTTTGGCAACCTTGTGTTGTCATGGAGCAAATGCTCGCTGTTTCCTGTTTCTCTGCATTCCTTCACAGTTTTGCAGTAATCCAGATACATGCCTTAGATACTGTCTTCTGCACACGGACATGACTTTCAAAAGAAGCTGTGGCCAAAACAAACTGCGGGCGTCGATTGTCTTACAATTCAAAGTTATGCAGGCTCGGAAAAAGCCAGAAAGAAGCTCATAAACACTTTGCCGGGGCACAGCACCATGAGCAGGTCAAAGTTTCGGTAAAACAAACACTTAGAGGACAGTAAACAGACAAACGTTTCGACTTATGTTTTTAGGGATTGGCCACGCTGAGTTGTAAAGTCTATATCAGTCAGCGCGGCGTACACAGAATGTGCCAAACCACAATGACAAAGAGTCACATGAGCTGAACAAGGAAGCACATGTCACATTTACTCACTTCTCTTCTGTGCTTCACTACAGAACCTTCATATCCAACAGTCTTTATAATTTGATTTCTCCATTGCTTCGTGGGTTGAATTGATTCTTATTTTATTTAATCTATTGATAAAATGTGCTTTGAGATTTGAGGAGATGTTTTCTGTTCTCTCTATAACATGACTCTGCTCACGTGATGACTGGTCTCGTGCCAATGTTGGATTTTTTATTTACTGCAGATGTGGTCAAAGGCATTGCAAATATTTGACGAGTCACACTTTTTAAGCTTTGTCAAAGCGACACACTTTGCCATCAATAAACAAATTAGAGGGATAGTATAAAAGGAAACCGAATCTGGTAACCCTTGGAGTTTTGGTAAAATGTTGGTGCACTTATAGGGTGGCGCCAACATGTGTCAGGCAATATGAATGTATTGATTTTGAAGGATCTTGCCACTATTGTCATCAAACAGAATACCGAAATTGATTTCTGAAAGGTTTTCAAACTGGTTTTCTGAACACTCCCCTCGTCCGCCATTGGCAGACAAACAGATAATCCTACCCCAAACTCACGCCACTCGTTGAGTCAAAGGTTGCTATGTTGGCCTTACTGCTATTCCCAAACAAACACACTAATGTTGTGACCAAAATGAGATGCCCACTTATAGTGTGCCTGATGTTTAAACTCAAAATCATGTTGCTTAATTTGACATGGATCACCCTTTAAGAATATCCGATTCTGGGAAAAATCTGATCAGCAGAACTATTGTGATGTCTAGACCTGACTATCAGGTTAATTCTGATGAATTGCATTAATACATGACCTCATCCTTTCAAAGGCAGAGTCATGTGTTATTTAAAAAGGCAACAAATCAAGCATGCTCACTTCACAGTAGAAAACACAAAGACCTTCAAATCTGCTTAAGGCGAAGACTAATCTTTAGTAACTCTGGGTGAGGCATGGACTCACTTGTCCTTTCCCGGCATTCCCATCAGACGGTGATGCTGCTGAATCAGTACCTAGGTACAGAAACCAGGGCGTTTTTTAATTTCACAATAACGTATATGTGTGGATATTCAATTTAAAGGTCCTCCTTTGTGGGAATAGTCGAAAGATGGGGGCCTGATGTCCCGCCGAGGTAACCCTGCAGTGGCTATCAATGGTTAAGACTATGGCTTTGTTAACACCCCTAGTTATAAATAAAGAGTTAACCTAGTTTTAAAACACCCAGAGGGCGATGGGTGGGTGGTGGTAAATGTCAAGACAAAACCAACAAAGTTTTATTATGTAACTGTGTCCTCGATTGTTGTCGTCTACCCATTGTTTTACATTATTTGTGTATTTCCCATAGCAACATACACATGTTTGAATTTCCCTTATGTTTAATGTTTTGACTGCGTGCAATTTTACAGAATTCATCTTGATTAAGCATTACTATATAAAGGAGACCTTTGTATCTCATAAATGCTTTTATTTTAATTTTAAAAATGTTAAAATGCATCCTTAAGATTTCGTCGAATGCTTTTTAAACAACCCTCACTGTTTACTTTAGACGTTTGCCCTTTTTTCCCAGATTATTGCATCTTTTGATGCAAGGATTAATAAGCAGCACACAGTGAAGCATGGGAGGAGATTATTATCCTATTGCAAAGTTCACACTGTCATGTCTGATTCACTATTGAACTTGAGTATGATATCATCCACTCATGTTGGTAGATGATAAAATAAGGCAGTGGCATAAAGCAAATAGCTTATAGCAAAGTTTTGAAACAGGAAGTGAATGGTCATGCTGAACACAAACCTTTGACTTTTAGAGCTTACAAAACACTTTAAAAGCAACTTTTTTCCCCGAATCAGCTTTGAAACAGCTGATGTTTGTATAACTGCTATACCGCTGGACATACCAGCCGCAACCCTTTTTTAATATATGAGTCATTACAATATACATTAAATAATAATAGAATTTTATAATCGATAAAAATAAATTGGGGCCTTTCACAGAACATTCACAGAACATCCCTTTGAGGTTATTTGTACTTGATGAAAGTTCACTTAAAGTAAAAAAGCTGTATTAGAACGACATTCTCGACACGTCCTTTTGATATCAGTTGTACTTGATAAAATGTTACAGGAAAGCATCACTACAACATTCTTAAAATGTTGAAGGAAAATATTATTAGAACAACATCTTATAAACGTTGTTTAATATCATTTATACCCGAAGGTTCTCGTAATTGTAAATAGAAAGGAATGTTAGAACAACACTTTTGAAAAATCTCTCTGATATTATTGTACTTGATGAAGGGTCTCCTGATATTAGAGTAAATTGATACTAGAACATTCTCAAGACGTCCTTTTGGTATTATTTGTACTCGATGAAGGTTCTTATAATGCTAAAGAAATGTAACTAGAACATTCTTAAAGTGTCATTAATAAAAGAAAGCAATATTAGAACAACACTTTCAAAAATCCTTTTGATATTATTGTACTTGGTGAAGGTTCCATTATTGCTCAAAATACATTATATGAACAATATTTTCTAAACGTCCTTTTGGTGTTATTTGTTCTTGAACATTTACGCAATTCTAAAGGAAACATTGCTAGAATGATCTCAAAACGTTTGCCCTTTATGAAGGGTATTGCAACGTGTCAGGAAAACATTATTAGAACAACATCCTATTTTATAAAGGTTAAAGGAAAACGTTTTAAGTCATCTATTATACTAGAATGTAAAACAAGAATAGAAACGGGTCCTTTTTAATGTAACTCAAAGTATGAGTATATTTGATTTTATATTTGATCGTTTACATCTATAAAGTTTTATCTCAGGTCTGGAATATCATGTCGCAAAATTACACCATTTACTGTGGTATATAAAATAATACTAATCATTATTCTGTCAGGGACTTTCTTCTCCTAAAATAGCGCAATAAAAACAGGAAATGTATCAGCGTAGGGCCTGTTACCTCATAGAAAAAACAACGCCACTAAGCAATGTCAAATGTTATTATGGCACCCAGAATAAAATCTAAACAGGAAATGAAGACAGTCAAAGATCACCCGAGACTAATTATATATGATCCCTCGATCATGTAAAGATAAACTTTATTCTAGGCAATGAAGTTGACTCACTCTGTCATATCATGGTCTCTGTGTGCAAAGGCACATTATTGCACATTGACTGGTTTATATGTCTAGTTTTTCAAAGGTTAAATATACTACAAGAATGACAATAATATTACAGTGCTGTTTTAAATGAGGTGTTTGTGTGAACTGTATTTCCAGTTAAAGGCAGGGTGTGGGATTTAAGTGTCGTACTTTATTAGGTCTGATCAACTTGTTGGTAACATTTTAATTCTTTCTTTGATGTCAGCTTTTAAGTAACTTAACAGAGCTGTTTTTATTGGCCCTGACGGTTCAACGCAGGCAGACCTCATTTACATTTGCATAGAGTTTTGGTCGAGTTTTAAGCATGTTTCTGTTAATTGTTTTATTTAATTATTAATTATTTTAATAGATATTATATTAAAACAAATTGAAATCATTTGACGTATGGCCTTTCTAAAGGTTCTTTTAAAGTCTTTTGATATCGTGCTGTTATCTTGACCCACCCACGTCACAGTCTCTCCCCTCACAGTGGTGTGAAGATCACTCTGCAGACAAAGCGCTGACCACAGCATCCTGTGCCCATTGTAGTGCGCTAGCTGAATGTGTGAGGCGTGCAGAGGAGGCTGCACACATCTCCGGCGCTCAAAATAACTTGCAGTGGGTGAAATTGTTTTCCCTTGACCACACATTCTTATGACCTTCCACGTGAGATCAACAGGTTTATATAGCAGCGGTCTCCGAAAAACACCTCAACAACCTGTCCTAAGGAAAGTAAACCTGTAAAGGAAAAATGTGCTGGTTTCTGTGCAACAAATGATTTTAACGTTCCGAAGTGAAACATTGGAAAGAAGTTTTGTAATGACCACCGGTGTTGCTAAGGTGTTGGTGTGGCTGCTATCGAAGGTGATATATTACAACAAGATCTATCTATATAAGATAGATCTTACATATTTATTTTTATTATGTTACTTGTTTCTTGTCTTGTCACTTTACGTTGTGTACTGGAAGTTCTGAAACTAAAACAAATTCCTTGTGTGAGTAGTCACACCTGGCAATAAAGCTCATTCTGATTCTGATTCTGATTCTGATTATTTGTTTGGGGGATATCATCAAGAAAACCAAGAAGAAACGTCACAAGGTTTGGTCCTGGGCCCTTTCCAATTTCGCTCTGAATACGGTCTGTGGGACCTGTTTAAAGAAATATTACAAACTTCAACCTCTGATGTAACAGACAGACATTTTAAAATAGAAAACAAGATTTTGTGAACATTGGCAATTCGTTCTTGGAAAAGTACACAGTCAAGGTTAATGTAAACAAAAACAATGTAAATACTCTCAGAGCTGGTGAAAGGCCTTTAGCTTGGGATGCCATGTTTCGTAACTTGTTTCTAAACTATCAATTTACATAAGCCATGTGGATTGTTCATTATAGCAGGACTAAATTACCCCAGACTAAAGTGTTAAATGGCCTGTAAAAAAGGCAGGCCTTGCCAGTTAACCCTATAAAGCTAGACTTTCTGCTTTATATGCCTGCAACTTTAAAAGCATTCCTCCCAGTGTAAATAAGGAAATAAGGAAAAAAATAAGGAAGTTAATCAGAAATCAATATTTTTATCTTCCTCCGTTTATACAAAAATTGTCTATGCATTCAAAATATATTCCTTTGTGAAACTTTCTCTGGAAATTACAAAACCAATGGAGCCAAGAAGTCTACTTCTCTTATCCAAGCTGAAATTCCAGCATCTCAAACAGCCAATGATTTTTGATGTTCTTGCCTGGCATTTCCTTTTTTGCTTTAGAAGATTACTGGAAGATCAATTGTTGAAATGTCCAGTCGAATAGACCAAAAATCACATTACATTATATTAACCAGCACAGCAGATGGACATTTAGTGGAAGTTAGTGAATAAGTTCGAGGCAAGGAAGTAACAAGAAAAAAAGATCTCTGTGTTTTGGGCCATGGCTATACATCATGCAATATCATTATAAAGTCTGTTTATAGACGAGCACAGTAAACAGTCAAACTATCATTTTATAGTATAGTAAATTAACTTGCTATAGTTAGTTAATTAATAAGTAATTACATATTGAGAAGAGAGAGGAATAATAAAGCTTTTACAGAGATGCACCGATATATCGGCCACTGATAAGTATCAGCCGATAAAAGCAATACTTTAAAAACATTGTCTATTGTCATATTGGAAATATGTTGTTTTAACAACGGAGGACAGGAAAAATTGTGTTCTTTGTCTATAAAATGTTTAGAAACCTCTCTGATTTGATGTGCAATGTTAACAGTCATAAACACATTAATAATATTAAAGTTCAATTGTTAAGTAAATTTTTATGTAATTATTTTTTTCAAAAAAGTAAAAAAGTATTTTAAAATTAATGAAACCTTTAGAATTAACTTATGTTCATATTGATATAACCACTAAACCTTTGAAATTTGAGAAACTAACTCTGGATTATCGGCTATTGGTCGAAAAAGTTGGCATCAGTACATTTCTAATACTAGGAATAGTTAAAACAATAGTTCACCCAAAACAAAGCATTTGGTCATAATTTGCTTACCCTCCTGTTGTAACAAATATGTATACATTTTCTTATTTTATACATATGTTTTATGAAATAATTTGGGTCCCCATTGACTCTCATTATAAGACCACTACTGTAAAAGTCAATGGCGACCCAAAGAAACAGATTTCAAAAGAAAGTCCCATAAAATGTTAACAGCAATAATATTTCCCCAGGGTGAAATTAAACCCTAAATTGCCTTTCTCAAGCATGCATAAACACTTCTGTTCGTTTAGAGATGGATAAACAGATCTCAGAGTCGGGAAGTTAACTCAAATACTTTTAGTGAATGAAACACAGTGCATTCACATGAGCAGTTGTATTTGTTTAAAATCAAGCTCTCTTTTACAGGAAACAACTTTTGTGCCAGTTTTCCTTGTGTTCCTTCACTAGCGGCTGGATTGTGCGGTTGGAAACTGCGGATTTGGTCTACTGCCCACATTCCCACATGTGTAGGAATCCCACCATTCTGCCAGCCATGTAAAAATGTCAAAGCAAGTCATAAGTACCGTGGGTAGGGATGTCTTCAAATGTGTTTTTGTCAACGGGAAATTAGAGAATGTGATTTCAGAGAACATTTACACTGTCTTTCAGCACAGGGCATAATGCGTCTGTTCATAGGAAATCCAGTCACAGAAAGACGGCATCCTAAAAATACAACACATAAAGGACTAGTTAGCAGAAAATGTCAAGTCTTTCATCATTTACACACTCTCTGGTCATTTCAAACCTGTTTGACTATCTACTTTCCCCATAACACAAAAAACATATTTTGAAAAAGGTTGTTAAACAGAAACCAATGGTCACCATTAATTGCATTAACCAATGGTTACCAACATTCTTCCAAATATCTTCTTTTGTGTTTTGACAAAGAAAGTCATACAGGTTTGAAATGACAAGAGTGCAAGCAGTGACTAAGAAGTGTCATTGCGGGGTGAACCATCCCTTTAAGAAGCACACAACACTCAAATAGCAATACTGTACATACACATTCGATCATCTCGGTTCCCAACACCCTCAACTAAGTAAAAATGAGACTTTTGACTTTTTCATACATTCCACAGCAGAATTGATGTCATTTGTATGATCTTTGAAGTTGCGGTTAGACATATTGACACAGAGAGTGTGTTTGAAAATGTTACCACAGATCAGCTCCGTATGCAACGATGTTAAGTCAAAGCACCTCAAATGTCAGAAGAGTTATTAAAACAGCATGGTTGAGTCATTTCAGTATTCGGTGTCGTGCAGACATGATACAGAGGGGCATTGTGTGTGTCTGCCCCCATGGAAGGGACTTTGTGCCGAGCGGATGTCGGCAATGCGTGTGAATCATGTCGTCCTCCATTCCACAGAAACTAGACTAGAATAAATGTATTACATCTTAGATCTTAGACCTAGATATGCAGATTGATGTACACATGGGCTATTTTGTAAACCTGCAGAGCATTTCAAAGTGTCTAGATTTTGTGAATGCCATTTTAAAGTCAATCACATATAAATCATATGACAAACAAGTTAAAACCGTGTTTACAGTGAGACACTATTTAGTATTAATATGTTTTAGCTCGTTTGGACCACTTTTATCCGTTGAAATTTGATGTTAAAAAAATCATAACTTTTTCTTTTTATGATAATGTCACTTTGCATGTATCTTCTCCATCAAGATCATTTTAAACCCACACGAAACACACTCCATTTCATATGTTCTGGCCTTTCAGAGAACCTTAATTGTAAAGTGCGATTTAATGTACAGATGACCCAGAAAATATCTTCCAGTGTTTCTTTGTTCCATATGGGGGATTGTTTTCAAGTCTAAAAATAACTCCAAGCTTGAGAGGAAACATACCCGTGTCTGACTCTATGTCTGCCTTTGAGATGTGTGCGGATGGAAAGTTGAAGGGGTTACGAATTAGTAAATCGTAAGATCTGAAGTAACATTCTTTGACATTTCTCAAATCCTTTTTTTATTTGGTCTTCTATTAAATTTTTATATGATTAAACAACCAGCCTAAGCATATCAATATTGTCATGTTTTCAGTATTACTCAAGGGTAACATTTTTAGATCTTCTGATTCATCGGCCATGTGTGAGTGTGTTTCTCATAGTGAGATATAAGTCAGATTGAAAGTACAGTCAAATTAGCACCAGACCTCAATGAATATTGATCTCAACTGCCACTTAGAAGCTCTTTTATATGTGTCGCTTGAATCTGTGACTTGTAAAATAGTACTTTTATTAAGGTGGTAGTTCAGCCAAAAATTAAAATTATATAATTATTTACTCACCCTCTTGTCATTTCAAATAGGTATGGCTTTCTTTCTGCAGCAGAACCCAAAAGAAGATATTTTGAAGAATGTTTTGAAGAAAACTGACAGCAGTGGCACCCAATCACTTATATCTTATGGATTCAAAACAAATGCCATTTTCCTTTTAAACATTATTTAAAATAACTTCTTTTGTGTCTTTGGGAAAAAAGTCAGGCATACAGTTCTCAGTTGACACGAGGGTGAGTCAATGATGAGACATTTTCTTATGGGTCTTAAATTGATTATGTCAAAAAGAAACATCTAATGTATCTAAATTAATTTTAGACCTATAATAGTGTCATTATTTACTAACCCTTTGTCTTTTGAAACCTGTTTGTCTTTCTTCTGCACAAAACAAAAAATACATGTTAAGAAAAATTGATGACTATCATAAGCGGTACCCATTCACTTCTATTGTATGAACACAAAACAAATGCCATTTTGAACATTTTTTGAAATATCTTCCTTGGTATTCTGTAGAAGAAAATCATACTCGTATGAAATGACATGAGGGTGAGTAATTATTGACTCATTTTTATTGGCCTAAAATTTCATTGGCCTACATCAGATGTTTCTATTTGTCAAACAGTTACAAGACGTTTACAAAAGATTTCACTCTTTGTCTGGTGTTTTTGCGTCATTTTTTATTTTCAGACATGACAAGATATATTAGCTGATGTGTTCAGAGATAACTTTCACAGCTACATTCATCAATGATAACAGATTTTATGCATAACAGATATACTCAAATAAGAGAATGATGGTGGAAAGTTGAGAAGACTGCTGGCCCAAAAACTGGGACATTCCAGCGAATATAGTCTAACCAGAACAAGTCTGCTTCATTCTTATGTTACATTTCAATGGCTTTTTACTCTGACAGGCCTCCCAAGAGTAAAACGAAGAAAAAGAAAAACATGGCAGCTGTGGTTGTTTGCATATTTAATTTAAGGCCGGGAACTTTCGCTGAGAAACAAACTGTAAAATATCTCCAGCTGTTTTGCTCAAACTCCAACATTTTTTAAATTCCCCTAAGTGGACGCGACTGAGAAACAAAAATAAATTGGTAAAACGAAAGAGCGGGAGCTTTATTTTAGCTCGCTTTTAACTTCACCTCTTTAGCGAGATGGGTTTTGTTGACGTTGGATCGGGTTTTGTCATCACAGGTGCTACGAGTCACACACTGTATATGCCGTCAGGTAGTAAAATTGGGATATTTTCACCCCACAAGGTTTTCGTGAGCGTGCCCAGTGGAGAGTGCAGGGCGTTGTTCTGGGCGGCTTTCTCGACGTGCGCATTCCAGAGACGATGCTTGTTTCTCTTTCATACATTATTTTCACATTGTTTTGTCAAAAAATATTTAGACAGCCATGATTTAAGACAAGAAGGTCTGCACCAGGGCTAGCCAACTCTGGCTCCGGAGGTCAACTGTTCTGTAGAATTTACTTTCAGGCCCAATCCAACACACCTGCCTGTCATTTCCAAATAATCTTAAAAGACTTGAATTGAAGAGATGAAGTTAACCTCTAGGTTCTCATTTGTGTAGGTTTGATGCTTAAAGTCTGTGTCCGCACTACTCTGTGTCATATTTACTCACTATCTTGTCATTGTAAGCCTGTATGGCTTTCTTTCTACACAAAGGAAGGTATTTTGAAGCAAGGCACTCATTCACTTCAGGAAATCAGAGTTAATTGGTGACAACTTTCTTCAAAATAACTTATTTTGTATTCTGTAAAAGAAAGTAAGTCATACAAGTGGGAAACACCAAGAGAGACAGTTAACGATGACAGAAATATAGTTTTTTGATTAAAATGAAAAATTATTTCTTGTGGCATGATTAAATCACAAAATAAATCAATCGCAAAAATAAACACTTTAATTAACTAAGTAATAATTTTTAATGAAAAGTATTTAATCAATTGATCCAAAATCCAACAGTTAATGTCTCAGAAATTAGAAATATGTTATATGTTTATTTATTGACAAAAATAAGGATTTATAAAACTAACATACATTTGTCATAAACATCAATATTTTTGGTGGATTCGGATAAAATCTTTTGAGTTAATCAGATTTACTTACTTTTACTTGCATATACTCGTAATTCAAACAGTATAAATACTTACTTACCAGGCTTTGAAATGTAAAACTTTAAATTGTTTCTTTTAAAATAGCTAAACATGTTTATTCATAAACTTAAGCTACAATTTTCATACAAAAAAAAGACAAAAACTAGACAGATTTGTGTTCTCACAGAGGCGTAAAGGTCTTACAGGAAGTTTAAAATGCCACTTCACAACATCAAAGACCTTGATGCACTTTTCATAAGAAAACAAGTGCAATGTATACTTTTCCTTTTTTTGTTAGAATTTTGTCAAGTTTAAGACATGCAAGCACATTAACCATTATGGAATGTTGCACAGCTAAACGTACATTTTAGTGGTTGGATGAACAACAACACAAAACCTCAAAGTCGACCAAGCGCACAATGATTTCCATTCAAGCTTACAGGGGCACAGGTGTGCAGACACCGTCAAGGAGGAAACGAATACCACAGCGTATGCAGTCGCAGGTCGACTTAAGGAAACAAAATACCAGTGCATCGGCAAAAATTAAATAAACTAAAATGTCCAAAGAAAGCCTCAAGGTCTAAAAACATCAATGTTGTGAAAGCTTATTTTACATATAGTCAAACAACAACTGCAGTGCGTCATCAATGGTACATTTTGAGGTTATGATACCACATGTGATGTGTTTGTAATTTCAGGCTCAACAGAAGGAGATGTGAAAACTGATGCTGAACATACAGAACATACAGTACTTGCAGGAAATGAGTCATTTAATAGTATTTGCATGTACCTTATTCCCTAGCTATACTGTTTGTGATCAGGTCAGGTACAGGGTCCCACACAGACGGATGTGTTTGATGAAAGGAATGATATATATATATATATATATATATATATATATATATATATATATATATATATACACATACAGAAACATATATAAATTATATATAATGAAACATATAAAGAATCATACATATATGACAGAACTTTAGTTTTTTTATTAAAGGGAAATGTATATATATATATATACACATAAACACATATATAGATAGCATAGAAAAAAACATATAAAGAATCATATAAAACCACAATAATATTATGATTTATCAAATTTAATGTAATCTAGTGGTGAGGTTATGAATTGCATCTAACTGCTTATTGAGTGTTCACACCATGCTAAAATTGCGCAGACATTTTTAGTATACTCGCTTCATTCGAAAAGAGCTTTTTTATGACTAACCAGATTGCCATTTACTATCTTCCAAGCAAGATCCATCTCATAGTTTTGGGAGCAACATATAGTGACGATCATTTTGTCCTCCATTTTTTTTATTCCTTAACGTAATCGTGTAACTTCCAAAGCAAGCTCTTGATTGATTAGAAAAGGGGGAATTTCCACAAAAGTTCAATGGGCGATTGTTCGGGAATCACACGTTGCAAGGATGTCTAACCACGTCTTTGATTTGACTTAAAATGTAAATTACTTGTGCTTAATACTTCATTCTCAGCAACCACTCGCCCCTGGAGCACCACGGTGGCTTATTTCGGCACTTTGATGAAATCCCATTTCATTCTTTGCCGAAGGAGAACTTTTTTCAAAATGTGCTTTTCAGAGCAGTTTATCCATTAAGGGCTATTATAGTAACATGGAGACAAATTTCATGTGATGAGACCCACACTGTATGTAGATGAAAAGTTATTTCATAATTAAAACATAATAAACGTGTTTATACTCCTCTGAAAACATAGTTATGTATATTAGATTGCATTTTTATCAATAGATTATCCTTACTATAACACATTCGCGCTTTAAGATTTGTAAAGATTTGTATTACTTGTAGGGATTCTCGAAATAAAAGTCATTGGCTGAAGTTAAGTTATAATCAAACAACATGCTTTTTTCATTTATTATTATTATTATTATTATTATTATTATTATTATTATTATTATTATAGAACTTCCCCATTGCATGTAGTCAATTGTTAAATGGGGTTTTCTCTATTTTGTTCTGCTTTTTCAAAGAAAAATATAAAAAATGCAGCACTACAGTTTAAAAATATTTATTTGTCATATTTGATATGATTTCTAAAGCAAACTCCGTGCTGGGTGCTATTTGATCGCATAATCCATTTGGCGTTTTCACTCTTTCGGCTGAACACTGAATTTGATTTGATGTTATTTTCGTCCCAATGATTTCGGTTGACAAACAGTCGGGCGTCCCTAATTATTTGTGTCTGAATTTGACATTTGTTCCTGAAAACAACACCACGCTGTGTTAGTTTCAATACTCTCGTTCCATTCCATGATCATTATACACAAATACTCAAATCCGTATTTCACATCCATTTATTTGCTTGGTGGCCATGTGACATAAAAAACTCTTCTATCTGCGGTTAGGGTTTCGTTTGCAACCTTCCACGTATTCTCATAAAAACCTTCAGTAAACAAGCCTGTGACAGGAAAAAAAACACGATCCATGGTTCTTGTTTTGCACATCTCCTTTGGAAGACAAACTGCTGTGTTTGAAGGTTGAAGGAAAGTGCAAAGCGCAGTAGTGTGAACGAAGAAAAAACATTGTACAACAATGACAGCACTATGTAGTTCGCTTGTAAAATCCCACGTGAGCTTTTGTGAAACCTATAGCTTCCAGTACTATACTGAAGTTACCGTAAGGAACAAGGAAAACAAAAACGAAGGGTGATAGCCACAGAATGTATGTAAATTGACTTGTGAAAGTTTGTGGTATGACCAGCAGAAGGCCTGACACACACGAAAACATGCTCTCTGTTTTCAAACACACGTGTAAGGAATGTCTGCATATTTGCAAATTATGAGTCATTCAGAGCTTTAACTATATAAACGCTTCCTGGCAATCAGTTAAGGAGAAGCCCAGTTTGCAATGGGTCCTGAATCCCACAAACTATGGGGGTCATTTTCACCTGAAAGGGAGTTAGACAGGAATTCACCTTCCTTGTTAATGTAATAGTCATGTTGATGCATTGATGCATTTGTGTAAATATTTGGGATCATGACGCGAAAATGTAAGGGTAGATATACATTCATGGGTTATCATTTATAAAAAACTCTTAACACAGATAATAGTTAAAGCGCCATCTAGAGATGAATGTACAAATGTTTTAGAGATTACCTTTAAGTGACGGTTACCCCAGAAATAAAAACTGTCACTGTCATTTATTCATTCTTTTGTCATTTAAAGCCAGTATGAAGATATTTTGAAGAATGTTGGTAACTGGCACCAATCTCCTTGCATTGGTACTGTTTCCACACTATGGTGTTAATGTACAGCACCACTGTGGTTATGAGCATTCTTCAAAATATCTCATGGTGACAGAATATACAGTTTTGGGTGAACTGTTGCTTTTTCTATTCTTAGGACTGTAAAAAAGAACTGTTGAAACCAGCCTATGATTACATGCTGACCAGAGCAGCCTGAGCCAGCAAATAATACAAATGTAGTTTTGACTGGTTTTAATTTTCTTCATCAGGGAAAGTGAGTTTTTATATTTTATGTATACTTCAAAAATACAAATTTGAAATACTCAATATGAAAATGCAGTTGCACCAACATCAGATAACAGTGTGTAACAGTGTGTAGCTTCTCTTTCGCAACCCCTATTCAAAAAATACCAAAACCGATTACTTTACATAAAATGTCGAATGTAAATATTCAACAGAAACCTGTGAAAGCTGACCCAACAGCTCAACTGATTAATCATTCTTTCACCACGGTAAATCATGGCGTTTTAATGTAAAGGCTTCAGTACCAGTTAGCAGCTTTGTCTAAAATGTAATAATAAATATGAAATTAAAAATTGTTCAGACAGCTCAGCAAAATTCCAAGCAGTGATACGCAGTGACATTACATCTATACATAAATTCCTGTGACGAATTTGGCCTCCTCTTAGTATAATGCTGGGAACTCATGCGGTGACCAGACCCACAGTTGTTGCTCAACACATTTCGTGAAACTCTTGCTTTCTAAACACTTCACGTTCCTTGTCCACTATATATGATGAGCTTTGGGAGAAACTCAATTCTGTATGGCATAGTTTCGTGGTATTGTCAGATTTCCCCGTCTAGATTTACCGCATCAGCAATTGTGAAGTTACCTGTCATCAGTTCCCAGACAGAGTATCATGTTTAAATCAATTCAGGTGTATAAAGTATTCTTTTTCATGTTTTTTTCCCGTACAATTACTTTAATTCAATGGAAATTGTACCATAAAATCTTGATGATGTCATCGTTTACTCACCATTAATGCATTTTAAACCTGTTTGACATTTATATTTTTTGGAAAAATTAAAATATTTTTTATATAATTTAAATTACATTATGATTAAAAAATGTCACTTTTTTGACTTATTTAACAGAATTAAAATGGATTCAAATATCACTCAAAACTTAGGATTGAGGATAAACTATTATGCAGAATTTCCAATAAGCACTTTTTAAACCCACAACAAACCACTCTAAATTCAGTGTTTTCTTTGGTTTTTCCAGCCGGCAACACAGTGCAAAGATGAATCTGATTTCTCATAACTTCTGCTAACTTGCCATGTGACATCATCAATGACACAACTACTGCAGCACTTGTTATGATGTCACATGTGAATGTTTCGATTCAGCAAACCATAGAAGTGTGTTGCAAGAAGCTGTACCACGTCTATACGCTGTCATTTACCATACATTCATGGCCACATTTACCAAACGTTCATGCCCACGGTTTCACACGGTCTCTTTCTCTTGCTTACAACTCACTGTCAAAAACCCAAACCAGGTGAACCACGTTGTAAGGTTTTGATGTATATGTCATTTGTCTTGGTGTCTTGATAAGTTATTGTATTATAATACTGTTATTAAAAAAGTGTGGGTAAAAGTGATTCATTCTGTATGTTCTCAAAGTCAGGGCAGGAAGTCAAACCATAAATGACAAGCTGAAGGCTTTCAATGCACACTGCAAAAGCCATCTTGGAAAAAATGTAACCAGTAAATAAGATTTGATCATAGTCTTCCATGCCTCAGTGTCTAGTGGTTTTAATGTTGTGAATCTGCGTTTGTGTATTTGTGTGTGTGCATATGAGCGAGCATGAGGGTGTGAAACTGTGCCGAGCTGATTTTCCAGGAAATAAGAGCAGATACATCACGTTTCACTTTGAGTCACACGTTCATTATATGCTTCGAGGCCTTGCATTGATTACTGAAAGACTGAAACTTCACATTTTTAACTTTAGAATTGAGCTGGAATTATCTATAGCATGCACCAATTTAAGTAAAATTCAAGACTTCCTAAGCAGTTCATCCACAGGCTTTAGAAGAAAAATAAGTTGCAGTTTTGTATAAATGAGTAAGCTTAAATTTAGATTATTTTATATCAAGGATAATTTTTCTATTGAGATTTAGCATTTGAAATCATTTTTAAAGTTTTTAATATTTTATATATATGCTTGCTTCACTAACATTTCATGAGATAATTTTTTATGAGAATTACAGTTAACATGTTTTAAATTTAGTATAATTAAATGTACACAAAAAAGGGTTATTGAATTTACTTAAATTGATCAGGTACAACTGTTCCACATGAATAAATTAAGTAATTCCAACAACCAATTCCTCTGTGCAATCGGAACCTGGAATTATTAGACAAAACTGAAAAAGCAATTTTTTTATGACACACAACTATATTTAAGCAATGAATGAAGCAGTTCACTGACCCAAAAAAAAGTTTGTTGGAATAACTTCTTTTTATCACATCGGTTTCACATGATTAAATTACGTTGTTTTAACATAACATTTATCAAATTTAAAGAGAAATGATGTTGAAACAACTTCATTTTATTATATCGAACCAATGTAGGATTGAAGCAAAATCAAGATGTCGTGTATAAAATTATGAAACCCACATTCCCATAAGGTGATTTTAAATTATTTCTATGGCCTTGTTCTGCTATACCATAAGTAAAGCAGCAGAGGACAGTAATGCTCTTTCTTCCAATGGAAAAGTCATTCTACATAACCGACGCCATTTACACCTTTTATTTTCAAAAATGTCATGCAGAACAAACCAAAAAGACAACAACTACAAAATAGATACATTTGAAATACATTTTATTCCTCCAAAAACACACTTCCCACCTTCGGCATAAAATAAAATTAAACACAACATCCCCGTTATTACCATTTATAATAAAAAGTGACGTGGTTGTATCCAAGACAACGATTATTGGTTCCAGAACGTAATTTTGTATGGTTTGCTTTTGGTTCTCTAAAAAAGTTTTCTTGGCCTTAATAGAGTGTTATTTTCAACTTCCCAGAACCTTCTCCGAACCAGAAATCATGTTCTATTTCCTTGAAGCAAACTGTCCAAGGGAACCAGAAACAAAGTTCTAACCACTATATGATAATTAACTGTACCTGCATGAAAACCAGTCTAAAATCATGAGTTATATTTTAGAATTAATATAAGAGCTGGTTAATAACATTATTATATGGTATGCTGGTTTAAAAGTGACAAATGACCCAAAAAGGATAACAATATAGGTATTCTCTCACAATCCATTATTTACTAAACAAAAAATAGAAGAGAAATAAAGAGCTAACCTATTATTATAGTCAGTGATTATAGACAGTCATTTTTGATTGACAGGAGATCACCGCTGAGGGGAGTTTCGGATGTACCCAAGTACCCGCTGTAAATAAAAATTGTGTTAACATGTGGATTTTTAAATATTCTATTTATATTCTATTATATACTACTTATTTTCAGCCCATTAAGGCAAATTTGAAACATTCATGTGGTCAGTATAACGATTGTCACATGTATCTTAATTTCTGATAATGCGAATTTATTATGTTATGTGGCCCAAATGTGCAGAAAAACACTTCACTTTATGCTGTAAGTTAATAAACATAACTCTTACATCATGTTCCCCATAAGTTCTTATTTAAGTTATTACAATCAAAAGAGAACCAGTATCGAAAGGTTCCCTGCAGGTGCTTTTTAGGCTTCAATTATGTGACCAAGACGAATCCGGTAAGGATCTATGTTGTGTTACACTAGATTAGTGGTTTAAGCTTAACAGACCCTGCCTTATAGGAAAAAACAACTAATAAACAATCTAAGGAGATTCCGTACTTAACGTCAAAGAATAGATGATGTAACTTTTGCCTTGTGATGACATTTAAAGCAACTGTACATTATTTATAGATATAACATTTTTGGGATGTGTTTTGTGGGACTAAGGCCTATTATGTTACACAGAATTCACTGTTCATGGGAAACTTGTTATTAAAGTCATGGTTCAGCTAATTTCCGGTGCAATTTGTGGGAAAAAGTGCACAGGATAAAATTGCTTGTTAATAATGAACTATTATCATTATTAAAATTATTATTATTATAATTAACATTTGACAATTAACATCAAATAAGTAAACAAATAAGTTATTTAAATAATTTATAATCAGAAGTTGTATTCCAGATCTAGATGTGCATTGCATAATGCTTCAGTGGCATTATGACAATAAAAAATGGAAAACTATAAAGACAGATTGGTCATCTCTATGCACTGGTGTGCATCCTTATCAGTGTATGACATCAAAATACAGCGAGGAAAATTAAAGAGTAAAGATTCTGCTTCTTTTTTCCTGCATTTGAACCTCAATATTGTCTCAAACTGCTTTGAAGGCATCTTGTAGACTCATGGCCAGTGCCTTATAGATCTGTGATTACTGTCATCGTTTGTGCACTTCACACACTGCGCAACATGTACAGAGTTTTGAATAAGTACCTACTTACAGACTGATTTCTGCATGTGTGGCGGTAGTATAAAGTGGTATGGGACGTACTGCACCCGCTATGTTTGTTGCTCTTTGACCTAAGACGAATTCCGGCAACCAATTCCGGAAGTCATGGCCTGGTGGTTCGAGTCTTGGACTTGTGATCCGAAGGTTGCTGGTTCGAGACTGGGAACCAGTGGGAATACCTCGACTGAGGTGAGTCCCTTGAGCAAGGCCACGTCCCCCCCACTGTTCCCCGGGTGCCGCAGCATGGCTACCCCACTGCTCCGGTTGTGTGTTCACAGGTGTTCACTTACTGCGTGTGTGCACTGGGATGGGTTAAGTGCAGAGCACAAATTCTAAGTATGGAACACGATACTTGGCCACACATCCCTTCACTTCACTACAGTGTGTGCCGTGACCTTCACTAATACCTTGCCATCAGTATAAACAAGAATTTAAATTTTTTATACATAGATTTAAAAACCTAAAACCTACTTTAAGTTTTCCACTATTTTTATTTGATAACCTTTTAAATTTTACCCTTGCGCAGCTCCCGTTGGTGTTTTTTACCTACTGTTAAGTGCATACTGAGGTTTTGGACGTCGTGACTCATATTATTTTTATCGTCTATTATATAGTATTAAGTCATGAATATATAGAAGTCATGGCCTACTGGTTATAGAGTTTGACTCCTAACCCTTGGGTTGTGGGATCAAATCCCGGGCCACCAATACCTTGACTCAGGTGCTCAGGGTGTGTTTTCACGGTTGGTGTGTGTTTACCGCTGTGTGTGTGTTCACGGTGGTTGTGTGTTCACTGCTGTTTGTGTGCACTTTGGATGGGATAAACGGAGAGGACAAATTCTAAGTTTGGGTCACCATATTTGGCTGTATGTCAGGTCACTCTTACTTTCGCTTTCACTTTAGTAGAAGATTTCGGAAGCAGCATGACTATATGCACCCAAACTGCCAGACGAAACAAAGGCCCACACTCAAATTATTAAATATTTAACCAAAATATTTTTTTTCCAAACATACATCTTATGTAAACAGGGACACAGACATAGTCCTGAAAATAAAATATGGGAAAAAAATCTTATTTGTGGGTAATTTAAGATGCAAAGGAGATGCTTGTCACCACAGACATGTGAAACTTATATGTACCAATTACAATATATTTTAAATATTATAAATTTCCTTTAAGACAAGACTTTTTTCATAAATCTATAATCTTCATTAATCACTGTGTTTTCATGATAGTAAGTAAAACTGTGGTAAAATGTTTATGAAGCAGTAAAAAAAATCACTGAAAATCATTTACTGTTGTTTGGTGTGGCAGTAGAATATGTTTTCATTTCAATTACTGGATTACTCCAATTTGTAAGAATAGTGTGATACTGTTGTTATTGGACAAATGATTGAGACTACGATATTAATGGTTCATGAAGATGTTTGTTTTTAAATGTCCAGAGGGCCAAAGAAAAGCCAAGTCAAGAAAACTGCTAAATTGTTGATAATTTCAAATGTTGATGATTTCTGTAAAACAGAATATCACCCGATGAATCCAAATCATTCAGTTATCATAGACTTGTATGTGTGCAGACAAAGAGGGCAAGACGATAAAAGGTTTTGGAACTCTTACTCACCTATGCATTCATATTTTTCCCCAACATTTCAAAATAAAAACAAAGTGATATATGTAATCAAATAAAGAAAGGGAACTTTTAGAAATTGTAATAACAAAAAAATAATATGATGAAATAAAACATGTTATATTTTTGATCAAAAAAAATATTTTGCTGTAATTTTACCAAGCAGTTTCTTAAAGTCTGAGCTGTTTTTCTCCCTGTATATTCTACACTATTCTGTTCTTTCATCAATATTCGGTCAAAGTCATTTATTTAAAAAAGATTTACTACATAAATATAAGTTTTGTCCGGAAAAAACATGAATCTTGCTAATTTTTTTAATATCTTAAACAAATTTCTAGATATTTAGTAATAAACCACCATTTGACAGTGTGTGTGTGTGTGTGTGTGTGTGTGTGTGTGTGTGTGTGTGTGTGTGTGTGTGCGTGTGTGTGTTTGTGCGTGCGTGCGTGCGTGCGTGTGTGTGCGTGTGTGTATCTATGTGCGCGTGTGTGTGTGTCTGTGTGTGCCTTACACTGCTCTGGTCTTTGATCTTTTAGTTGCAAGTCATTCACCTTAAATGAAATGTTTTAAGATTATTGGCACATACCAAAAAGAGATCATACGAAATAAAATAAAAACTAAAATTATTCTAAGACCCAAAATAAGCATTAATACTGCGTGTGCTTATTCCATTTAAACTAGTTCAGATCCCCAGAATCTCTTAATTGATGCTGAAGTTTAGAAAGATGCCATATATACAAGGCCCGAATATTTCAGCAGCTATTGCTGTTTCAATCAATTCCTTGTGACAAAAGCTCTGTGCCAAATCCTCAACAATGAAGGATGATTCTATTAACACAGCTAATGAATACATCCGATCGGCATGCTGAGAAAATGTTGAGTGTGAATTATTTCAACAGGAATCTCACAATGCAAATAAGCAGCGAGGCATTTTGAGTGCTTTTCAAACATTTGAGCTTTGGGAAACGTGGATGCTAAATAAAAGTATTTAGTTATGCACTACAAGCTGAAACTTTTATTTAGGGAGATTTGAACACAATATGTCTTATGGAAAGCTCTCAAGTCTGCACTGAATTATTCAGGAACAAGAAAGATCTCTTTAAAACTTCCTTGCATAATAGCGGTCTTGTTTCAGGCGGTATTTCAAACTCTTTCTACTAAATTGAAACAAAAAAGAGATTCAGGATGCATTTAAAGCTTAACCTGACTTTAACCATTGATGTCAATCATCCTTCTGTATTTATTCTTTCACAAATCTGTAAAGGAATGTGTGTTGACCTTCTGCTTCCTTAACATTGTGCCAGGTTCTGTACTCAAGGGCTTCACTGAGGTCCTCTCTTTGTATACATTTTTGAAGCCCAGATCTACTTATTTTAAATGTTTTTTTAGGTCTTATCTAAAAATAAAAGTGCACCATAAAGGAGACTGCAGAGGACAAGCTTGGTGAAAAAATGGACGACCCTGCCACCTGTTGGTCAAACATGATTATTGTAAATTAATCCACAAATCAGCAGCATGGATATAAAAGGGGATTTACAATTTTGAAGTATAAAAATGACCCCTGTGATGTGGGAAAAATAAATTACATTTAAATAAATAAATACATACATAAATGGGGGTTTAAACAGAGAGCCAATAATGTGTTGTATGTATATGTATGTATTAAAGAAGCGTTTCCTTTATTTCACAAACAAAGGTGTTTGAAAAGACAATTATGAGTTAAGTGTAGTTTTGATTCTTTTATTATTAATATTATTATTAGTAGTAAATTTAGTATTTATATTTATTTTATTGTTAATATTATTATTAGTCGCACACTCAAAAATAAAAATAAAAACTTTTTTACATGAAACCATTAATACTGAATAAATAAATAACAATTTTAAATACTTTTAAAATTGTGTGTTTATGTAATAAAATATTATTAAATCTGAATTGCTCAAATTTTACAAATAAGAATAAAAATATTTGTGTATATTACAAAAATATGTTTGTAAATAAATACCTTTCATGTTTTTAACTATATTAAAGTACTTTTTTATGTTTTATCATATTTTCCAATAAAAAATTCATTAAATGTTTTAAAATATTTAATTAAGTTAATAATTTTTTTTTATTTTTGTGCTATATAAAAAATATATTTTGTACAATACTTATAAACTATTGTAATTAATGTTATTACTTCTAATAGTAGCAGTATTAATATTACTAGTATGATTATATTTATTAATAGTAATGTGATTAATATAACGCTTAATATTTATCATATAAGGATTGTAACCACATTACTATTAATATTTATACGAACAATCACAATTACATTAACAGTCATGTTAATATTTATATATAAACATACTGAACATGCCTATTATATAATAAATATTTAATAATGTGAATATTAATTATAAACCTTGTCAGTTATCCTAAAATACTGCAGGATAATAAATAGTTTTGTAATGCAATACTTGTAAATAAGGCCAATGACACCAGGACAGAAGCCTTGGTAGGTTAATAAATGTATTATGATCTTGTCAGTATTTTTTCTCTTTATATTTGCAGTTGGAAAAATCCAAACAAACTTTTTAATCCTCAAACTCTGGTAAGCTTATAAACATGGTGAGAGATCCAAACTAATGTGTAATATGGGAAAAGTAAAGTCGAATGCTGTGCATGGCTTTATATCTGCAAGAAATGTCAGTCTATGGGACTAATTCTGCAAACACTCGAATGTCATGATGTTCCCATTTTCCAGATTAAAAAGACCCCATACTGATACCCAAGATGGAAGATGGAGTCATGAATACTACAATAAATTCAACACTGAACATCACTGAACCATAATGAGATGTTTTATGGCACATAATGAAAAGCTTAAAATTCATGATCTCCATGTCTTGAAGTGCTGGAGATTTCTCTTGTCTCACTTTTAACATTCAGATGTTACATCACAGATAAAACCTTAAAATACTCTCAATCCAGAAGATGTTTCCTCAGGAATAGAATTTGGTCAACCTTAGAAAATTGAACTTCTTTTAAATATAACTTAATAACAGAATAGCAGACTTTAGTTTGTCAATGAGGTATTGAGGGTTAACATACATTTGTTAACAATGTCTGTCCTCACCAGGTTAATAATGTTATATATCAGATTGTTTGAGACTCTATCAAATAGAAATATAAATATAAAATAAGTATTCACTGATAAAGCAGTGGTTTGTATTTCTGCAAAAAAAATATTCTACATTACATACCTTACAATTGTAATATTTTATGTGTAGTATGTTATATTTTTTATGTCATATATTAATACAATTTAAATGAGTTCTATCAGTGGAATATTGTATTTTTACTTCAAATTAAATTTGCAATATATAGCTTACATAGCTTTATAAATCTGAAGTGTCCTTGAGCTTGGGAAAGACGTTTTACAAATTACAAAGTATATATTTAAATAAATGAGACTCTTTTAAATGTTGTAGACAGTTTTAAAATTTTTGTCTTTTATAACTTTAATTGATAAAAAAAACACTGATTAAAGTACTTTCTGTATGTGGTTTAAGCACAGATTTTGTTTAATAATCAACTATGCTGAAAATGAGATTTAAATGTATAATGTGAAAGAGTCCGTGGGAGTGGTTTGAAAGCATCTTTTGTTAACTGTTCTTATTTTACTTTTATATTATATGCATATACTGATCCATGCATTAACACATAATAAATGACAAAGTTAACATGACTCTATAGTGTGAAGAGAATGCGCTTTTCTTACGGTCTAATCATATAATGTGGGGGATTGGGAATAACGACACTTGATAAAAAAATACAACTTAGGAAATTTACAAAAATAGTTAAGTGTGTTGACTTGGATAAATGACTTTAATGCGATCACTAGTTTGTTAATAGTGATGTGTATTTACCAGCATCACTGCCTTTAGGTGTGTATTGTGTTTTGCTATTGGACAATTCCGTGGAAATGTCAACCTCAGCAAAATCTTGAAAATCAAAACTTTTACCATAGGCTTTTACAATAGAAATATAGTTTATAACATATATTCTAGTCCCTAATATTTAGTGCGTAATTTTTCATAGTCAAGTAAGGGCCGTTTCAAGTATTGTCACATCCAGAACATTTTACTCATATGTGTAAAAATGTAACTATAGTAAATAGTTCATGTTTTATTAAAGCAATTCCTAGTCCAATCGGCGGAAATGATTGCTTCTGGTTTAAACATTGTAATTCGCTGAAATCTAAAGAAGTTTGTTGTCTCGCAAAACACTGTCCTTTGTCACATCCATAACGCATGTTAATTCATCTGTTTTAAAATAGAAAACTTGTTCATAGATTTATATTTTTCCAATCTTTAAACACTATGAACATGGGTATTGTATAATATAAACAGTTGGTTCAGGTTACTGGTACCTTTTAAGTAAGTGTGCTTATGTCAAGTCCATAACACAAAAAGTTTCATCCATAACGCTGGAATTAAAGATAGTTATACATAAATACTAAACTTACAAATGAGTCTTACACATCACTTTTGGCCACTATCATATGATGGAGCCATTCAAATATACTGCATAATATGAAAAAATCTAAATTATGAATCATATTTAGCCTTTATTCACATTTCTGATATTTCTTTTATCAGCCTTAATGAACAAAAACTCCAACGGCCTACCGCGCATCCCACGGCGCCGTGCATGAAAGCGCGTGTACATGCACGCGCCCGGTGGGTGACTTTTGGCAATGGCTTCTTCCATCTGTGAAGGGGTATGCAAGCAGAGAGCTCACTGCTGAGGTTCTTCTCTGGCAAACATGTTTCTGGGTCTCCCTCTTGAACAGATGGACTTCCTAGGAAATTTAGACGCCTTGTACCATCATCCATCTCTATAACGACCATGCGAACCAATCAAAAGTGCTAATTTACACCCACCATAACACTCGAAAAGCCTAGCAACCATTTCAGAACCAGACTTCTGCCATTATTATGTGGGCCTTGGCGTGAGTAAGAATAATGTCAGCATGTTCTCAAAGCACGCTCATGAAGTAAATAACTGAAATGCTGCATATCAGTCTGCGGCAAATGACGGTTGTATAAAAGGTCGAAATAATATAAACAAAAGACTTTTTTTTAGACAAATGATTCACTTTAAAGCCAGCTTAATTAAGACGGCGATGAAAACCATAGCTGCGAAGAACCTTTTAACCATCTTTATTTTTAAATCCAAACACACGAACACTGACAACAGTTACATCTTTGTATGAAGGCTGCGTCCTCCGGAGTTCACATACATCATCTAGGTTTATTGTGTTTTTTCATTTAAAGTATTTCAAGGTAGAAATTATACTAGAATGATAATTTTATAATGTTTTATTTAAGGGAAATGTGACAATATTGATAGCTTAGGCTATCAAAGGACGCAGCATTTGAATTGAGTCGCAACTTAAGTGCAGTGCTCTGGGATGCAGAGTACAGCATTTTAATTTGTTTTCATCAATCTGTCTGAACACAGATTGTATTAAAAAGGTGTTCTTGTGTGCATTTTTTACATTTTATATTTGACAACATCTTTGTTGTGTAAATGTACCTTAAATTCTTGCAGATTTCCTAGTCATGCCGTATAGTTCCATAAAGAAATCTGTTGCTGGGAAGATTCCCATAATGGAAAAAAGTAAAAAGTGGTTCTTTTTAGTTTTAAAAGTTTTTCTTCTATGGTGTTGTTGCATACCAGCAATACCATTTAAGGATCATTTTTCATTATTGCTTGGTTATTTTTTCCCAAAGAAATACCAATAACCAGAAATGTCTGAAGTCAAATAATACCTTAAATGACTCTCTAGTTCTTGAAAAGCTGTTTAAATGTGTTTCATTGGTTAAACACAGAGAAAGATATTTGGACAAATGCTTGTGACCAACAATTCCTGAACCCCCCTGACAACCACAGTAGGAAAAATTATAATGACCTCTATACTTTTTGCTGGCCAACATATTTCAAAACATTTAATTTTGTGTTCAACAGAACAAAGAAAGTAACTTTTCCTACTTTGGTAGTCAATCAGGTGCAAGAACTGTTTGATTATAAGCATTCCTCTAAATATCTTCCACTGTTCATCAGAACATTTATAGATTTAGACATTTTTGGAAATATTACACAAATTTGTGACGGGGACTTGTGTGCTTTTGTCTGTTTAACTCTCACTTAATGAGATTCATCAATTTTCTCAAGAAATCTTTTTTTGTGCTCCATGGAAACAGCCAGGCAGGTCTAAGCGACATAGGGGTGAGTTTATAAAGAGAGATTTTTATATGTGTGTGATCGACTACTTGAATTAAAAGCTTATTAAAACTGAAAGGTCCAACAGTTCTTCTTCGCTGGATTATGATTGGTGGTTTAATCATGCTTCAGTTATTCTAGAGCAGATGATAGAAAATAATAATTGCTATATTGCTTCTACTTATTTAAGGCTCCATACTGCGGAATAAAACAAACCAGCCACTCTTCATACAAATTCCAGCATCCACCATGAACTCGGACCTGAAATATCAGCCAGTCCCTGCACAGTCTTTTATGTTTATTAATCTGCACCATCTTAAAGGTCATGTGCAGGACATAACACAATCACTGGGGAGTCCAGCGATAGACAGTAATGAGCCGTTTCACATCAAGAAACTCAGACGATCCCTCTGAATGGAAAACTAGGCTCACATCTGTCTCATGAAGAAGGATACTGGAAAAATATAGGCATGATATTAGACTGGGAGTGTAATCAGCAGGGCCGGCGCTGACTTAATCTTGTGTGACTTTACAGAATGAGGTATTGAAGTGGCCACTAGGAGATGTGCTGCTAGCTTGGGTTTTATTACAATTCAATCAGACCTCCAAGAAATACTGTTTCTAAGATGATTAGACCTTAATCTCTGCAAAACTGCTTAGTTTCTAATGGAATCAGAATGAGAATATGTATTCAGTACCACTCGGGGTTTATGTTAAAGCTTACAATAGACCTCAGTTGTGTTAGACGGTATATTTAATTTGACATGGCTGCAAACGAGGCTGTGAGCATTACCAACAAGAAGAAATCACAATCTTTTTAATTTTAACTTGTTTGTTTTGTTTATACTGCTTTTTAAAATTTTATTGTGAGAAATTTTCTTAATAAAATCTTATGCTGTTCAAAATGGGATCTGAACAGTGTCGGAACTTTTTTAAATTAATATTAATTAAAATGATTATCTATTTATTATTATTATTATTATTATTATTATTATTATTATTATTATTATTATTATTATTATTATCATCATATTGTTAGTCTCATTATCAATGAGTTAATTCATATAATTATTATTTGTGACCCTGCCTATTAATTCCAGCTGAAGTCCTTTTTCCTCTTTTCTTCATAAAATCATTGTACATAACATAAGGAACATTCTTTTAAATACTTTCTTGATTTATTTAATATTGACCAAGTCATGCCATGTCAAAGATTAAAATGATAGTAAAATTAGAATGAGATTTTCTTACTTCTTACATTAATGTTAAACATTATGTGATGTTTCCTAAATATTTTATTAACCGTTAAAATATTGTGACATTATTGTATTTTAAAACTTTTAGTCTTGTGAAGATCACAATAATAAATATTTTGAAGAATAATGGGAAATGGTGCCCATTCAATCGCATTGATTTTGTGTCCATGCAATAGAAGTAAATCAGTGCCACTGCTCTTAAGTTATATTTGTAAAATATATTTTATACTCAAAATATATTTGTTTGTGTTTGGCAGAAAAGAATGTCAAATAGGAGAGAAATGACAAGACATGAGCAAATGATGATACAATTATAATTTTTTAAGTAAACTATCACTGTTAGGTTTTCTATACACCTAGACCAGTGCTGTATGTAGATACAAGTAGTTCCTTCTTTTGACAATCGAAATCAACATTTCTTTTTGCGGTTTGTCCCTTTGGGACCCCTATGGAGAAATGGACCAAACAATAGAAAAACAACTGAATAAAATTATGAGTAATAAATGCCTAAGGTTTGAAATACATCATTAAACATTGAAAACAAGACCTGAGCACCACACAAGGGTTAACAAAGTGAAAACCATGAGCTTTGAAAAAAACACCTCCAAGCAATAACTTTTTTTGAAAAAGAAACATTCTGTTTATAACACACAAAGTGTTGCGCTGTTGTATGCATTGGACTTAGTGGTACAGCTGACAAAACATGCAAATAAGCCCCTACAACATTTCAAGCGGACCAAAAGTCTGGAAAACAGCTGTGAGATTGAGCAATGATCTGAAACTAATGAAAAGGTTGAAATGAGGTTGTTTATTCAATGGGTTGGACAGTCTTAGTGTCAAATTTATTATGAGGCCTTCTGGTGCACCTGGGGTGCGCAGTCATCAGTCTTTATTGATTGACGATTGGCTTGTTTCAGTGGGACGCGGGACTTCCTTCACCATATTTTCCACTCATTTTAATGGTGCATCTTGCTGTATTAGAGACCCTCGGATCCTAAACCTCATTTTACTTTCCTTTATGAAAACAAAGGAAATCTCAAAGTTCAAGATAAAGCGAGTAACCGTCAGGATCAGATGTTTTGGACTAAAACCCAGAGAACCCAATCATTGTAGTCATCTTTACATCTGTGACGTGACGTCAGAGACCCGTTACGGAAGTAACTTGATTCACATGATGTTGTCTCGTCACTGGTGGTGATACAGTAACCAAAAGCCGATTGGATTGACCAATCAGAGATCACTGGGAGGCGAGCCTTAAAGAATTGGGAACCAAGTTTGAGTGTTTTTCAGACATGAGGAAAGCGAAGCAACAAGGTAGATATTATAATTAATAATGCGATCCTTGAAGATTTTGTGGCATTTATTGAGGACTCAAACAATTCAACAATTAATAGTTTTTCACCAAACAAGTTTGTCTTTAACGTCATCCCACCCAACGGCTCCTGAAGCAATTCAGTGTCTATCATTCAGACGCAACTACATCTTCCCGCATTCAACATCAAAAATAACTCAAGAACATAGTCTAGATTAGAATATAGAGTTGAGGGCCAGATAAGAGCTCGCAGATGTCTTTGTTTAAACTGGAGGCAGAGGAACTGGGTAGATAATGTATTAAAATCCATCCATTTGTGAATGGTAATTGCAAGAGAAAGGTTTGCCTCTTCTAATTTGACCTCAGGGCTAATCTTTGCGCTACTCTGAATCATCGAGATGTCCATTAGCTTTCATCTGTGACCTCTTTTAGCGTTTTGAGTGGAAATTTACCGAGACTGAATCATAAATTCCGTCTGGTCCTTTCTTCATGTGTACATCTTGTGCCGGCCCACCTTGTCCTACATTTAGACCTCTTAGTGCTTTGAGGAAGAAGAAAGTACAGAATCGGAAGACAAGCAAAGTGAAGCCTTGCGTTGCATTAGAGACAGGACCTCAGAGAGACTAATGTCTTTCTGTGTAATATATCAGCGCGTATCGTATAGCCGTCACTGTGAGGGATAGGTGTTCTATAAGGCGCTCTGTATAACATTCTGCTCTGCAGGACACTTTAATGATACTTTTTACATTTCTATCTACATTCATCTTTCTGGCAGATGCTCTCGGCTGTTACCCCTCTAGGCAGCATGAGGTGGAGATCAAATCCAAAGACAAAACCAAGAAGAAGCAAAAAGAACAATTGCTCAGAAATCAAGATGTGAAATTGTGCCTGGGGTCTATGGGGTATGAATGGTATACGGGTCTAAATCATGAGGTTTTCGGTCCTGGTCCAGATGGTCGACTAGCATGGTTGTGCTGTTTTAAGAAACGAATCAACAAAAATAAAAAAGGAACAAATTCTTGTATCAAATAGTTAGAAGAAGTGGGTTAAGCACTTCTAGGTTGAGGTTATTATGGCAACAAGCTCTTTTAGCCAACCAGCTTAGACAGTAAATAGAACAAAACACAACACAACTCAAAACACCATTAAAAAGGCCACAGAAAATAGAACAGAACAACAGGTTAGGAAATAATTAAATAGAATGATGGATTAAAAAACGATATAAAAGAAGAACAGATTGAAAATAATAGGATAATTAGGACAAGATAGGATTGGTCAGAATAGAATAAAATGAAATAAAACAACCAATAATATACAAAAATAAATCAACAAATATTGATAAATAAATAAAATAACTTAAAATATCGAAAATTAAAATAATCAAAAGTGTCACAAAATAACTGAATATTACACAAAATAAAAAGGAAAGAAAAATAGAACAAAAACAAGAAAATGGTAACATCAAATAAAATAGAATAGAATAACAAATAAAAATAAAAGAGAATGTTATGTGAAGTAATATAATAGATAAGAATAGCATGAAATATAATACAATATAATATAATATAATACAGTAAATCTTTTTCTACTTAAGCATAATAATTGTGCTTTTTATGGAATTTTTGGAACTTGATAGTTACAAAATATCCTGGCAGCAGTGATCAAGCAAATTCAAGGGATTGTTCACCAGAAACGAGAATATTGTATCATCATTACATTACATTTACATTTACATTTAGGCATTTAGCAGACGCTTTTATCCAAAGCGACTTACAATAGTCGAGGAGACAATGAAGCGGTAAATAGCCGATACAACAATAGGTGAACAAGTGCTACAACAATGTTACCAAGTTACACAGAGAGAGAAGTGACAAAATTATTATTTTTTTTTCTTTTTTTTTGATAGAGTAGGTTAGAGAAGAAGGTACTCCTAGTGAGTTAGGTGTAGAGGAAAAGATGAGTTTTTAGGTGTTTTTTGAAGATAGAGACCGAGTCTGACAAGCGTGAAGCCAGAGGCAGATCGTTCCACCATCGAGGAACTGAAGCAGAGAACGTTCGAGAGAGAGATTTCTTACCCTTTTGAGCTGGTACCACAAGTCTCAGCTCATTTGCGGAGCGCAGAGATCTTGAGGGTCTATACCTTTGCATTAGTGAGTTAAGGTAAGTGGGTGCTGAACCGGTGGTGGTCTTGTAAGCAATGAGAAGACATTTAAATTCAATGCGAGCTGCTACAGGAAGCCAATGTAGTTTAATGAAGAGAGGTGTTACATGGGTCCTTTTTGGTTCCTTGAACACCACTCTTGCCGCTGCATTTTGAATCATCTGCAGAGGTTTAGTTGTGCAAATCGGGAGTCCATCAAGAAGTGCATGGCTGTAGTCTAGCCTGGACAGGACCAGAGCTTGAACCAGGATTTGTGTGGAATGTTCTGTGAGAAACTGTCTGATCTTCCTGATGTTGTAAAGCATGAATCTGCAGGATCTGGCAGTCGCGACAACATGATCTGTGAAGTTGAGCTGATCATCGATGATTACTCCCAAGTTTCTCGCAGACCTGGAGGGCACAATGGTTGATGCTTCATTAACTCACTATCTTGCCATATTAAACCTATTTGACCCTCTATTTGACCCTCTTCCTCTGCAAAACACAAAAAAGGTATTTAAAGTACTTATATTTGATTACCATTCTCTTCAAAATATCTATACTTTATTTTAAAACCACTAATCTCTATAGTACTGTGCATAGCTTAAAGTCTTATATCATATCAATATCACAAAAAAATTATGGGGAGCTTTAAGTACCAAATGAACAGGTTGATCTTTGCTATTCCTATAGAAGTGCCACCAGGGGGTGGTGGTGTAGTTGCGGAACAGTACATGGGGCAAACCTTGAACAGAAGTGTTGCTTTGTTCCCCTGTCATCACTGGACAGTGTGAATATATGGACATATAAAGACGTGAGCCATCAGTCTCGGTCCATAGAGACGTTTCCATCCTTCGTCTCAACCCTCTGCTGCAAAGAGGTGCAGCATGATGAATTTTTAATGCCTAGTATTCATTCAGACATTGGATTGATTTTATGTGCAAAATCAAATGGTATGGGAAGCTCTTTAGCACCACAGATCTGGACCACTGCCCTTAATTTCCTTTCACCTGTGCTCTCACTACTCTCATGTTCTTCATCCTTAGTTTTATCAGAGTCACGCTGGTTTGTTGTATCCTGTAGCATTTACTGTTTTAGAGTTTTAAGCTGACCATACACTATTGTTGATGGTCAAAAGTACACAAAATTTCTTTTGCAGAACACAGAAGAAGATATTTAAAAGAATGTTGGTAACACATAACCACTAGAACACAAGGCCTAAATTCAGGAAAAGTCAATTGGTACCATTTGCAAAATACCTTCTTTTGTATTCTGCAGAAAGAAGTCAAACAGGTATGAAATGACAAAAGGGTGAGCAAATGACGACAGAACTATAATTTATTAAAGCTGCTGTCCTCTAGACTTTTAATTCTATTGACTTTTATTCATACGCATGCAAACGCTCTTCGAAATTCATTCCAAAGGTCAAGTTAAATTGGGGACCTCTGACCTGCAGATGTGTCACCAATAGAAGATAGTGACGTCAAAGCAAGACCTTTTCAGGTGAAGGAAACACCGACAATAACCAACAATCCTGTTCTGTACAATATTTTGGAAAGTGTTAATCATTTTTTTCTCAAGTTTGGATTGCAGACCTGCTGCCAATACACACAGGGCTCCGTCAAAGTCCATTTTCAGAAGTTTGCAACACCTCCACGCAGCTATTTTTAGTCTGAGTAGGGCCACAGTCCCATCTGCTTAAAAAAGGGGTAGACGGATTTTTCCAAAATCACTGCCAAATTCACAATTTATAGTTCATGTCTTGCCAACAATTAAACTTGACATCAGTGGCACCATACCATATATTTCCTACAGTTAAATTAAGCTTAAAATTCTTTTCAAGGTCCCTCCAGTCAATCTTGTCAATGTAGGTTTTCATTAACGTATTTTATATAATAATTTTATATTTCTGTATTATAGTAGTCTAGTGTGAGGATTATTTAACAACGCCCATAAAATAGCAATAACAAAGACTTCTACTGTACCTTGTACCCATCTACTGTAGTTACATTACATTTACATTTATTTGTCTTTAAAAGTGACATACAAAGACACAAAACTGTACAAACATGAATCATAAGGATATAAAGAAAACTGCATAAGGCGTCATTCACATGTTGCACCTAAAACACATGCTAAGCAAACATCAGCTGCGCTCTCTATGCTCAAATGATGAGCTGTTTCTCCATATTTTTTGCTGAGGTTTCGATGTAAGGGATAAATTAGTTAATTAAAAAATAAAAAATCTTCTAAAGGTGTATATGGGAATGTCTGATATTAGTTAATTAGACATAAATACTTTTTACCAAACATATATGTATATTTCTTAACATATTTCCTAAATTATTTAATTTTTTTTAATATAATATAATACATTATTTAATTGTTAATAGTTAATATTTTCAGTTTTTACATTTATCATTTTGTATATTAAACTAATTTCAGGAATATGACACCAGATGTAGCATTTTGTACATAAGATATTTTAAAGAATATCTGGAACCAAAACAACATCAGCCCCCATAGCAGTTCCTAATACAAGTGACATTGACAATATATTTTTGTACAACGCAGAGGAAAGATTCATAAACAGGGTTTGAATGACATGTATGAAAATGTTCTATCCCTTAAAGTGTATTTGGGAAAGTTGTGTCTTGAGAAGGTTTTTGAAGATTATGGTGGTATAGAAGATTTCCAGGTGAATGTTCTTTCGCAAAAGGCTTTATATTTTACTAATATAATACATTTAATTTACTTTATTAATTTAATTAATAAATGACCTCAGTCTGAGCAGGGAGCTGTCATTTTTATTTTAACTGGCATGCCATGCGGAAGCATTAAGATTTGTTTAATGTCCTTAAAAATTTAGAAAAGTGATGAATATGAGATGCCAATGAATTATTTTTCGGGATTTTGTTATTTTCATTTTCATTTTAACTGATGCTGTTAGTTGTTTTCCTATAATTGCAGAAAGGAAATGGGATAAGGGAAAATCTCTGGATGCTGCATCCGTTTCATGCATCTAATCAAAGCCAATCTCTGTAGTACTTAATTCCAAGATGACAGGGAAGCGATTTTACCCGTCTGTGATTGTGTCTGTCCCTTTCGCCAGGGAAATGACGCCGTGCAAGGTCACCTTATTAGCATGGCGTGAATAACAGTCCGCCTGCTGTGTGTCCGGGAGTTTTCCCAGCTTTGTGGCTGGCATTTCTCTGACATTTCTGTGGCAGGTGAGCTCCACAAAAGACTCTTTTAAATTGATCTGATAAGATAGCCGGGCCGGCTCATATGACAACCGATTTCTGTGGGGGATAATGCTGGCGTCATTGTTGCTTCAGAGCACAGTACGTCTCAAAGAGAAGAATGGAAATGGCAAATAGGAGATGATTTTACTGTTGAGGATTCCCACTGTACTTTCCGGAGCTGTGGGATTTTATGTAGGTCTTCAGCTTTATGAATGCGTGGCACCATCTGGCAGAGAGGTTTTTCATTTGTAAAACCTTTGAGGGATTAAAACAGAAAACGCCCTGAGAAACTCAGCGATTAAATTAAATTCATAAAAAATTATTAAATTATGAATTTTCTAAATAGTTCCTTTGAAACGTGGAACATCTCAGAGATGTATCAAAATGTGCTTCACGTTGTAAGGATATCTTTTGTTGGCCTAAGTGGCATTCATTTTCAACACAAGGACAAGGCCAGTTATAATACATTTATTGATTTCTTTTTAATGGTGTATTAATTTTTAAAGGGGTTCCTATTTACGACGAATGCAATTTCTCTTTGGCCTGTTTTAGCTTGCTCATGCATTAATTATACATGATGAATTTCATTCTATCACAATAGAAGGTATTTTATATCATGTTTACTCTTTGAACTCACTGGATTTGAATACAACTGAATGCTAAATATATAAAAACTTGATAGTAGATCTACTTGAAAAAAAAACACAATAAAAATATTAAATATTATATTGGAAAATGTATAAAATCCAACAGTTAATTTGTCTAATAATGAATGTAATGTTTTCTTAACTACTACTTTTTTACTTATGAAACACAACATGTAAAACGTTTAAAAGCATGTTTAATTTCAAAGCCTTTTATTTTTACCCCCTAATTTTGTTTATTGCTTAAAGGCAAATCAATAATTTTTTTGAGTGTTTGTTTCATCTGTGTCTTAAAACAAAGCCTCACAACAATTCCTTTCAAAAACTCCAACATTTTTTATGAACTAATTTTAATTTAATTAACACATGTATATATATATATATATATATGTATGTATGTATGTAAAATACTTTTGGTTTATTCTAATAGAAATATTTAATTAATGAGATTTACTTAATTTTTCCTTCCGTATACAGAAATTTAAACACCACATTGATTTAATTTCAAAGCTTTTAAATGTATACAATTATTTTGAGAGTAAATTCGTTCACATAAAAACATTTTTCCTCTCAACCGAGTTTGGAAAGTCTACAAAGACAATTCATAGTCTGTCTGTATTCTGCTGCTTCTTTCTATCCCCCGGCTTTAGATCATTTCAAATGTTGGGTTACGAATACACATCCCACACAAGCACAAACCAAACCATTTATTGCACCAAACAATGCTGTTTGAACACAGTAGATTAAGTCATGCATTAAAGAGAAAAATCCTTCTTCAGTATGACATACAGTATCCACGTACACGTACGCTTGTCTTAAAATAAAACACGAACATAAATGAGAGCCCAAAAGCAAACGACATTGTACCCTACGCTTATAACACCACTACAATGATAGATACACCCCCACACATTCCTTTTAAAATCTTTATCAAAGTCCTTGTGGTTCAGTATCCTCGAGGCCAAATTCAGAATCATGTTTTTAAAGGTAAGCAAAGGAGTGAGATTCAGGAGCAACGCACCGCTGTTCCGCTCTCCTTATCCCTTTATGAGATATGATGACCTTGGATTGCATTCCATGATTGCTTTGACTTTTTTGGAAGATCAAACTTGTGATGGGAGTTTTTTCCACTCACACCAACAAAACTGCTGTGAAGTGGCTTAGACCTTTTGTGGTGTCTGTGGATTTTATTTTGCATCAGCTGTTATTGCATTCCTCTATTTCTATGTGCGTCTTTCATCTATCTGCCTATGCAGAAGAGAGGTAAACACAGGTAGGTTCCATAAAGCAAGTGTAAGCTTTTTTTTCTAGCATTCACATGGATTCAAGGTCAAACGAGATTAATGGAATTCAAAGAAATAGTCTGCTGTGGGAGTTGCAGAACTGTCACTGCATTTCACAATATATCTGTTATATAAATATGAGTGAGTGATATGTATTTGTGAATATTTATGATGAGAGATTACGTACAGTATGAGTGTTGAATAAACACAGGTGAGATGGGTGAAAGAGTTTGTGTTTGCCGATTGCAAGCAACCTTAAGTGTTTTCGGTCTTGAGAATTTTTTCTAGATGCAATCTCTTCCTTTCGCCCATTGTTTAAATAAAAAAAACGAGTGCGGATGATAACATTGAGGATAGTAGGTGAGCTGCAAACAGACAGGAAAAAACTTTGTGCAAACACTGCATGAAGACGTTTATGTACATGTTTACAGCAAATAACCGTCAAGCTGTTTACAATCTGTACAAAAATGCTACTTTCAGAGGAGATCTCATGCAATATAATACATGATTCAATTTCATATTCATAACAAGAACTTTGAATTGAACTTTGAATTAAGTTACTATCAATAACAGTCAAATTTGTGTGGTATCTTTGCCAGCACATCCTGCAACAAGTTACATAAAGTCTTTAATTAATGTAAATCGTTAAATAAAGCACGTTCGTACTGACTACAGCGGGAGATCTTAAAGGTAGTGCGCTCTTAAACCACCTGCTGTGACTCTTGTCATTAATGTTCATCGAAGAATAAAATAAAAGAAAGACTTAATATGTTTTGGATCTTTAATGAGGATACTTCCTATATTTATTGTATATGGCAGTAAAGACAAGACATCACTTTTTATTAAAGTCACAATATTGTTTTGTAATTTTATTTTATTTTACAACGAAATGGCGTTTATTGAGAAATAATGGGCGAGAAAATATTTTTATTCAAAGGGAATCGTGATTCGTGACCAATCGTATCGTATGATCAGTCTCAGGACTCGCATTGCATCACGAGTCGAGTGCATGGTTAATGTTGTAAGGGCTTTATTCAGACATTGTCTAAAATCCGCTTCATAGAAAAATAAAGAAACTGTATTTTCAACATCTTCGCAGTTATGCGACAAAAAATTAGCAATGTCATGCGTCCACACGCAAGAAGTCCAATTTTAGTCCAAGTCCGGCACAGGTTAGGCCCTGACTGTTGGACACAGTACAGTGCACTCCATATAAATTGCTATAACTAAATAAATTATAATGTAGTGTCTCTGATTTTTAGATAGCAATGGGAAGGAACACTAAATGACCAATTACATGAAACTCAAAGCAAGATTAGATCACAGTGATCCTTAAAAATATGTAAAGAGCTGTTAATCTCGGTTAATCCCTCCCGGGGGGACCATTTACAACTCTCATCTGGGACAATTTACACTATTTATACAACGTTCTCTATTTCCATTTCCATTTCCAAGTCACCAGACTGTTGTCTTTAAACATGACAGACTGCACTTTCCAATGAGTCTCAAGCAAAGGCATCATATTTTTGGTGCTTAATGTCTCACTCTCTGATAAAGTTTACTTAGTGGTGTTATTCTCCACATTTCAGAGTGATTCAGACATCGTAGGCAGTCTAGAACCACGGACAGATAAATGCGATACTCCACAAGAAGCTGGTAATCACATGAAAGGTAGGTGTCACACAAATCCTTGAAGGCTATAATAACCATCATCTCGGATCTGTCATTTGTTTTGTAAGGGACTCTTATGGGGATGTAGTATCAGGCCAGGTGCTCCTACAGCTGGAGGCAAAACTCCCAAAAGTCCAAAAAAGAGACTTTCTGTCGTTGCTTATTCAACAGCTAAAAGAACGGCAATCTGTGTCGCTGAAATTGCACCGAGTTAACACACGCTGAGCTTTAAGCGGCTATAATATTCTGTCACACACAGCCTGACAGGATTGAGCCACGCGGATACCTTTGTAAACTGGATTTATCTCGAATTAACCTCTGCGGAAGCTTATACGCAGAACATTTCTATAGAGAGCTGCAACGGCATTGTTTCATACATCAGCACTGGGCCAGAGATGATGTTTCAGCATGCCTCAGATATGCAGTTAATCTGATTTAATTCAACTGAAGAGGGAACAGGAATGAATCAAACTTGGGATTGCGTAGGGCGATCCAAAGGAAAAGAATTCGTACAATGATAGGAGATGTACCAGTGTATTTTATAGCTCCTGTTTTGTCATGCTGATCTTTCTTAAGGTGATTTAATACGCACATAGGACTGCTGTTTCACCACATTCAATGACTGATTTTTTTCAAACATCTTATTTCATCCGTGTTGAATAAATGTTGTTGGTTCAATGCAGGCTAAGCTCTGTTGTTGGATTTTTGAGGCTTATCATCAATTACAACAAAAAATATGTATATTCCTGATAGTTTAAGCAAAAAAGATGGTTTCAATGAGGAGCTTAAAATAAAATTTAAAGTCTGTATTTTGATATTTATCGTAATCAAAGGCAATTTATTTTGGCTTCCAACTTTTATAAAAACAAGTTTTTAAGTTAAAACAATTATTATGCGTATTCCGTTTTGCATTTTTTATTTATTTTTGGAGTTATCTATTTAAATCGGAGTATTTATATCTTTAATTTCATTCCTGACCTATTTTAATGGTGTTGAGCTGAATGTGTTGGGAAAATATTATTCATTACTAATTTATCTATTTACTAACTCATTTTCAAATGTTACTGTTTTATAACTACAGGGGTGATTAAGAAAGATTGTGTGTGATAATATCATATATGTTGTTTTAACAATGTGCGAAATCACATTATCCAATATACCACACACTTTTATTAACCAATCAAAAACCTGCATTCACTGTGCATGTATTCACTGCATAATGTAGTAAAGTCACATGCTGCAACGTCTTGTGTGCGCATTCAGAATACAACTTTAAATCTTTTTGTTTGTATTTAATGTAAAAGTATTTTTACCGAGCTTTGATATGTATTCTTTGTTTTATTATTTAAATAAGAAATCTAAAGACAAATCTTTAATTTATTGTTTCCATTAATTATTTTTATTATTATTATTATTATGATTATTAAAACTACTTACAAACACATTTTCCTAGCATAAAACGTTTAAATATTGTTTGATAATCAGCAAATCCCAGGATACATCGAGATAATTATTTTTTGGCATTATTGCACATCGATTAAACGTTATGATCCCAGCATTGAACATGAATTATGATTATTATATAATTATGATCATAACCAGGCAGCCAGTTTTAAAAGGGTACCCTTAGGCTGTAAAGTCTAAACTTCATTTTGAGTACTATTTAAATGTACAATATGCAATTTGAAAATATGAAATTTTGCATTAAAGTATACCAACACTGTTGTAAGAGATTTCAACATTGTTTGAATCTGCTTTTAGAAATTATGTAGGTTTGACTTCACACAGTGCTGTTAAGGCAAGTACCTTGAGACAGTTTGAAGGCAGTACTGTCAAGTCGCTTTTGCAATATATCAGCAAAACTGTCTTTGAAAATATGTGGCTTAGTGAATTTAAGCAGTAAAACTTTGCCTTCAAGTCATACAAAAAAAATGATTCATCAACTACAAAACTCCTATACTAGGATTGTTCTTACTGCTAAAAGTTCACAAAAATACAAACATTTGTAACAAAATGTTATAATTTCAAAGTGTAATGCATAGATCTATAGACGGTCCAAAATGGCACCCCTAGTCCTCAACTGCTGCATTCTTATAATACATTTGAACCTTCCTAAAAATGTAATCTTTCTTTAAAGTTGAATTCTAACTATCATTATTCTACAGTAGACCCAAAAGTTTCCGAAAACCTCTACAGATCTGACTTTCAATGACTTTCCAAAGAACCTCAAGCATTGCGTCACAAATCTGTCATGTCAAGGACAATTCAATGAATTATGTTGTATTATGTTGAATGACTTTATAATGTACATGTTTCACTTTCAATCCTACTTGATGTTAAACTGTTGTTCAATTGAAAAAATGGCAATAATGTTCTAACTTCTGTTTCCAGAATGCAACAGCACATTGGGAAATATCACACATGAGTTTGTGTTTGTGTATATTTATACTCGTGTGAGTGTACTGTCACTCAGTGTTAAGATCAAGCCTGCTGTGCATTAGGCAAGTTTTTACTAGTGACATTCTGTGGAGGACTGCTCAATATAAGGACAGTTTAGGGCCATGTGCCTCATTCGGAGGGAGGGGGGGGGGGGGGGGTGGATTGGGAGTGTTGTACTAGACTGACAATCTGACAAACAGTACAGACAGATTCAGGGCAGGGCTTGTACACATACACACGCTTTAGAAATACATCTAAAAATGTAGCAAACCCTAAAAACTAGAAAAAGATTACATAAAAATGTAATTAATTAAATTAACTCAATATTCCGGCTTGTTTAATCATTGAATATAAATAATTAAGCTTGGTGTTATATTTTTTGGATCCCACCATTGGTGTTAAGACTCCTAGTGTAATGTAATTGTCGATGAAAAAAAAAGCTCAGTAATGAGATACATTAACAAGAGTAATAAAGACTATATTTATCAAGAGATAATCGTCTTTTCTTTTTTTGTCTGCGTGTGTTTTGAAAAATGTGTTGCGACAATCCTACAATTTGATCGAAAAATACACATCTGCTCTTTGTTAAATCACAACATTCTTCCCCATCTCTTCCATTACTGATCACTGCATTCATCACAAACAGCAGAAGAATACCAAAAATCCCCCTGTACACCTAAACACTTAGCGGATACAGAAAAGGAATGCAGTAAACATACAGGACCTTATGAAACATGTACACATGTGAGAGGTTGCGTCAGTTGTCCTGAAGTAAGTTAATAGAAAGCGATTTTTAAACTCGACGCACTCGGAGACAACAGGTGTGTCAGACCAGACAGCAAGATAGCAGCTGTCACTATAAATGTGTACCGACATTGTCACATTAAATTATACATGATGTTGAAATACTTTGAGTTCACTGGATGTCAGTTTAAGTATGTTGTCATATTGTCAAACGGGATGTTGTGAGAACTGTGCTGGCTAACATCACTGTCAAAGAGTGGGGAAAAGCAAAGCTTTGTCTCAGGTTGGCAGATAAGCTATTTTTTAAGAAATGTTGTACAGTGAGAAGAAAATAAATACCTATCTCTGCATACATACAGTATAACAAGAAACGTTATCGTTGAAAACGACACCTAAACTAAACGAAACAAACAGAAACAAAGCACATCGTAACAAAATACACTGATCCAAATTAAAATGAAACTATAAAATATCAAAACCAATTGAAACAAAACGTAGCAAAACAAAACACATTGTAATGAAACAAAAGAAGTGTAAAGAAACAAAACACATTGTAGCGAAACATAGCAAAGTGAAACAAACAGGTTCCAATGATACAAAACACTCTGAAACAATATGAAACAAAAAAACTAAATGAATCAAAACACAACGAAACTAAACGGAAAAAAACCACAGCAAAAGTAAACATTAAAAAAAAACACAACAAAACTAACGAAACAAAACAAAACAAAATAGATGGAAATTAAACAAAACGCACAAAACCTGAATGAACCAAAACACAATGAAACAAAACAAACAAAACAAAACAAACTGAAATGAAACAAAACACACAGAACAACAAAACAATAAAAATCTGTTTAGTATTTCCGAGATTGGACACTAGTGTGCAGTCTGACAACTTCATGCTGGCCTAGGCTGATCATTTTACAGGGGTGCACTCAAACATATTGCCAAGTGATATAATGTAGAAATGACAGGAAAATTGTTATTGCTCCCTGAACTAGTGGCCCATTTCTCACCCATTTAGATTCGTTATCAACATTAACAGGCTAAATTACCAAAACATTTTCCATCCATCATTTCTCATCGAGTCCATGCTCTAGAGCTTACGGAATTTACCGTAATGCCAGGAATAAACAAATGTAAGTGAAGAAATGAGATAAATTTAGACAACCAGAAAAGTTGGAAAGATTGAATCAGGTTTATGATGATGTCATGGAGTTTAAAACAATACGTTCAATCTATTTCATCAGGTTGTGTGTTTTGGGAATCGAACTCATGACATCAGAACGTCTAACACAACTGTACAAGTTCACACATATAGGAGAAATTTTACTTCATCTTTAAGTATGTGCAACATGCTACAAACATCCTTGCCATAAAAACAGATAACAATCGATGATGTCCAAAGGATTTTGAAGTGGTTTTTGTGAACAAATTGCTTTGCAAAACCGCTTTGAAATATTTCGGGTGGTGATATTTAAAGATCCAAATCAATAGCCCTTACGGCTGTGTGATCCAAGAGCTTCAGATGTGCCTGGAGGACAGAGCTGATGTAATCACACTTAGAAATATGAGGCCATTTCTGCCTTTTTCCACCTCACCTGATGAACGACACAACACTTGTTTACAGATTCAGCAAGTTGTGTGTTGTAATGTGGTCAGACGGGAGAGATAATTTACCTGTGTATATGTTTGTGTGCGCTTGTTTGTAGATTGTGGCACTTTTAACCTGTACCCTTGAAAGAGTTTAATGGAAAAAAGAAAATATCTTTAACTCCCTCAGTGTTCATAACTGGTTCATTGTCATGGAAACGCAAGTGCTTTTAGTCTGAATTGCAAACAAACAGTAACATCTAAGCATTATAACAAGCATTACATAGATGAAGCAAAATATGTTCAATGCATGTCTGGTAAATATGAAACCAACATACATTTTTATTTCAACAACAAATGTTGTATTTTTATTTATCTCATAGCAGTTGTACGATGTAACCATGTGATGCTTGTGTAAAGATTCAGTATAAATCGATTCTTCCCATGCAGGACGTTAATCTAGTCATGTTATTTATGTGATGGATACATATTTGCATCACATTTTCTTTTATAAGCAAGCCAAAAACAATATATCAGGTAAGACTGCATGTACTGTAGTTTGATCCACTACACATTTATTTCTGGGTTTGTAATAAGCATTGAGTGTCGGTACAGTGAATTTGACAGGTTTGATTATATATTGCAGTCGAACAGCAGGAGCCTCAGGCCCTCCCGTCTGATCCCAGCCACACGGAAGGCTGTCAGTAGTAAAATAGTAAAACTCCAGGGCTCTCTGTAATAAGGTCATAAACTGCTTTGTTGGCAAGCATTGTCCTTCCAACTGTGTCTATTTGTAAATCAGCTGAACTAGTTTGACTTTGGCATTCTAGTTTTTTTGGATGAGGATTTAGTACAAGCTGGAGTATAAACGGTTGGCTCTGCTAAACTAACACAAATGTAATGCATTGAATATATTAATAAACCATAAAACTATATTATTGTCCGTTAATATTTTTCTTCATATTTAAAATAAATTGTTTGTGACTTTTTCCAAGATTACTTCCACATTTGGGTAGGGACACCCGGTAGCAGTCAGATAAGAAACCGATATCCTTTTATGCCTCCCTTGGGATCTGAATAGGAAAACCTTTGTGTCCCTGCATAAAATTCTAAACCACATCATTGGCAGTTAGCTAGCGATGCAGGTACAGTAGGACACTGCAATATTGAATTCTGTAATACACAATACATTAGACAGTAATTTCTTAGCCAATGAGTTTCAATGACCAATGCTGCAGTATGAATAACTTTAGCTGAATCTCATTCCTTTACTTTTTGAGCTAAAAAACATATTTTATACTATAGTATACTTTACTTTATAGTGTTGTCAGATATATAGAAATTTCAATTAGTATCAATACAAAAAATCTGAAATGACACAATACTTTTGTCCGGCAGTATCGAGATCAGCACTACTATTAGGAAATAAATTAATATAATTTAATATAAAAACAACTAGTATTTTACCAAAACAACAAGATTTAATATCTTTTAAAATGTAGTTAAGAATGATCTCATTGTGACATTTCAGAAATGCCCAATATAAACAAAAATTTTTGGTATTTATGGTCATGAGATGTCAAACTAAAGGCGTCAATACTTCAATTTGTATTGATGTTATTGATGTTTGTCCAAAGCTACCGGACTATGGAATAATCCTTGATGGATTATACTTGTCTTTGTATTGCTTCCTGAGTTTAAAAGCACCAGAAAGACTGACATCTTGAGAACAAAAATAGCTGATAGTGTTCAGAGTATAATTTGTCTGAGATGCATGTGAGAATTATGGAAAAGTAAAATGTGAGGACTATGATTACTGCTCTGTGGAGCTATAATAACCAGAGAGAAGCCAATTATTATTCATAGAACACTCAAAACTTTCACTACTTATTCTGAATCTAATGTTCTTCAAACAGTCAATACTAGAAACATAAATGTAAAGTGTGAATGGCGTGTCAAATTTTTACTTTATTAAAGGATAATAACATTTCTAAAAAGAAACGTGACTTCAGTGAATGTAGTAATATGGTTTAATTATTAACTGTACAAATAGCTTTTAAAATAGACAAAATCCTCTTGACTGATAACAAAGACAGTGAATTTTCTTCTACTATTTGTAATAAGTTTTCATTAAGATTTAGATTAAGATATAATTTTAAAAAGTATTTGCTCACCTGCATTGACTCACATATGAACTAAAGTGACATCCTATTCCTAATCGATAGGGTTCAAAATGATGTCGGTCCACTTTTTAAAACAGCTTCAACTCTTCTGGAAAGCCTGTCCACAAGGTTTAGGAGTGTGTTTATGGTAATTTTTCACCATTCTTCCACAAGAGCATTTGTGATATCACACTGATGTTGGACGAGAAGGTCTGGCTCTCAGTCTCCTCTTTAATTCATCCCAAAGGTGTTCTATCAGGTTGAGGTCAGGAAATGTGCAGGCCATTAAACTTCATCAACACCCTCAAGTTCATCCAGACCAGACTCTGTCATCCATGTCTTTATGGATCTTGCTTTATGCACTGATGTCATGTTGGAAGAAGAAGGGCTCAGATCCTAACTGCTCCTACAAAGTAATGAAGAAAATGGAATAGTCCAAAATGTCTTGGTATGATGAAGCATTCAAAGTGAGAGTGATTGAAACTCCTGATTTTGATTATTGGATGGCTGAGCGAATACTTTTGGCAATATAGTGTATTTCACAAAACATTATAATGTCAAAATAAGACTGGAACTTGTATCTTCATATTTAAATTTTTTAGATTGTTTTTTACCATAGGTCTTTTTTATAATTTCCTTAATGTGGTCTACACAATAAAGTTCTTTTCAAGGCAATGTTACTTTCTAGAAACCTCTGGACTAACAGATTCTAGAATTATTTGGCACTTGTTTAATTAAGTTTCATCGACCAAAATCATTAAACAACATAAGCATTGAGTTTTTTTCTTCTTCAAATCCTTAAATTTCTGCCTTGGCATTTCCTGGATTAAAACGAAACTGTCGGATTTACACTTAATGGCTGGTGCATTCTGTGATTTATGTGTTTACATAAGTCCCGTGGTTGGATGTTAAATTTCTGGCTTTAAAATTTTTTTTTTACTTGCATTAATACCTTTGTCAACAAAATATATACAAATATATTTAAGATTTATTGTATCTTATATCTTGTTTTTATATTATAACATTTGACCTGGTATTTATTTTATACAATTGTTCATTAATCCTAGATTTCCTTAAATGACTAAAGTTTTAGACCCTCAACAGTTTTACAAAATTTCAAGTAGTTTCAAATTTTTAAAAACAATGTTTATATGTCATAGTATGTAGGTAATAAAACATGGAACATTAAACATCATACACATAAAAGTTTGCAGAATACATACCTCAAAAGACTTGATCTAGTCTTGGTAGTAGAGAGAGCAAACAGTTAATTTAATGAAAACCAATGAAAATAATTGTTAAAGTGATCATACTGTATAGTTATGACTAAACGACAGGAAGTACCCTTCTTAATTCAAAGGCGCTCAATGACATACCCTTGGAAAGAAAACAGCTCTCGGATGATGTATTTTGAGTACGCTGGCTAATAAACAATAACAGCATCTGCTTCTGCTACCCGTATTATGTTTGATGCCCACCATTTGACATTTCACCATCTAAAGTGCTGGATGGTCAAAGGAGAAGCTCTTCAAAACCGGATCTGCTTTGGAAACAGAACTCACACAACTGTATATGAACTCAGAGCTCACGAAGTTCAAGGTAAAAACAGTAAACTCAACCTTTTATCCCACCACGTCTTTTATCTTTCCTTTCAAACATGTTTTGAAGGTATAAGGGTATAAAAGTATACCTGACAGACTTTACCATCATCAGCACTATGGTACAAGACTATAGGGGCCAGACCGCTCAGAAATCTATTTACGATCCGCCTGGATAAATATGGATGTTTTATCGCACATTTGTCACACGTTTTACATCCGGAAGGTATTTGGTAAAAACACACTGTGTTACGCTACAGATTTGTGAGGTATCTGCCGTTCTATCACCTTGAGAGTCTGCAGCGCATGAAGGAACATTTAGAAGCTATTAGGTTTTTCCATTTTTCCGTCATGTCCCTTCGGCAGCTTGATCACCAGAGGCATGTTTCCTAAACTCACGGTACACCGACATTTCAAGTCACTGGAGCCTGTCAGACGTTCAGGCAGACTTACTCAAAAATTACATCAGGAGCCGAGACTGAGAAACAGAGACTGTGGAAACAGCAATATGGTTAATGCGTTATAATACTGTTTTTGGGAAATCCTTTTGCTGCACTGCAATGTCATCAAGACTGATCTTTTCTGCCTAAATCCTGCATCGGATATTCAGACATCACGTTTTGTGATGTAGGTTCCTGCAGCTCTGTTTCGGTCATCTTGGGAGCTCAGAAGACTTATATTGCAGGAAGCAGATGACATGCGATGTCATATCACTGCATGCTGTAAGAGAGCAATATCTCTCATTAACCCAACTCAATTTAATTGATCGGTTAAAAGCAATTCCTACTAATTCCTAATTAAAATCTGATTTTCTAATTATACGCCCCAGGGGGGAAATTCCAGGGTTTTCTTAATGCCATGAGACTCCACTGTTGCTAGAAACAGCTTATTATTGAGACTGGACCTTTGAAATGAGTTCAAGTGAGCTCTGTTTAAGTAATGACATATTCACATGCACTTGATCTCACAGTAAACATCAAATTATACATTTGTTTTTATTTATTTTTGATTATAAGATAGAGTTGTTGTTTTTATTATGATGATTATTATGATTTTCTTATCTACTTTCTGTACCAGATACCTTAAATTTTTATATCTTTAATTATATACATAAAATGTGTGTATATTATGTGTAGAAAACATTAAAAGACGTTGTTTTTCTAAACAAAGTCTTTCAAGATACGTGTTAATGTCAAATTATTATGTTTTTTTTTTCTGTGAACGCTAAATTTGCATGTTGCATGTATTTTTAATTTAATCTTTTTGTAGGCCAAACTAACAGAAAAGATGCTTCGTATTTTTGAAGACCTCAAATACTGCAAAGAATACAAGTTTAAAATCACTTTTTAGCAATGCAACAGTAAAATTTACACATGTATTTGAGAATAGTTCAATTTATTTTTAACCCTTCATCTGTCAGGCTTTCACATTTCAGTTGGCTGACTTCGTAACACCTGAGGTTTGATTTTGTTGAAATTCAACAGATCATGGATTGGAATGACCACAACACACATAGAAATCCTGATCATCTTTTTTTTTGGAATGATCTTTTTTATCCTATTAATATCAGTTGGTTTTGTTATGTAACATCTCCCAGGATACAGCCTTATATCTGTAATATTTATATATACATATATAAGTGGTGGGCCATTATCGGCGTTAACGCGCTGCGTTAATGTGAGACTCTTATCGCGCGATAAAAAAAATATTGCCGTTAATCTCAAAGTTGTGTTTTGCACCAAAACAATCAATCATTTTCGGATGTTTGATTTAGGTTTTGTTACTTTTTGTGATATCCTGTGGACTGAAACTTTATGCCTTATTTTTGTGTAATAACAACCATGGTTGGTACACGGCTTTGGTGTGAAACTAATACTAACAAGTTAATGTATAACTTTCTTACAATTTCACAATTGAAGGATCAGTTATTGAAGATTTTTTTATCTATCTATATATATATATTACAGATATACTACACAAGCTATGATGACTTTGACCTTTTATCTTTTAGCGCGGATCTACACGTAACCGAATTACAAAGGTGGGGGCGAGAGCGAGTCTTCTAACCTGTGTGTATGCCTACTGTGAAATGACCTCATCACACGTGACGTGCTAACATGGACGCATCAGTGAAACTGCCGGGTTTTCTTCAGGGAACATATATTTTTAAGAAGCTCCCAATGAAAACCTCGACAAGACTTAATGCTATGTTCACACTAGATGCGAAAAGTAATTTTATTGTAAAATAAAGCGATTACACTTAATGTGTCGACTTAAGTTATAGTCTCTTTCTTCCAGTAAATGTCACTTTTATTCCCGTCTATTTTGAAGTATAATAAAAGTATAATGAGGATTTATAAAGCTCTGTTTCCACAAAAAGCCCTGATGACTTTCTCCTCCATGTTTGTTTTAGATAAAGCAAGCTCCTGATTGGTTAACGAGCAGAAAATCTCCTTGCGTCTATTCGCGTCTCTGCATTGACATAACATATACATCACTCGCCCCTGACGCTCTATGTGAACACGTCTGGTGTAAACGCGGCCTAAGGTTGTTTGCTCCTTGTGCAATGACTTACGTTTGGTCAGTATTTGGGTAGCATACATATTCTGAGTGTCTTCGACAGAATTCAAATTAGCCATTTTAATCTAAATTAATCTAGATTAATTCCAAATTTACAGTGAGATTAATCTAGATTAAAAAAAATAATCTATGCCCACCACTAATATATATATATACACACAATATTGTGAAATAAACAATAAAACAATGAAACGACAATTTACAATGCATAAATCCCTTATAATATCTTGTAAATAGTCTCCAATACGTCCATTTTTCAGGATTTAGGAACCATATTTAAATGTGGAAAATAGTAGTAAAGAATAAGAAGGTGTGTGCAAATTTCTGACTGATAATGTAGTTTCGAAATTCCCAAAGCATTAAAGAGTTCTGGATCATATATCTGAATTAAATAAAGAGCAAAACCCATAAATGAGACTTTGATGTCATTTTTATTAAGGTAATAATCTACACCCTTTCTATTCATCTGACAAAGAAAGCAATTTGTCTTCTAGCTGTAGGATGTGACCTAGTTATTACAGACAAAAGGGAAATGCTATTTAACTCAATCACTCTTGGTTTGAAATCTATTTTCTTTCAGAAGGGTCTTCACCAACGGTGACAGCTTTTAGGCATGTCCAGCATATCCTCCAAAATCATATACTATATGTTAACATTATTTTATTGAAAAAATATTCACGAAGAATATGTTTGTATGAATTTGAGTGTATGCATCAACTTAAAGGCGTTGCTTATTTTCGCACTTTTGGGGGGGATATATGTTTGTTAAAACAATAAAGAACTTAATTTTTTTTAATTACTTAATTTTATCATGTACATCATTCCACATGATTGAACAAAGATGTCTTGACAGGTTTAATACATTTTTTTGTAAAGATTTTAAGAAAAGTTAAGTGAAATGATTTATTTAATTATGTGAAACTGATGTACTTTACCAATCAGAGAATGCGGAAGAGAGCGAGCATCGGCATGTATATTCCAGGAGAAGTCTTCTTGGGGTGATTGGTCGCAAAATCTTTTTGTGCAAAATACATATATATTATGGTGGCAAAAACTAATTGATGTTAAAATGTTATGACATAAATCGACATTTATTGCTGTAATGACTAAATAAGGCAATCAATACAGCGACTGCCAAAGTGACTCAATACAGACAAATAGCCGACACCACACACAACAAGGTCGATGGAGTGCTAAGTCAGAGAGTTGGAGCGTTCCCATCCGCTGGCATTACTGAAGCTCAGGTGAGAGATAGAGAAAGAAGTAATTATCATAATTATCCCCTTTAAGAGCCCAATTAAAAGGGAGGAACAGCGATTCAATGCATTTATTTTTATGCTAAAGTGATTTAATGGTTTATTAATCATACTGGGAGCAGGGCTTCCTGCGGCATTCATCCTCCACCACCTCTCTGTTTGTTTGACTTCATATTTATACTGGCAGCGCTGCTTTTTCCACTTTCTGACCTCGACTATCTGATGGACTAAGCACCTGCTGATGTCTCGCCCATCCTTATCCCTCGGGGCTGCCCGCCAGTGCCTGTTACTGGTTTCACTGTCACATTAATGTGAAGTTGGTTTCTGAATGCTGGCCGGGCACATGGATTCGCAGATGCATCCGATCAGTGCCGTCCACAGAAGAGAACCCAGTGGAAAAAATAAACTGTAAAGTTGTTTATATGACTTAGTAAATGTTTTTTTATATATATAATAATTAAGTTAACAGATAAATTCTCTGACACCAAATTTTTTACAATACAACTTCAAAAATATAGTTCTTTTTTTAACAAATATATTATTACATAATAAATATTTCTATTAGAATTCCCCAAAAATATTTATGTTTGTTACACATATATATTAATATATGATATATAAGTGAAACATGTTTACTTTTTTAACTTACATATACTCGTAAAAAACAGTGTATTTACTTAATTACAAAGCTTTAAAATGTACTGATTTTTTTCTTTAAATTGTTTCATGTGAAAAAGTTTTTGAAAGAACATATAGTAATGAATTTATACAAAGCTGTAAATCTGGATCTTTCACCTTTTGTTTGCATTCAGGTACACTAGAGATCAATGTATGCAGGGATGTTTTCTGGTTTTATTTATTTTTTGCTTTTTGTCCTAATATGTAGGGAAGCTGAAAGGAGTATTTGCAGGTGGATTTTGCTGAAAGTGTAAACACTATGGCCCAGTGGTGATGTTTGTATGAACATGCTTTAGCAATAATGGATCAAACAATGGTGGAAGGTTGGGGCAGGACTATGGCCTGTATAAACAAGAGCAGATTTGCCCCCTCATATGATTTAAAATTTGTATACATCGCAGAATAAAATATTAGGAAAAAATCTTGGTGGTTTTGTGTCCATCCAATGAATGTAAATAGGGCCAGTTTTGCTTGTGTTTGCATTACATTTACATGTATGCATTTGGTAGATTCTTTTATCCAAATTGAACTGTATTTTGTTGAATACTTTATATTTTAACATGAGAATGTGCAATTCCTGGGATCAAACCCATGGTGTTGCTACACTATACTCTAACCACTGAGCTAGAATGCAACTTTCTACAAAATGTCTTCTTTCGTGTTTTGGAGAAGAAAGTAAGTTATCCAGGTTTCAGAAAAGGTTGCGTAAATAATAAACCAAAATGAAGCCGAAAAATAACACAATGAAAATGTATTTTCTATTTACTACAAAATGACATGCGACTTTTTTATACACTCTACTTGGCAGTTATGCCAACAAATTGACTCTTTACAAAATCTTACCTAGAGTTTAACTTAATCCTCATGATAATGCACTCTGTTATTCCACAATTAACAATAATGCTGTTGTCAAACCGCCCTCAACTGTCTCGGTTTATCCATGGGGGTGTTTCTGTATATCTGTTAGTAATACATAGGCCTCTCTTCTGATGGGTATTAGGAACCTCATTTACTGTTCTGAATTATGCATTCAGGTAATGCAATTATCTCCTGTGACTCCAACAAAGAGTGTTTATCAGGATTGAAAAGACAAAGGGCCATTTGTATTCCTGCATGCAGACGTTAAGAAATCCAGGGAGTCGGTCAGAAAAAACGGATTTGAATTTTTATAAAACTAAATAGCGACAATTTGTCCTTTCTTAACTTAACAAATCACTGTTAATTAATTTCAAAACACATTCATTAAACATTTCGAAAATTAAGTGCCAGACCCTTAAAACGAGAAAGTTACCTTGTTTATAAATTACTCAATTTGATTGTGTCTACAGTGGGCAATATGACAAGTGTTAATGTTTCGCACATTAAAAAATATATATTTTTGCACACAATATACTTTTTTCATCAGGCATTAAACTGATTGAGATTGAGGAAGCTTTTCTCAGTTGAACGTGCTGTACATAGATCTACTTGTGGATTAGAATTTCCCGGAAACGAGTTAAACATACATTTTAACCATTGATCTCTTAGTAGAGCATCATGGAAAGGCCAAAAAAAGGTGAATGGACGGCGAGATAAAAATACACACACACACAAACACACAACAAACGCAACTCTTCCTCTTCTCTGTAGGAGCAAAACAAGACCACGCCCCCTTTTTGGTGTTTTCCTCTGGGCTGACATTAACTGTTATAGTGATGTCACTAAAGAAGGAAGAAGAGGGATGAAGTCCAACCGGATTTATGTAGGTTATTTCTTTTTGATAAAATATGTTGCTTGGCATTGGCTTTAAATCTTAAAGTATATTATTTATACTCTAATGACAATATTGTACATCAATTAAAATATGAAACATGGAATCAAGAAGGATGGGACCTTTAAAAAATTTCAAGTTCATCGTGAAATTTGCACAAAAAGCTCATTGATACGTACACTTTTAAGGGTTTGGACATGTGAAGACAGTCCGCCGCATTATGTTTTTAATGTCACTTACGCCATAAATAACAAACTTTTACCCCGAATAATAAAGAGTGTGGAACCCGATTGCGTGTGTCGTGTTAAAAAAATTAGATCAAACCAAGCAACAGACGAAAAGTCACAGCTAATAAAGATATCAATATTGTACTTAATTTATACAGTAATGTACTATAAAATAATTGTAAAATATGTAATATGTTGAATTTTAATACTAACACATATTTTTTACTTGCAAGCTAATGTAATTGACATTGTTTCTTATATTTTTAAACAAAACATTTGATGGGATGTTGCAGCATAACACACTGATGTCTTAAGTACTTCAGTAGATTCATATAGCACCTAGAATTGCCACCAAGTGCAGTTTTATGCATGCAAATTGTTTTCAACGGATTGTTATTTTCTTTTAAGGCTGTATGTGACAAGTTCAAAACCTTTTCCTAACAGTGATTATATGTTAGGTGAGCAGGCAGTCATTCGCTGTTGCCAGGGAATCCAGGATGCATCAGAATACTTTAACATTAACACTACGCTACAGATGTGATGTGTCCTTAAGTGTCTTCAACCACCACTGTGAATGTGGTCTGAGCGATCAGATTTCGAAATGTTTTGCACACCATTTACACCAGCACTGTCAGACTGATCACATTACGTGAAGGCCAATATTTTGTATGTTATGGTTATTAAATATGACCTCAGAAAAAGATCTGATTTGGTCACACAGCCATAAAACCTTTTAAAGCAGTTTAAAATACTCCTTCTGTGTTTTTTCAATGATAATGTTGTCTCTCATGCACACTTTATAAGCAGGAACTTCTGAGCAGGATGAAGATGCTCAAAATGTTCTTCTTTTGTTGAAATATCATTTTATCCCATTTAGTACTGCCTTTCAGGAGCAACAGAAGATAGTTGCATGTTTTTCGAAAGACAAATGAAATACAATTTACATAGATCTTCTAGTGCAACAAGTTCCCCCCTGACTCTAAATCATGTTTTTTGTTGCATATGTGAATGTCTAAACCTTTTATAATAGTTGTTACACAAATACAAAAAGTTGTTTTTGAGTTTCTCCATTTTCCGCAATGAAGAACGTACATCTCAAACCATACGGTCTCTCCTGAAAATAGTTAGAATAAGTCAAAGATGATGGAATCTGCAGGACTTTTTGAAGATCAGAAGCTCAGTTTAACTGTTCAGAAAAACAAGTCAATCATGAACAACCATAACAGCACACAAACATTCATAGATCATCCAGGTAACCACACACAGTACCATGGGTGCCCAAACAGGGATTTTATCTAAGGGTAAGAAATCGCTCTCACGCACCTTCTGTGGGTCAGGGCCACGATTGTGGAACGATCTTCCTGTTACAGTCTGGCAGACTCTGTCTCAATCTTCAAAAACCGCCTTAAAATCAATCTTTTCCGTTTACACTTAACCCACAAATAAACTTACTTGACATCCTCACCCTTTCAAACCTAGTAATAAACCTCCTTTGACATCCTCACTTTTCTATAAAAAAAATGACTTGGTACTTGTTACGTATGTTGTGTTTTTACCTCATGTTGTAAATGCGTCTTTTGTAAACCTAATTTGTAAGTCGCTTTGGATAAAAGCTAAATGACTAAATGTAAATGTAAATGTATTTTCAGCCATACTTTTGTCTTAAGGAGCAGTGTTAAGTTACTTTATTTGATACATTGAGCCGACAACATAAAAATTATGCGCTTTTAATGTTTGGAAATGTGATAGGCGTCGAGTTGCTTATTTGTTAAAAAGCACAGCGTGCTACAATTTTATAATGTCTCTGAGCAACAACTGATTTCACTGTCCTGTCAATCAAGAGTCACAGCGCGATTTTCCGGAAGATCAATCAGAGCATCCCTAATTTTAAATGCAATCTGGAAATCGGGATTATTGATGTTCAGCTACAAAGCCTACATTCTTTAAAATGTTATTAGGCTATTTTAATCATTTCAATAAATGGGTCAATTGAAATCAACAGAATTGGTTGATCGTGAAACACTTAACAATAAGGTGCTATTAGGTAACAATTACTTAACGCGTAGCTAAAATGAACAATGAACAACACCGATGCAGCCATCAATAATGTTAGGTTACGTTATTTCCAGGATTTCCTAATACTTTATTAAAACCAAAAGTTAACTCTGTTAACATAAGAAAATGCACCATGAACTATCAAAAATCACTGAATTGACCTGAATGAACATTAAATAATGTATAATGTAAATAATGTAATAATGTAAAAAAAAGTATTGTCCATTGTCAGATAATATTAGTTAAGACATTTACTAATATAATCAAATGGCATTTTATTGTAAGGCATTACTGATATTTAATAACGGGGAGAGACCATATCTAAATATTGTCTATGGTGTTTAAAACCCCGGATCCAAAAAAAGCATTCACTGTAGAACTACATACCATCTGAAGCTGCCTCCCTTCACAGCGCGTGTGTTAAATTTTAAGACTTCTTTTGTTTGTGATAGTGCCATTGAGTGATGATAAGCTGACAGGTTTTTACTCCAGAGTGGCCCGTTGCTGACAGCAGAAAGTCTAATGTGCACAAAGCAGATTTCTCTTCATGTAGGGCTCTAATGGCCACCTGCTGAGATGAGTGAGAGAATCTGCTTGTGTAGTCTATAAGAGAACACATTGATGTATCCCACAGTGTGGACATCAGAATAAAACCCTGACAAAACAAAGAACTTGTGATGTAGCAGTATATGATTTAACATATATTCTATACGACTGGAATCTTCGTTTAAGATTGTACAATTCATATCACAAAAAAAACTGTTGGGTCAGTCGTGGTCTGGTGGTAGAGAGTTCCTCTTGTAAGCGGAATGTTGCGGGTTCAAAACCCAAGGTCGAGAGACAAATACTGAAGTGTCCTTGAGCAAGACATCTTATCCCTGTTTGCTCTGCAGTGATGATTGACTACTGCATAATACTGTAGGTCGCTTTGGATAAAAGCGTCTGCCAAATGAATAAATGTCAATGTAAATGAGTCAATCTATGAAACGCATGCCTTTGGATTCAATTCTTATCTGGAGTTAATTATTAATGCAAAGAAACACATTTCATATTCATTGCGTGTATGCTTCTGAAGAACTTAACCACATGGTAGATCTAACGCCACTTTAGGATGAAATTTAACACCGTCACCTTGTATTCTGTATTCAAACATGTAATGTAACTACTGTAATGTTGTGTTAAAGTTCATTTCGTGCCTGAAGTACGAAAATGTGTTATTTTGGTGGATTAATATGTCTTTTAAGTTGTAGTTATTTTCTTTAAAACATGTCTATAAAATTCTCAGATGTTGTTAAAGAACTTGGGGACTACTATCTTCTGCGTTTAATTTCCAGCGCACTAGAACTGTTAAACAGGTGTTTAAGTGTAAGTGTGTTTTTGACATTTGTGCGAATTAAAGACAGAGACAGTAAAAACAATTCTCAGAGTATGCGTTTCCACTTTTGAATGTTTTAATGTTATTGTGCTAGTTTACAGAAAGTCTCGTTATGTTTCCAGTCTTTTAATATAGCAAATCGATACCGACTTGTTCAGGTGTGTACTGCTACCTTGTGTAATAGTTGCAATTATTTTGTTATGTAAAGTACATCTGGAGTTTCATTCCCAGCTTGAGTATCTGTATTTTAGTGCCGAATGAATATGAACAATACAGCGGTTCCAGAACCAGAAAGCGGGAACCAGAAAGAACTGTTGTATTATAGTACTTATAAACCTAAAATTGATTTTGGAAATCCAATAGAAATATTTTAATTAATCCAATTAACTGTGGATGACCTTTACATTTTCCATAGTGGAGTTTTTCCTAATTTTGTCCTCTTTGCTTCAGAGATTGAACATCTAAAGCTGGACCAGACTGTGGCTCATCTGTGAAGGCAAACAGACCAAAAGAAAACATGCGTTTTGATTAGCTGAGCCCTTTTGCCCCTCATTTAAAGTGTACTTTTAATTCTTTCAAAGCATATGACTACTAAATAAATTAAATAATAAGCAAGGTGCTCTCTGAATCGACCTGTAAAAACTGCTCGCATCGCATCACACATTTTCCTCTTGCTCGTGCTGCCCACTCTTGTTTCATTCACCTCAAGAATGAAAAGGGAAAAAATCACATCAATAATAAATGGCATCAATTGAAATGCCCTGTGGTCCAGAAAGCACTAACTTATCACTAACCTTTCTTTTCGCTGCTTACTGCTGCAGATGCACGAGGTTACAAAGTGTTCCTTGAAGTCTATAACAGATGAAAATATCAGCGTGTCTGCTCGAAGAAAGCTTAAAATGTAACTCGCATTGCAAAAAGGCTTTGTGAAAACCAGCACAAATGATCTCTTCCCCTTAAAAATGTCCTATTGTCAAGAGGTTGTGTAAATGATGACAAATTTTTCATTTTAAGATAAACCATCACTTTAACTTTATCAGAGCTCTATTACAGATGGAATCAAATTGACATTTATATTTTATATTATTAGTATCAGCAATATCCGTATTATTGTAATTGACAAAATTGTCTGTTACTTTTTAACACCTTCTCATATTTAAAATTATATGACATAAAAAGAAGGTTTCTTGACCATTAAATGGACATTTAAATTATTTCACAATAAATCATGATTTATATAGGATTTGTGTACTGCTAAATATGTATTCTACATGGATATAGTATCTAATATTAGTTAACAATATTATATAATGTAATATAATATAATATAATAATGTAATGTAATGTAATGTAGTGTAATATAACGTAGTGTAATTTAATGTAACAATTTAGCAAATAAATGATATTATAGTTGATAAATATGTAATATTTGCAATGATTTTATTACAAACTTTATTATGTAATACCAGCACTAGTTTAATCTCTTTTAATTGTTTTATTACTTAAATACTTATTTATGCTTAGAAGAGGTTTAACTGCAACATTTCACAGCACCACAACACAATGAAAACTCTAGAATTATACATTACGTTTAAAGTGTATGCTCGTTGCTATTGTTTGATCTGCTGATGCACTCCAGTCACATAAAAGGTAAACTTGATTTTAAAAGGGGTAGTTCACCCAAAAATTTTAATTCGGTCATTTCTCTTGTCATTTCAAACCTGTGTGACTTTTACTCTTCTACAAAACACAAAAGAAGATCATTTGCCATTCCATTGGTTCCATTGGTTTTGTGTCTATACAGTATGAGTGAATGGATGCAAAGTGTTATGCAGCATAAAAAAGTGTTGTGTTTGTGTTATCTGTAAATGTTTCAGTACATTTTGAAACTATCAATTTTAAGTATTCTTTCTAAATTAAACTACATTGGCTTCCTGTAGCCGCTCGCATTGAATTTAAATGTCTTCTCATTACCTACAAGACCACCACCGGTTCTCTTACCTTAACTCACTAATTAAGTAGGTATAGGCCCTCAAGATCTCTGCGTTCCGCATATGAGCTGAGACTTGTGGTACCAGCTCAAAAGGGTAAGAAATCTCTCTCTCGAACGTTCTCTGCTTCAGTTCCCCGATGGTGGAACGATCTGCCTCTGGCTTCTCGCTTGTCAGACTCGGTCTCTATCTTTAAAAAACAACTAAAAACACATCTTTTCCGGCTACACCTAACTCACTAGGAGTACCTTCTTTTCTAACCTACTCACTCTATAAAAAAAAAATTAATAAGAAAAAAACACTTTTGTAACTTCTCTCTCTGTGTAACTTGGTAACATTGTTGTAGCACTTGTTCACCTATTGTTGTATCGGCTATTTACTGCTTCATTGTCTCCTCAACTATTGTAAGTCGCTTTGGATAAAAGTGTCTGCTAAATGCCTAAATGTAAATGTTAATGCAAACCCACTGTATGTTTGGGCAACATTTGGTCAGGTTTAAATTCAAGACCACTGCATCTGTGGGGTGTACCGCTCACCGTTATTATGCTGAAATGGACGTGTTGATGGACAGCTTGTAGGTGTGAAAGATCATGTTCCAGTAACAAAGCTCATTGATCATTATGACATGGAGGTTAGCATGCCGCAGAATATTAATTTTCGGCCTCCCTCGCTGTGCACTGAAACTGATGAATGATGGAGAACTTTATTCTTTTCTGTGTAGAAACTACGAATACAAAAATTGCGTTTAAAGAAGGAATTTTAAGCACAAGGTTATGAAAATATTGGTGGTATTTTATAAACTTTTATGCAGTGAATTTTGAGGTGTTGAGTAAAAGAAGCAGCTTAAATGCTATTAAAACCAGAACAGATTTGTATGAAGGGACAATTGATATTCGTAATACGTAGAAGATTACTTAGATATTTTAATACATATATAAAAAAATACATACACACAAAACTTAAACTAGCTAAACATAAACATACCCCACTCTCCCAACATATGGAAATATGATGTCTGATGAGGCATTTGATCCCGATAAACATGCTGAGGTCAGAAACACAGATGCCGGCAAGTTTTTTATAGACTTCAAATGTGCGATTGAAACATTGCACCTTCAAAGTAAGTGATATTGTTATGCTTACTTTTGTCTCTGTAACAAGACACGTGGGTTGTTTTATGATATACTTCAGAGACGAATGTCCCTATCTACTGTAAATTTATTTAATAATAATAAATAAATAATAAGATTTATTTATAAGAGCAAAAAATGTGGAATGGAATAAAAATTGGGAACTGGCACCCATTGATTTAGTAAATGATGCAACTGCTGCATTTTGAACAAGTCAGAGTTTTATTACAGATGGGAATGTTACAGTAACAGCATATTGTTAGTTTTATTAATTGATATATTATAATATATCATAATAAATCTAATGGCATGTCTTTCTTGTTGTTATAAATATTCTTTTAGTTATTTTTCAACAAGATATTTAAAACAATAAAAATGTCCATTATTGGGTACTAATTAAACACTTAAATTATGTCAACATAAATCATAACATGGTGTAACGTAACATCAACACAACATCAAGCAACATAGCAATACATAGCAAAAAAAAAAACATAACATCATAACAACATAGTATAACAACAACATAACAACAAAATTACATAAAAACAACATAAGAACAACAAAATAACATAACATAGCATAATAACAACATAACTACAACATAACATAAAAACACCATAAGAACAACAAAATAAAAAACCCTAACAAAATAACATAACAACAACATAACATAATAAATAATTTTGACTGTAGGTTTGAAACACAACACAAAGAAAAAAACACAAAACATCATACATTAAATTTAAGAAAAAATAATGTAAAGACACTATACAGCAGAACCTCTAGTAACATTAGACTGAATCATGAAACATACATTATAGCTTTCAAACAGAGGTGTCCCTATGAAGGACACTGGCTATCGGAAACCCAGTAGCTCATGCAGCATCCATAATTCATGTGTGAAATGATAAAGCATGCACAATATGCCACGGCTTCCAATTCCACTTGTCAGTGATCAGCCACAAATAGCCTCTATGGTGGCGCATCTTTGACCGTACTCGCAGGACCTGCAAAAACATGTGAGGATTAAACTCGGACCTCAGATCTGATCAATGACATGAGAAGTAGAATTTTAATAGTCTAAATGAGAATTCCCTTCAGGCCTATTCACATTTGCATGGCCAGGATTGCACTTCCGTGGAAGCGTGACTCGCATGTGGGTAATGGTGTCACGATACTGGAATTTTGATACCACAAGAAAAAACTGCCATAACATTTAGGCCTGAGTTTTTAAAATTGTATGTTTGAAAAGTGTAAAACATGATAAGACAATGAGGTAGATTTTTAGGATGTAAATGTTAGTTTCATCGAAACATTAACTATTTAAAATCTAAAGGTTATTCTTGTTAAGATGATCTTATATAAATAGTTGAATTCTTAACGCTAACATAGTAACTAAATAATTAACAAATCATTAAAATATTACTAATCAATTAAACAAGTCTATTCATTCTTTGAATAAAAATCCATCAAGTGTGGTTAACTTGGTCAGCCTTTGAAGTTCAGCTGTCACTGTAACATACAGACTGTTGCGATCAGACATATGTCACTGCGTCAAAACTCTTCCAAACATTACTTTCTTCAGTCATCTATATTTACTTAATTCCAAAGCTTTTAATGTACTCTAACATTTAACATTTTTTGAGTGCACTTAAAATGGGGTCAGTTGTGGTCTGGTGGTTAGCGAGATATACTTGTAAGCAGTACAAGGTTGTGGGTTCCAATCCCAGTGCAAGCAGACAATGACTGAAGTGTCCTTGAGTAAGACACCTTACCCCTGTTTGCTCTGCAGTGATGATTAACCAATGCATAATAGGTGTTAGTTGCTTTGGATACAAGCATCTGCAAAATGAATAAATGTAAATGTAAATGTAATCACCTGCAGATGCCTCCTGTAAATGATAATGAAGACACATAAAGGGTCATCCCAAAAATGAAATTTCAAAGATGAAAAATGTTGTGTCAGGCATTATTGACCACCATATAGGAAAAATGATTGAACTCAAATTAAGATATTTAGCAAAATTATGCAATTGTGCCCTAAAAATCTCAGTTGCTCACGTTCTTCCAAATATCTTTGAATGTGGTCAACCACAGAAATAAGTAGAAAGTAATTTGTGACAAAATTTAAAATTTTGTTTAAGAATCCCTTTTAGGTTATTTAATTTTATATTAAACAAAATACAAAATTAGGATTAATCTTAATTTACATTTACATTTACATTTAGTCATTTAGCAGACGCTTTTATCCAAGTTACACAGAGAGAGAAGTTACAAAAGTTTTTTTTTCTTTTTTGATAGAGTGAGTAGGTTAGAAAAGAAGTGAGTTAGTGAGTTAGGTGTAGCTGGAAAAGATGAGTTTTTAGGTGTTTTTTGAAGATAGAGACCGAGTCTGACAAGCGTCAAGCCAGAGGCAGATCATTCCACCATCGAGGAACTGAAGCAGAGAACGTTCGAGAGAGAGATTTCTTACCCTTTTGAGCTGGTACCACAAGTCTCAGCTCATTTGCGGAGCGCAGAGATCTTGAGGGTCTATACCTTTGCATTAGTGAGTTAAGGTAAGTGGGTGCTGAACCGGTGGTGGACTTGTAGACAATGAGAAGACATTTAAATTCAATGCGAGCTGCTACAGGAAGCCAATGTAGTTTTATGAAGAGGGGTGTTACATGGGTCCTTTTTGGTTCCTTGAACACCACTCTTGCCGCTGCATTTTGAATCATCTGCAGAGGTTTAGTTGTGCACATCGGGAGTCCTGCAAGCAGCGCATTGCAGTAATCTAGCCTGGACAGGACCAGAGCTTGGACCAGGATTTGTGTGGAGTGTTCTGTGAGAAACTGTCTGATCTTCCTGATGTTGTAAAGCATGAATCTGCAGGATCTGATAGTCGCGGCAACATGATCTGTGAAGTTGAGCTGATCATCGATGATTACTCCCAAGTTTCTAGCAGACCTGGAGGGCACAATGGTTGATGTTCCTAGTTGGATAGAGAGATCGTGACAAGTCTTCGGGTCGGCAGGGATGACAAGAAGTTCCGTTTTCGCAAGGTTAAGTTGTAGGTGGTGTTGCTTCATCCAGAGGGAGATGTTGCTCAGAAATGCTGAGACTGGGGTCGAAATCGTCTGATCTTCCGGATGAAACGCAAGGTGGAGTTGCGTGTAATCCGCATAACAGTGGTAGGAGAAGCCATGCTTATGAATGACTGATCCCAGTGATGTCATGTAGATCGAGAAGAGCAACGGTCCAAGAACTGAGCCCTTAGGTACACCGGTGTCAAGATGTTGCGGTTCTGAGACTTCACCTCCCCACGGAACCTTGAAGGATCTACCCGAGAGGTAGGATGCGAACCATTGGAGAGCCTTGTCGGAGACGTCCATTTCCTTGAGAGTTGAAAGGAGAATACTGTGGTTAACGGTGTCAAAAGCAGCGGATAAATCTAGCAGGATGAGAACGGATGACATGGAGGCCGCCCTTGCCAGGTGTAGGTCTTCAACAACTGAGAGCAGAGCTGTCTCTGTAGAGTGTCCTTTCTTGAAGCCTGACTGTTTGCTGTCCAAGAGGTTGTGTCGAGTAAGATAGGCCGAGAGTTGATCTGAGACGACACGTTCCAGGGTCTTTCATTTATGACCTCAACTCTAAATCTATCTGCACATAATGTACAAGCAAAATATAAAACAAACTTTCTGTTCCTTCATGCACTCAGTTTTGTATTTATCTACTACACGCTCATATTTGGCAATTGACTTCTGAAATCAGACTTCAGTACCAACACGACAGATTGTACTTCACAGCGTGTAGTGTGTCAGTTTTGTCTCTTGTAATCTGACAGAGTGTGTGATAATGATATTTTGTTTCCGTGGCTTCCTCTAACCGCATGATTGCCACTGGAATTTCAATTCTTTTATTCTCCTCCAGTATTATTAAATCACCAGTGACAGGTCTGGGCATGAATAACCCTTAAGATTTTTGTGCTTGGCATCCAATACGCACTAAGCAAGGCTTGGGGTGTGACTTTTGATTCCTGACTTAATCCTCTTGATCTGAATGATTTTCTTTTTTGGCTGTTCTCCACAGTTTCTGCCTCTCGGCCTGTTTTAATATGGTTGGGGATTAAAACAGCATGAAGGAAATGTGCTATTTAATCACAATTCATAAGGTAAAATATCATCATTTACTTTATTTCCCTTTACATTCTACATAGGACACTTCTTCGATCTCTGATTAACTTTTAGTAAAAGCGTGTGCCCAATGCATAAATGTAAATTAAAAGAATTGACTCACAGGAACAGCAAGCAGCACTTTGATTAACAAATGATTCAAATCATTTATTCAAGTTCTTCATTCTAATAAAAGTTTAATCTATTTCAGTATTTTTTGTATCATTTTAAAATATTAATATTTTCTATTAAAATGCACCTTTCCCCAAATTGAAGACCCAGATTACACTGTACAAATCCTTTATCTGGCTGATTTAATGGCACAAGATTAAACAATTATTTAAGCTTAATCAAATCTTTTAACAGCATTAAATAAAACATTTTCAGTGAAAATATTAAAACAATTAATTAAAAATCAAACAGTTCATTTTTCTCGAAGTTACAAATGTGTCTTGAGTTTTTGTAATAAAAAGTATTTATTAACAAATATATATTTGTGATACACACCAATAAATTTAAACAGTATTTTTCCGGTATTTTCCATCCATCCATCTTGAATTGTTCTTAATTTAGCACGCATGCATTAGGTGAAAAATCTGTCATTACTGTTTGTTTGCACTGTGCAGTATTAGTATGCGTGATGGTGTGGGAGAGAAAGGCTTTTGGTTTGACAATCTTAGCAGCTCCTTGTTATTTTTGTCTCGTTGCCATGCACCTCACATGAAGTGTCAATTATGGCAAGCAGGGCTAATTATTCCCATTAGCACTGTGTGAACTCAGTCAAGGACACCTTCATTTAAAGACACATATGGCCATCAGTCGGGTCAGAGGTCAACACACTGCTGCCATACTTTCACCATCACCTCAATAAATAATGCTAAAATGCAAAGTGTTCTAAGAAATCAATGATTTGGAAGCAAAATTTTTTTTATCAAAAATTTCATTTCTTAAGCCCCACGTCTTAATAGTCTTTTGTACAACACAAAAGTAGTTTCTTATAGTTTTGGACGAATTGCAAATGCTTTGGTATTTATATACTCTGAAGACACAATATAAGCGTAAAAATGGAGCACACTGTGTAAAAATGTTCTGTATTCATATTTTACAATTTCTTTGAGTGTATTTTACATTTTGCATTGCATTTGATTACGTTTAGCATTAACAGAAATATCTAAAAAATAAAGGGAGAATGTACTGGGATGTCCTTAAAGCTTGATCTTAAAGTGCCCATAAGATTCCCGACCTATACATCTCCTTGGTGTGTTTACTACCTTTATACAATCTTTGAAGTTAACCAATCCTAAAGTTCATGTTAAAGCCAGTTGTTGTCTTTAACAAAAATCAGATGTATTATAAAATAATATAAATAGTAAAGCTATATAATAAAACCCTGTGCCCTGAAATTACGAGAATATGAGAATATGTAAAAAATAATGAGAATATTATATCCCATTTTAAAAGCAAGCGAAGCTAAACAGACAGTTAATGTTGTTAATGTAGCCGCTTACAGAGTAAACTTATGGCCCTAAAGGATGTGGGACTACAATATAAGGAATAAATAAACATATTTACTTCATAAACTATTTCACTGAGCCACATTAAATGTCATTTCTACTAGTTCTAATACACTTCATTCTAAACAATGTTGTTTCTTCAATCCTTTAACCTTAATGCAGTAAAGAATTGAATAAACAATCGATCATCAAGGGATTGAAATCAATCTATTCTCATCCACCACTATAGACACCACCTGCTAATGTGTCCACCATTTACCTTAAGCAACATCCTACGGTAGAGTTCGGAGAAGCACACCTAGGAAAGGTACACCTGTTGTTAAAGTTTACCTTTCCAATCTTTACAGAACGCTAACAGAGAACGTTAACGAAGAACGCAGCCATGGTAAATTTTTGTCGGTACAGTTCCATTTTTTACAGTGTATTATGTTTGTTGATTAAAATATACAATTTAAAGACTATTTTCTGTTTTTCTCAATGTGCTATTTAAAAGAATGCGTTAATTATAAATTTTCTTTTATTTTGTGAACTTTGAACATTATTTCACTTTTTGGGAAATATGTCTTTATATTAATAGGAAAATAAGATAAGTGAATACACATCTGAGAATAACAGGACTGCATATAGAATAACACAATTAGAAGTATAGGAATTATGCTTTGAGCGAATAAAGCTGACCATCTTTAGTTGCTTAATGTACATTATGTTCTACATTTTAAAAAAGAAGTAAACCACATAACAAACTATTATATACAACATATGAAGTGATTTTAATTGGTTATTCTACTTTACACTATAGGAATGTCCAGGGATGTAGTTCTCAGAGCTGTCAAAGAAAACTACCAGAAACAAAAATGATAATAACAAACAAATTTGTTTTTGAGTCCTCAGTTTTGCCATCATTGTACAGCATGACCAAAGAATCAATTAATAATCATTAAATGCTATCAAACACTTATGATAACAAATTGTCCAATTTCATTTTCATGTAGTTCTACCGTTTTAATGTAACCCATGTAAATCAATTGTTTTTGTTTACTTTTTTAGTTAGTTATTTCATTTCATGCTTCACTGTTTTATACAATTTCTCGGAATAACATTTCTGCTGAAAAAAATGTTGAAAAAAAGACTCACCGTATTTGCTTTAGGCCTGTCCGTTTATTCTATGCTTCAGGCAGTTTCTTTTCATCTGTGTGTATAGAAATCGAACAGGTACATTTCAACTTAATTCTCCCTCTTCCAAGAAACACTCGGTACCCGCAGAACTTCAATTTACAGACTAATAACAATGGTCTTAGAATAACAATATGTTTTCTAGGAATCCATAGTCAGTGTGTTTTATTCCTGTATTATGGAACATTGAAATATAGCCGAAGATAGTAAAACAATGTTACTCATTTGTATGCACTGATATTTTATTAAAACTTATTATTGAAACAAGGCCAAATATCTCAGCAGCACAAGGTAAACACAAGTATGTTGCCATGTATTTAGGTCAGACCATTTACATATTGTTTGTACATTATTTGTTTGTTTATGAGCATAAAAATAAAAGTTTAGAAGAAGTAAACTTTAATCTGCTTATATATGCATTAAACACTGTATGTATACACAACCCTTCTTTATGTTCGTGGCATGAAAGCGGCAGGAGGATTGAACTTCATGATCCTAGAAAACAAAATTCTTCCCTTAGGAAATTGGATTTCACCTTCACTCATCTTTAACTTCTGTGGCCCTCTTAAAAGCACAGAGGGTAAAGTTAATCTTCGCAATATTTCGCTGTCATAGCCGGCAAATTTCTCTTAATTCCTCACCAGTCACTTTTTTATCATCCATTAATTTCATTTTTCTGAATATGAGGACTGGGGAGATTCAATTATTGGGCCCTTAGGCTTGCATATTGAAATGACATCAAAGACTCTCCCACTGCGTTCATGGTGTTTGTTATTAGCATATTTTTAACTGACATTCTGGAAACGAACTGCAGGGGATGGTGTGCTGAATGTCCATAGTAGAGGTGCACCGACTGCCTTTTTCTAAGCCGATTACGATTTTTAGTTAGAATTTTTGTAAGTGTGCCGATTCCTATTTAGCTTTTATAGTTCAAATTTTTTAAATGAAAACTGTTATATTCATATCAAAAATATTTATTGTAATATATTTTGGCCCACATTAAATAATTTTTTAACTATTTCAAAAATCTAGAAGTAAACTAAAGTGTTTTAGTAAAAACAAGAAAGTGTTTGGAACATATAAAAGCAAAGTTAATATAAACCAGTCTCTAACATCTGTTCATCTTTTGCAGTTGACTAACATTAAATGGCTTTATTCGTACATTATACAAATTAATTTCATGAGGTAACTGGACTTTAATTTTAACAACTTTGGCAAATTAAACAATAAATTGGACATGAGATTCAGATTCTGTGTTTGCATCACTATATTGTGAAACGCACATTAAAAAGTCCACTAACATCCCATTTGCAGTTCGTAGAACAAGCAGATGAAGAATGAATGCTTTTTATACATAGCAGAACATAGGATTTGTACCCTGTTGACTGCTAGAAATATTAAACTTGTCAGATTTGTGCCATTTCTGCGTTGCAGAGCAAAGTCCGTTTTTAATCCGATATTCTGTGTTTCTGTCCGTTCTATTTCACATTTGGAAAATCATGAGGCCCTACACATGTCGATTCATGCTAAAGAAGTTTAATGCATGATGTTATCATTGTTCAAATATCCCTACTCCAAAATAAGGAGAGATTTCTTTGAAAGCATAGTTGTGTAGAAGTTACTTTTTAAGACCAGCTGTTCATCCAGGAGAATGCAGTGCTACAGATGTTTAGGTTCCTCTCATAGCAGCACTTGAACCTGATCCTGATGGTGAATGCTTTGGTAGTAAAACCTTAATGTGTGTATCTTCTTTCTTACTTTAGTGCGTATGAAAGATTTTGCAATGCTTTTATCGGTTACATCCGCACATTTTTGTACTCAAGATTAACATAGGAGTAGCAGAAACTCCTATTTCTACTTTATCAGTCATGATCTTTTTTGGTTTTAGGATTGCAAATATTGATTTGAACAATTATGAAACAAATCATCAAATTAAACAGATTATTGTGCCACATTCAGTTTGGAAAGGCATGCCTGTTATCTTTTTATTATTTATTTGCTTGTTTGTTATTTAATTGAATATTTAATTGGTTTAAATATTTATTTAATATTGTAGAAAAACTTGATATTTTTACTAACTCATTTTTTAAAGTTTATGTGATATCAACATTTGGTAACCTAATTGTGTGTATGATTTGTCACAATCGACAAGCCCCATCCTGTCTAGCTGTTTGATGGGCATTCCTGTACATTAGATCATAATCCAAGGATACATATTAAATTATTTTGTAAGGATAATAAAGAACTTTGTGCTGAAACTGAATATCTACTCTACAGTCAACCAGCTGTTTTGGTTTATTACAGGCTTAAATATTTTTGGTGACATTGTGCAAATTAATGGATCACCTCTTATATGCCCCCAAAGTTATTGCGGTTTTATAGCATTAGGAAGCTTTAGGAAATAAGGCATGAGTATTCATAATTCAAAAACAATAGGCCTGGAGCTAAACGACAGAACCAGATGTTATTCTGGGTCACAGTGCCGGCAGAAAGAGTCTCATCTGAGCAGTGATCGAACTGATGACCTTGGATATGTTTATTGAAAAGTCTTCCACTGCCTAGAAAAGAATTGCAGGTGCGATGTTCCTGTTTCCAAAAACCAGCTGCGATTTAAAAATCTCTGCTTTATAACACATTTAAGAATCCCAGATGACTTTTAATATTCAGTCCATACACAGACACGCTCACCTTTTCTTTTGACAGATATGGTGTGAGGATATTTGTGATTCCCCAAGCTCGCATCACAGAACTACATCTCTAAATTATATATTTTTTTTGTCATTGAGCATTGTAAAGATAATATCTAGAGATTATAGTTAAACTACAACGATGTGTGTCCTTCTTTGAGGAACGTGTAGGTATTCTGTTGAGTGTTCAACCGAGGTGTCTCGTGACTTTGACATTGCTCTGTTCGTGCTCATCAATATTAACAATAAAACTCTTGAATGTCACTCAAATCTTAAACGTGTCTCATTTGTCCAGAGCTCTGGACTGGGACTGGACCAACAAATACTTTGAAATCGTCCGAAAATTGTCATTGTCATTGTTATTTAATTCTTTATTCAAGTTAATTGATTTTGGGTCCTTAAAAATATATAAATATAGGTTTCCTTTACGTCTTTGTAGTTCTATCACAATTCTGCTTACACTGAGTAATCGACTCAAAGCTTTAAATTCAGTTGGAAAGCTCAGGTGAAGTTTCCTTGTTAAGAGACTCAGAGAACTCTCATGTACCTGTCCAATATTCAGTCTGCCTTCCATGTTGAAATACCCAAGACATTAAATGTTGGATGGTGTTTAAACAAGACTCTTTCTGAATGTGACTCTAGAGAGGTTTGTACCGGAGTGAAAGAACAGCCTATAATTTTGGGCTGCCATGGGGATAGAAAGTTTGGAGTATTTAAGTTTCCCTTTAGCACACAACTCCTTCAACCTTCTTCTCTTGTCAAAGCCTTTAATTTTGCTATTTAGTTCTGCAATTCTTGCAGCAGTTATAAGAAAAACCTGGCTTACATTCAGAGTTTGAGACTCTTAGAAAGGCAATTTCTCAATCCCTCATATAAAGACTGAGTCAAACTGAACTAAACTGTGGGTTTCAGAATACCTTGACGCTTCAGGTAAAGAACTGGGTCACCCTTCTTACGAAGCTCTACTGAAACTCTTCAACATAAAGAAAATGAATAGTCTTGTGTTTCAATTATCAAGATTCTACAATAGTCCAGCTCATGAACTTCTACCAAATATAACACATGAAACCAAGGTGTTTAAAAGGGTGGAACTGCTGAATTGTTGTCGCTGCTCAGTGAAGGATTGAGTTATATTACGTTAGAGTCTTATAAAAGTTCTGTATCCATCTTGTGAAATGTTTATCATACTGCTGTTTGAAAGAATACTGAGACACACCAGCCAACCACATAAGATCATGAAACACTTGCAATGGAGTTAAACACATTGCTGGTAGTTTGTAATAAACTGTTGTAGTAAACTGTTTGTCACTTTCTGTCTTTTTAAAAGAAGACGTTTTGATAGATAGGATGGAAATTAATAGATTTATTGATAGATGAAACTGAGGAAAGCCTATTATAAATAAGGAAAAACTGTTAATAATAATAATAATGAATAAGGATAATGATAATAATAATAATTATAATAATAAAAATAACAGTAATGTTGATATTTAATATTATTATATTTATAATTATTGTTGTTGTTATTTATATATAAAAAATAATTATGATGAAGATCACAATAACAACAATAATTTAAAAAAAATTACACTTACAATACTAATATTAACCATATTAATATGGTTTCCATCTTTGACAGTTTACTAATTTTATCATTTATTCAATGTACTATAGAAACTGATGGAGTGGTACGTTCTTCCCAGTATGAATTACCCAAACATGGCATGTATATTAATCTCTACATTACTTTTACTCTAAATTTCACTATTAACAGGAAATTACACTTCATTTTTAATGATTAAAATAATGTAAAGAATGTCATTAACGCTTAATAAAACTACCATAATGCATCATTCATCATGCACACCTGCCTCAAATATTCTCTCCTCTTACATCTTTAAAGGTGTAGTCCAATCCACAAACATATACCTCTCCTTCTGAAAGATGTATTGGTCCCATCCGTCACCACGGCAGCGACTTGACATCATCTGCGTCCACGCACTCATCTTACAATAACTGATGCCACAGAGTGATTTATGGCCCTGTTGATTCAGGTTGACTTGAACATGATTGCACTTTTTCTTCTTCCATGCTGTTAATATCAACAAGCTTCAGGTTTACTCAGTATTTTCCTTTTTTTTTGTTTCACAGACAATCTAAAAAAACAGCCGTTTTGCGACCTAGTTTTTAAATTGAGACCCCAATCCATTCTTAGCTACGTCACAGATTTAATAGTGCGTTCACATCATGTTGTAATTGCTGTAATTAAAGGATGTGACTCGTAAAAACTGTTCTCTTCAAACTTGAGTTGAAGGGCGGAATTTTATGACAGCTATGATTTGACTGCCATGATATCTATTAAACAGATCTCGAATGGTTGTAGTCTCAACGGTTAACAGTAGTTGGGTATCTAAAGTCTTCTTCTTTTTATTTATTACAACCACTTGTGTCTTTATTTTTAACATTTGATTTGATCATTTTCAATCATCTAGGACAAAATATGGCATCATGAGCGTTACCATAGAAACTATCTGTACTATCTGAGGCAATAAATTCATCATGCATTACACACCAAACTGTTTTTATTTATATGTTTTACATATATTTTGTACCAAATTCCAGACCAGCAACTTTTCTCAATGCATATGCAAAGACAAACAAATGTGATACACACATATGGTACGCTTGTCAAAGTCGGTTTGTGTCTTCCACACTTCAAGAGTGCCAGAACGACTTAAACTATAAAAATACAATGTCTAACCATTTCAAATTGTATTTTGGCCAGCATCGAAATTCTTGAGCGCCAGTATCTGCCATCTGTCGACTCAGCGCACGGTACTCTGTGGCAAACGGGCTCTGTTTTCATTCATACCCTCTGCAACCCTACAGAAACCCTGAATACCAATCAGTCGCTACAACACACACCCCGCTAAGGGGTCAAAATCCTTCTTTGACGAGGCAAATGAAAATATGCAAATGAATTCAACATCAGAAAGAAACGAGTCAGCACCAAGCAACACCTGCGCCCATTATTCCTCGTCGAATGAGAATTCAACACTCTTGAGCATTAGTCCTTAGCCTCACGCCAGTCTTTTACAATGACTGGATTACATTTAAATAGTGACATGTTGTAGGGCAAACCTGAAAAACATGTACCTTTATAGCAGCAGGCATTTTATTGAAAACCCCCAGCAGTAGCACAGGGCTTAATCGTGCACAAAAACACTGTGAGGAAACATGACTGTCTTATATAAAGACCTACATTAGAAATGGTTTTTAAAGCATGAAATTAGCAATCCATTACGAACATTTTGCCCACTGAATCTGACACCCAACAAGATGAAATAAGCACAAGTTGGCGTGTCTCGTGGCAAAACTGAGGAATGATTCGACCAACAAAAATGCAGTGGTAGGAGACTGGATCCAGGGCTTCTCGATTATGAGAAAAATTATAATAACACGATTATTTTGCCCAATGTTGAGATCATGAAAATGTAACATAAATCTCTGGAAAATGAGTAAGAATAAAGATAAATTGATAAATTACGAATTAATAACATAATATTTAACTCAATAACATAAAATAATTAAAAAAATAAATGAAACAAGGTATAAATACATGGATTCAAAAACATTATATACAATAGATGAAAGGAAATGCAAAACTGCACAATATTTGTTTTCATTATTGTAGGATGTCAAATTTGTCATTGAAAAATTATCATGATTTTTGCAGCGCCCTAACTTTAACCACTTAAATAAAATCAAGGACAACATGTAATCTTTCATAACGCCTACAAGATTTAGTATAAAACACCAAAGGATCACCAATAATCCATTGGATCCAAAATATATGTTTTATATATATATTTAAACAAAAAGGATATTATTTTTTCACAAAATAAATTATTTGGATGTTGTTTGCATGTAGCTGGTTTATCTCAGTTATTTATGACTTTGTAATGAATGACTTTTGAATACCAGCTGGGCCCCTAACATATAAATAAAGAAATATAAAAGATCACATTTGTTAGAAACACGCATTGGGAAAATGCGTTTGTCATTTATGGCAGAGAACGTTTCACTGTCATGAGTCATTGACTTTCTCCTATTAATCTTTTCCCGGATTGTTTCCGAAATTTGGCTCATAGAAACCCCTCCCTCCCCCTCTAAATCCGAGTATGAGAAATGGAAATAAGTATCAATAATAATGTCATTCTTCCATGCATGAAAACCTAGAGGCATGTGTTCATTTCAACACAATGACAACATCTGTTCGACTTGCCAATAGGCTCTCAGGATTAATCCCGAGCCTTTTCATGAGCATTTATAAGCTGTTGAACTGTCACATTTTAAAGTACAGAAGATCTTATAGAAGTCTTTAAAAATTCCATCTAGTGCGCTGGTGTGCATTTACATAACCATGTCGCTTCATACTGCAGGCAATCTAGTCTCTATTGCTTAGAACTCTTTACTGCAAATACAACCAATTGCCTTTGCGGAGGAACTTTTTTTTGTAAAGATCCTTAATAGGCCTGTCTTATGTTATCCAGACCAGAGTTTCGTGCAGTCCCATCACATATCACGAGCCGCCTATTACAGCCAAACACATCCAGCACCTTTCATTAATGGCTTGTAAAGCTCTGTTACAATTGGGCATCACCATTCAAAACGACACCCAAGCACAAGGTCAGGGAACTGACATTATTCACCATGTAGACTAATGAAGTCCTTCACAATGCTCTGTCAAAATAAGAACGTCCTCTGTAATGGATGTGAGCAGGAACGCAGAATTAGAACGCAGCTATTTGTACCAAGTCCTACTTAGGCTGATAGGATCAAATGCGACATAGAGAGCCAATTAGACACCCACTTTACACTCCCCGGTACATATTTATAAAGATGGAAGTACCCGAAATAACAGCCAAGAACCTTCTTTACAGATTTTAGATAAGTGAACATCATAAGCGGGGATTTTAACCTACAGGATATGTCCTGAACTCAGTTGATGAAAATGTTGATGAATTTTGGAATGCAGACTTGTCTTCTGTTGTGGATGGCCGAGTGCGCAGGTGCAGATGGGACCATATGGCCTGATTTAAATAAGGCAATACTTTAGGGTAAGGACTAAAATGTTGTGATTTAGAAGCCGGGTTCACTGGGGTTTCTGCCAATGTTGGCAGTTGGGATTGTTGATGAAATAGTTGATTCTAAATTTTTTTATATACTAACAAGTTGAGTTAGCATTAAACGAATATAAAACATTTTATTAAAGATGATATTCCAGTTTAAAGAAACAGTACTCCTTCTAAAAATTAGGTTTTCATTTATCACCGTGCTGAAGTAAAAATATACAACAATGAATATACAAAAATAGTTACATATAACCGATATAGGTTGACATTTTAAAATCTCTTTGTGGAAAATAAATCTCTACAACGTTATTCCTTGACTATCAAACTACATAAAAATAATTTTCTCCAATTTTTTTGCCTTGAAGTAACTTGTACTGTAATGCCGTGTTCACAACAAACCGGAATCAATCGATTTGCTCAAGTAAATAACATACAACCTCAATGCAATGAGGCGAAAAGACGCAATTTCACAGTAGGTGATGCAATAACATGATATATTTCATTTTGAGTCGTAGATTCTCACAAAAAGATTGTTGACTCATACATGGTGTTTTTTCGTCTTACTAGTGCGAAAAGCAATTTAAAAAAAAAAACAGCGTTGAACGCGTTTGTTCGCGTGTGCGGTGATCATGGCATCAACTCTACACCTCAGTTTCAATAAGTTTACGCACATTAATTAATATTCAAATTAGCCCGCCTCCACTCAATCGAGTTTAAGATGCTGCTAAAACTCAAAATTAAAACTTAGAGTTGACATCGCAGTGCAACAATCTTTTCAGCTCAAATCCATGCATATCTATTGCCACAGGGTCAACTTAGTTTATGCGATTGGTTACAATTTTACGACATTATTAACATTATCAAAACCTATCATGTAAAGGTCTTTGAAAAGTTAAATGCACTTTTTCCTAAAGAAAATATCCAGCAATGTTTCAAATAATATATTTTTGCACGTTGAATTAAAACACAACACAAACGTGCACAAATCAATACAGGAACCGTGGGCAGCAGACCAGCTGTTTTATTTAAATAAGATTGTTATAGATAAATGTCATAGATGGATTGCTTCTGATGTGCTCACGACTGCTTGTCAAGAACAAATCTAATCAGAAAATCTCTGAATGTAATTCCTTAACAGAATGACACAGAATGATGAAATGTTACATAAATCATACTTCAACAGACGATAAGAGCTTTTGATTCAACTTCATCACAGTTCGTCTTTATATCCAGAGGACATCAGGTAGGCCAAATTTTTCGCAAAATTCTTTTCATTGACGACAAACATTGCTTCTTTAACCCTCTTATTTAAAAAGCCCAGCGGCAATTGCCACAAAAATACCAAAGTTAATTGAAAGCAATTCAGCCAACCTGGTGAAAAGCAAATCTAAAACGCTGTGAAGGTCAGAACTGGGAAAAAACTAGCCCTGTCGTGTCCGTTTCTGCAATCGCTGTAAGGTAGAGATTGGCTTGTTTGTGTGGCAATGAAGTCCACGTTTTAAACACTTGAAATTGCTACTTTCAACTGTGCAATTCACACGGCTCAAAATAAGTTTCCTGCCATCAAAATGAACAAGTCACCTCCACAAACAGCTGGGAACGGTCTCCTGCAACTGAAAATCAAATGAATGCTTTTTTATCATGTCATGGCTGTCATAATGTTGACTGAGACACATATTTTCAATCAAATGATGTAAAACAAAGACAGAAGCGTTGTGCAGATTTCATAGCTATCAATGACTAGACGCCACATTGGCAACTGTTGCTGTTTGTATCTATGAAGCTGCAACATTGGAAAGGTCAGGACTGAAGCAGATACATATTAAAGGTTCAAAGATTGTCCTATGATTTGTTTCATAAAAACACAAAATCTTTCAGCATGTTTTCGAGTTTAGTCAAGTCAAGTCGAATATCCTAGCAAAGTCCTAGCAACCAAGCAGAACACATTGGTTACCACAATGCAACACTGTGCATGTGCAAGAGCCCACACACATGCACGCATTCTACAACATACACTTAACCAGGCATAGTAGCAATTTATGGTCATTGTTTTAAATCCCAATAACACCCCCCGAAAGGATTGCAGATAAGGATTTAAGGTTAATAATGTTCCTGCACCTTCAAATCTGACTTTAAAAAAGCCATGGCAGAGATAATTAACAATGAGTTAAAAGTGTACGTCACACAATTAATTAAACTTACACTGAACTTACTGAAGGTAAACAAGTTTGAGTCTCATGACAAATTCATTAGAGAAGCCATGAAAAAGATCCGCATAGGATAAGACTGTAAATAAGTTGCTGGGAGTTATTGGATTCAAAGATTTCACAAAACCAATATCGGCGTCTGGATGTAATCCATTTGGCAGATGCTTGATGACAAGTTCTTGGCTAAACTTAGAATGAAATGACAAATAAAACGTCTCCTGGCCCTGTCCCCCAGACATCTCAAAACAGAGCTGCGCCATGCTATGATTTCATTACAAGGACATATTCGGTTTACTCGTAAGCACCTCGGCCAAGATTTATTGCCCCTGAATTTAGAAATAATATAGACCGGTGTAATGAGCAATGCCCTGGGGTCTAGCTAAATCTTGACTGTTTTCTGTCTTATCTTTTATCACGCTCATATCGGGTTATGCTCCATATCGGGGATACCTGAGGGTGTTGTAACACAAGAAAGGTTGTAACGGCATCAGTTTAACCAATTAGAAATGGGCTTTGGGATTTACATCAAAATGTCTGATTTCTTTGTGTTTTGATATGTATTATATTGGTATTGGGCTTGCTTTTAATAGACCGTCTGTATTCATGCCAACTACAATGAATCCTTTAATGAATATTTATCACTGTGTCTCTTTGACACAAGCTTCCTTTTCTCCATTTAGTTCTCCATTTGTTTTTTTCCATGCTTAAAATCTTGACAGTGTCTGATTCTCTCAGACTGGAAGCATCAATCACACGTCCTTTAGACATTCATGGCTTGAAGGGTCTTCACCCGCGGTCTGTCTTTTCTCAAGGCGCTATGCCCGCACGCATCTCATATGGCGTGAAGTGAGACGCTGCCAAAAACATCACTAACTTTAAACATTTGTGCTGTCAACTTTTCCTGTTAACGTTGAATGCATTACAGAGTTTACTCAACTTTGGTCCTCCAATTGCACTTTTCATCTAGAAAAATGGCCACGTTGTACACTCACAAAGACCATGAAAATATACGATACATGTGGGATGTTACTGTACATCGGATCAATGGGAAAACTCATTGTAGCTGGTGCGATTAATCTGAACATTAAGGTTTCGTTCATCCGAGTGTTTTGTCATTATTTACTCACCATAATGCTGTTCAGGACTAAAACACAGATGGGATAAAAATTGATGTTTGGGACTGTCTGTGTCTAGAAAAGTGGTTTGTGATTGCCGTGTCTCAACTTCAAAAGAAAGCAAAAGGTAATACAGCGAATTGTGACTTGTGCTCAAAAGTGTTCTGAAGGAATATTAAACAGTCTATTATTAGAATGACTTGGGGTTGAGTAAATAAAAATGTTCCGTATCAGATTAGGATCCAATTCTTACTTTTAAGTAACTGGTAATAAAATAATCGGAGGATATGCAGTTATTAGGAGTCATAGTTAGTTAAAGGACGGGTTCACCCAAAAGGAAATGTATTTCAACATTTACTTCTATTGTCATTTCAAAACTGTTTGTCTTTCTTTTCCAAAATCCAAAAGATGATATTTTAAAGAAAGTTGGTAGACGAGCAGCTGTGACAGCTATAAACTTCTATTTTAATAAACAAAACTAATGGAAGTAAATTGAAGCCAAGTGACAACATTCTTCAAACTGTCTATTTTGTTTTAAATTGAAAGTCAGTCACGCAGGTTCAAACGACACTTTTGGGAAATATTACTGTAAAAGTAAGAACTTGACCAACATCTAAAGTGTGACCCAATTTATTTGAATTTATTTTATTTATTTATTTTAATTTAAGATCTTCCTTTGTGTATATAAAACTTTTTGAAATACATGATTTCTGACAAAAAAGATTAACTATGCATTTTAATCTGCAGTATAGAGTTGTTTATTTGGCATCATTGATGCAGTTACTTTTAAAGTAGAACTTTATTTAAAAAAAAAACATTGTTATAACATTATTTTAAATACAAATGTTATTTCCTAAAAAAAGAAATTGATATTTTGTAATAAATATTTTTTTTGCTTAAAAGTCATTTTAAACATCTATAAACTTTATAGATTAAAGGATTAAAATAAAACAGGCTTTTCCATGACATTTGACTTGTACTGTATAAATAACTTCATTTATTGCATTCCCCAATACATCTGAAATATACATTAATTTCTGTGACTTTGTTGGTGTAATACAATGGCTTTTACTTAAACAGGGTCTATATTTCCTAGTAAATAGAGATCAAGTGAAGACCTTTACCCTATTCTCCCACATCTCAGATATTTCCCCTGAGAAACAAACAGCTCAACAACGTCTCATAACATGCTTCATCAATCTGTTCCCAGATCCAAATCATTCTTTCTTATGAATGTCATAACAACTAACGTTATTTTGTTTCTATAAAGCTTTCTTGGAGAAACCCCTGAGACAAAGTTGATTCTTAAATAAAACATAACCAAGATCTCCACCATATCTCCCGGGACATAAAAGAGCAACCGTGAGCAATAACATGCTCCCCAGGGTGGACGACATGAAACAGCACCGACTGCAAAGCTGCTGAATGTGGAACAGCATGTAGAAATGCTTTTTCACGAACATCATGGTAATTCTCTACAGAAGATGAATGATCTCAGCCCAGCGTGAATCAGTTCTTATTTGTGTAGCTTGCATTATATCGCCGTCAACAAATCACTGTATGACCCAGTATGCATCTCTTTCTGTCCCAAATATTTATGTAAGATATTACTCTTGAGTCTGTAATCAATATCAGCCCGCTTATTTATCCTCCAGCCAAACATTTGTTCAAAGGCCTCTGCAAACAATTCAATCCAGGACAATTTAATGTTAGGTCATATCTTAAGCTCTGGTATAAGAATGAATATTTCAAGTGCGTGCAGAAGGGTATCGAACCCTGTTTGTTCAATTTCTCATGTGAATTTAATCAAACAAGGTTTAGATTAGACTATGTTTCTATAGTGTAATATCTTCCTCAAGGTTTAATAATTGTTTGAAAAGGATGAAATCCCCTTGAATATCAATAAACTTTTAAATAAATGCATTTCAAATATGAAGGGTCATTGTATTTAAAAATAGTGCTGTCAAAAGGACTAATCGAGATTAATCACATGCAGAATAAAAGTTTGTGTTTGCATAATGTATATCTAGTGGATAATTTAGTATTCATAAATGCATATTCATACAAAATTTTTTTTTTAAATATTAAATTAACACAAACATCTAAATGGTTTCTAAATATATATGCATGTGTATGTGTTTGTGTTTAGAAGTAGTTAATATGAAAAGTAAACTGTCATGAATTATGCAAAAACAAACTTTCTAATTCTGCATGTGATAAATCGTGATCAATCATTTTGACAGACCTAATTGAAAACAAAACTGTTATAGTAAAATACATTTATACTTAGTTGTATCATTTCCCCTCAGATTAATGTCTGCATTAAATTCTAGTAGTTGCTTTAATTTCAGTTTCTAAGAAATAGTTTCCACCAAAATAAAAATGTCACTATTGAAAAGGATTTGTGAAAAACAATAAGGCTTTTCATTGATCCACTGTCCCCCACTGATCCCACTGTGTTTTAAATGTTGTGTATCTGTATGTAAAGAAAAAGAGTAAATATGATTAACTTAAACATTTCTATTAGAATTCAAAGTATCGGTGTATATTAATTTATAAACCAGTTAGTTCCATTCCTGAATTCTAATTCAACATATATGTAATATGTAATATGTAATATATAGATTAATATATAAATTAATACTTTTATTGTGTGTTCACTGATTTGATAAGGCTGGGCTGTACTGTGATTTAATTACTATACAGCATGGCCTCTCGTACCTTATTGTTTAAATATATGTTAAATAATTAGGTATTTATTCAAACATAAGCTTAAAAATATGTGTTAATTTGAAAGAAATTAACTGTTAATATTACCGCCCCACATCAAATATTTTTTACAGTGTCGATGTCAAAGGTAACCCAAAACATGATATTTAATATTACAATTCTGTTAACATTTACTCATCCTCTTATCATTTATAAGCCCGTCTGACTGTCTTTTGCAGAACACAAAAGAAGAAATTTCGAAGAACGTTGGCAACTGAACAACATCCCTTCACATTCCCTTGCTGTGTGCGCACACAGGTTTGTGGTGGCTGAACAAGTAATAACATGATGTTCATTTTGTGTTTACTATTCCTTTGATAGTAGACTTGCATGATATATATATCCAGTATACGTCCTTACAGAAAAAACTTGTACGACATTCTGCAGAAATAATGCCAAGTTAATACAATGTTAATTTATGGATATGATTTATAAATCAAACTATTCTACGCAAACATGAACACTGTGGGTCAGTAAGTATGCTTAAAGATTCTCATTGTCCTCCATTTCATTTAAATGAATATGCAAAATCCAGGCAAATGAAAATGTACATCAGCCATTATCAAAATGCTTTGTCCTCCAACATGTTTATTCATCTGCATAAATAAAAACTTCACATTATCATGTGTTTATCTGTTCAATCGCCATCTATGCTTTCAATCAGCCTGACAAGCCGGCAAACGTGACAGACTATCAAATGGAGACGCAGACGGCATCCAGGGAATACGTCTGAATGCCGAGTCCCAATTCTGCGCAGTCTGTCCAAATCAGAGGGACACGATCTTGCTCCAAACACTGGTAAAGCCTCATGCTATCAGATGTTTGGCTTTTACTGATCAGTTTCAGAATGCCTCTCTGTGAATCCTCTCGGAAGTGATTTGTACTGTAATTAGAGGGGCTTTACTGACTGGATAATTGACTGTTAAAACATGTGTTTGTCAGGGACACCTGCCCTCAGAGACAAGGACTGAAATCTCCAACAGTACAGCAAGAAAAGAACTGGGTGTCTTGGCTAAGGCCGCCAAAATACTGTCACACGGGGCACGTCGTCTTATAAATGCAGAGCCGAGACTAAAGCGACAGGGGAGATAAATCGAGAATGGCATTTGCATGTTTTATAATCTCTTTAGCTTAATTGTTCTCTCAAGCCGTTTAAAAATACTAAAATGGACTTAAATAACGATTAATTGGTGTGAAGTGCTTTCTAAAAAAAATTGATTAAAGCAGTGTTCGAAAAACTAGTCCATTGACTATAAAGATCTGCCTTCTTAGACAACATTCTTATCTCATATTGTGGAAACCCAGAACCCGAAAATGAAATAGCGGCAGCAACCAGCAAGGGAATGTGAAGGGACGTTGTTAAGTTGCCAACGTTCTTCGAAATATCTTCTTTTGTGTTCTGCAATAGACAGTCAGACGGGCTTAAAAAGAGGATGAGTAAATGATAACAGAATTGTAATTTTTGGTGACCTATAGCTTAAAAAAGGCAAAAGCATTGGGGTCACATGACAATAAAAGATGGCCCATTCAGTAGTGTAACAGTTTTTTCCCATAGGTTGAGAATTTACTTATGGTGGTGGTGAGCAGAGTGAATGGAGGCGGTGTGGCTTGGTAACATGCTTGATGAACGAGTTAAGAAACGTATAATAAACTCTATTTACTGAAAATAGTTAAGATAATTAACAAATAATTAGTGATTTTTATTTACAAAGTTTTCACTTGGTGGCCTGGTGGTTGGAGAGCTGGACTTGTAAGCAGAAGGTTGCGGGTTTGAATCCCAGTGAGCAAGCACCTTACCTAATTTGTTCAGCTGTGGTAAATGGCCAATGCATAATATTTGTGAATTGCATTGGAAAAAAAGAAGAGATCATTTTTCTCTTCTTTAAAAACATTTCTAAGGCCTAGTAAGGCTATTATTTTGCAGCACATGATATACTTTTGCTTTTCTAAGTCTTTTTGATTAAATTGCTATTCTTTAGATTTTTACAAGGCACTTTTTGTGATTTGCTGGATTTTTTTCAAAAGTAGGCTTTTATTTTGAAGACTTGACTCTTTTCTTGAATGATTGACAGCAGAATATTTTGGACATATACATTAATGGCTAAATGTTATTTAATGCAGTGAAAAGTGTAAAATACAGGTACAGCAAGTGCAAAATAGAATTAGAAAAAACTTCATGTTATTGTGCCATATTTGCAATCGTTTTTTTCAAACTTATATTTCTTTGTTTAGCTAAACATAGAGAAATATATTGAATGAAGTATACATAAAAATATACCGAAGAATGTTTGTAACCAAACAGTTTTTGTTTACCATTGACTACCAATGTAAGAAATTTTTGATTGGTGTTCAAAGTACCCCAGAATTTGTTCAAGTCATGCATTCTTCAAAATATCTTCCTTTGTGTTAAACATAATAAAGAAAATTCCTTAACCATTTTTTTATTACAAGCATTTGTCCAAATAACTTTCTGTGTAATTATCTGAAAAAAAAATTCATTGATACAGATTTGGACAACTGGAAGGTGAGCTTATGAAAACAGAATTTTTATTTTTGGTTGAACTATCCCTTAAACAGTTTGATGGAGTCTGTCTGCCATCTTGATTTCATTTTATTATCCTTCAGAAAAAATCTACAGTGTCTTGTAATACCTGAAAAAAGCTTGTGGCCTTAATATAAACTTTTTTAACAGCACAATACCTCTAAAATTTTTTAGAGTTTGCTTATCATACCAAATATGGTTTTGTGGTTTTCCCAATAACTATAAAAATACTATTTGCATGTAATGGTGTGACAATATGTACCTTTCAATCAAAGCTGCAATTCATTTGGCCATGATTTTTGCAGAAAATACTCAAATCTCAAAAAGTGCACTCAACTTCGAATTTGCAATGCAAAGTTGTAACCATTTTCAAAATAAAACGTTCCTTTAACCCCATTGTTATATTTGCATGTCATCTGAATAAAAAGTTTGAATCTTTTAAATTAAATTGTTTCTTTGTTTAGCTTTCTCTAAACCTTGATAGTCTGCTCTTTGACCATGTTTTGTATGATAAATGTAAAAGATTGCATTCATATCACAGCAGCTTTAAATATGCCTAGTCATTACACATAATGAAGGGTTTTAAATGTGTTGCTGACAATTATGAAAACACAATACAAACAAATATCACATCTTAGTGAGAGTTCACCCAAAATAAAAGATGGTATGTTCTTACCCTTTTTGACAGTTCAAACTTGCATTCCCTCATTTCTTCCACAGAACACTAAATAAGACATTTAAAGAATGTGAAATCCATTTACTTGCAGTGGTTTTGTGTTCCTAAAAAATATGTGATGGGTTCCAGTGCTGTTTGGTTACGAACATTCTTTAAAATATCTTCTATTGCTTTCACATTTCACATGCCGAGAGATCATGTATTTAGGAAACACTCTATAGAGCAGTTTCTTCGTAGAAGAAACTCATTCTAAGCAGTGTACCAAGAAATTTCGGATTAAGTCTTTGTCTTAGTCCATTGAAGAAAATACAATTTAGTTTATGTGATATTTTAGTCGTCTTAGTCCGTTAGTCTTAGACTAGTTTAAGCGTACCAGAATAAGCAGATTTTTCTCCAGAATGGACAGCAATTGGAAGTATCCATCATAGAATGGTATTAAGGTTTAAATATGTAGTACAGATACAGAACTTATGGTTTTAATACACAACACGTGTTTCATTTTGTTTTTAAATGTCAAAACCTGTCTTCACAAAAAAGTAATCTCACATAAAATACAAGCACAAGGCCTGCTCTCAATGACAAATATACATGGCCTCTGAAAAAGAGATGCATTCTCCCTGAATGATATGCAATGTATATGACATTCTTTCAAGATGTAGTACAACATTATTGAAATATTGATTTTTTTCTGTGGAACTTGTTGTCTGCTATCTACCTTTTCCATCAATAGCACAAAGCCCTTATCCTCAATTGTTGTGAACCCCCCTGACCCCTGGTCATTTTTGTAATCAGAAATCTCTCTCTCTCTCTCTCTCTCTCTTTACATTTCATGTCAAATTTAACACAGTGGTTTATCTGATAAAATAACCGTGACATTAGTGTTTATGCATACTTTGGTATTTATTATTGTTTCACACGTTTTTAAGACACTCTTTAAATATATATTTTTTGACATGTATGAAGTAGACCAAAGAACAAGACAAGTCCAAGCTCCAAAACTTTGCCCTCGGACCGCATTAATGTAATGTAGCCAAGAAACTTTAGAACCGAGGATATTGAAATTGGCTCTGCAAAGATCAAACTGCCCTCAAAATATTCACTCTGTTTAAAATTCTTTGGGTAGTTCATATCGGATCTCCTCCTCATTTGTCCCACCCGAACACGTTTTTCATTTTTATTTGTAGACAACTGTTTCCTATTTTGTTCCAGTATTTATTTCTGTCAATGAAACATTTGATTTTAAGAAATACTTTAAACGTCATCAATAATTATTAAGAGAGTTATATTAAATGCTAACAATGATGAACGATTCTTTTTCTTTTTAATGAACCACATATTTGTTCTGCTTAATGCTTCTGTCTATTAACTTGTTTGATTGGTACCGAATAACAAATTATGTAATTTAACATATTTTTATGATGCTATAATGCTGACGAGCATATAAGCTATTCAATAAAAGTGTGATGTAATCCCTCTTCATAAAACGAACCCACACGGAGCCTGACTTCAAAATCTTCAACGTTCACTGTATGCTCAGCTTTAGCAAGGGTTCCGTAGAATGCCCCACAAAATGAGGTAGACTTCAAGAAGATGAACTTCAAGGATATCTCTAAAAACAAGTTGTGATGAAAACAGCCCACATGCCTTTGTTTAATAAAGCAATATCACGCAAGCAAAAATGTGTTTCGGTCGTGAATCAGCCCGGACGTGATTCAGCCGGAAGCAGGAGGCTTCGAGTAACCTATAGGGACAGTTCACTCAAATATTAAATTTCTTTCATCATTTGAAATATAAGAAGATATTTTAAATAATGTTGAACCGGGTGAACATCATTTTAAAGTTGGCTTTAAAAGAACTAAGCATTTAAAAAATGTATTGCAACTTACATATTTTAATACGTATATCATAATACATGATCTCTTTTTAGGTAGATATTTATTCTTTTTTCATCCCGTTGAGTATAAGAGTGCCGTCTAAATACATAATCCATTAATATGCTCTATCGTGATGTCTGACTGAAGTCCTGGAGATTAGATCTCAATGTCCTCTGTGTTGTCTGCAGTATTGAGGTTTGTCAGGCAGCAAACCAAAGCATATCCAACAGCTTGTTAAAGGTATCACTGAAAAAACGACACATATGAACAGAAACCTATTCTATTGCCTCTCACAAAAATCCATCTCCTCCTGTCTGTTCCTGAGGGTGAACAAAAAGATAAAAAATGAGAAAAAAGAGATGTATAGTATGTTATCTAAGAGTTTACTACACACTTTAAAAAATATTTCATGTGGCTTATTAAATATCACAAAAATAAATAGGTATGTTACCTAAAAAATTAAATAGATTTTTTTTTTTAATCCAACAGTGAATTTTTCCAAGATTTTCCAAAATATTAAGTTTACGTAATAAAAAAATTATATTTAAAAAAGTTATATTTGTATTAAAATAATTATATAATTATAATAAAAATTAAAAAATTATCAGTATATTTACATAATTTCAAAGCTTTTAAAAAGTGTGTTTGGTCTGATCGAATACTGTACACGTAAATTAAAATGTCAAACAAACTACAAAATTTGACCTGTATATATATATATATATATATATATATATATATATGAGACTAAAATAACACAATTATTTTAGAAATAAAAGATTATAATAATTAAAAAGAAAAACTCCACATTTAAATGTGGGCAAAATGGGCCTATGAAAACACATGATGGCTTATTTCAAGAATTAAAATTAAAAAGTGTCATTGTTTATTTGTCATTTCAAACCCCTATTTCACACAGAAAATGATATACAAAGAATGTCGGTACCGGCAGATTGAAAGATTTGTTTTGTGTCTAGTTTTGTGACCCACATTGACTTCAACCCACCATTAACACAAAACCACAGACATTTCTCAAAATATCTTCCTCAAAATATTTTCAACATGAAAGTGACAAAATTATGACATTAATATTTTTTGGAGAAATAGTTTTATAAATTTAAGTTCTCATCAGAAAGTATGAAATATTGCAAAACTTTGTATATTCCCAAGACATTAAGCACTGTTAAACATTACTTTACATAGAATGAATTATAGCTTTGGTAAAAGAGGGTTTAGGAGGGTTTAAATGCTTGACAACTGATAAATGAATCTTCTCCAGATATAAGCGGATTATTACAAGGATGCTGCAATTACCACTTTTACTTATTTATGACTCTCATTTTTCTTTCTAAAGTTATTATTTATAACAAGAATATATCATCCCTCATTGCAGTTAGTAACGCTGTAAGTCTGTTCTCTGTAAAGTCAATTCCGTCCTATCACGGAGCATATGCTCAGTCTGTGAGTATCATTTCAAACAAATAACAGTTTATTAGTGTCATTCATCTCTCATAAACTCTGATAAGCAGAAGGATCAACAGAAATACTCTAATAGGACAGAGCAGTTTGGAGCTTGTGTTATTTTTTTGTCCAGTTAGATAACAAATCCTTAAGCAAACATGCTGTAGATATGGTGAAAATGCAGCTAAAAACCAAGCCTATCTAAGTGATTTTATCTACAGTACATGCTGTATAATGTATATGTCTGTATAGTTTCTTCTTTGTACTTACACTACTGGCCAAAGGTATTGGACATCTGAGTTAAATGTTTCTCATTTAATAAAAGACTTTAAATGTAAGTGTGTATGCCTTTATGGTGGAAATGTTTATTACAGACAAAAATATAATTTATTCAGAAAACATGCGTTTTTTTTAAATCATAGAAGCACAGCAAAGAAGAGCACAGAATACCTTAAAAAGCTGTTTAATAAAATTAAAAAACCTTTCTGCTAATTTTAATCAAAAAACACTACAGATGTTCAAATATAAATGTTTAATTTATAAAGGATGAATTTATAAAAAATATTTGTTTTATTAAAAAAAATGTTTCCTTTTTAGTTATAAAATATTTCCCACAGTTCCCTTTGTTTTATTTCATGATTTTAATAAACTATTCTAAAATGTGGAAAAACATAAATGCATAAGTAAATCATTCTATACAATGTAAAGAACATTCTGTGAATACATATTTTTTTTATCCTTAATATTGACTCCGAAAGACCAAGCCAAGGATTGTAATCATAGGGAAATTAATCGGTAAAATCAAATTTTAATGATCGTTTTCTCACTCTTACATTCCCATTACAGTGCTTCAATGAATCGGTTGATTCTTTCATACCTGAGGCATGTTCTGTGTCACCAGTTTCCAGCTAAAGGTTATTATGTGCTCGCAAATTCCCTGCTGTCACACATACCTGAGTTCATTACCATCAACCAGTTGGTCACATGCGCCGCTCTTGGAGACCTGCTATACGAACACTACGACCAGATCGGCCGCGGCCTCGAGCATGGAACACATGGACGTGGGAGTCGGTGATGAGGCTGAGCACCATCTGTGGAGGTGCCACGCTGCAGCGGAGCCCTCACTTCTGGCATTGGTGATGTACAAACAGGGCTGTCCCTGGCAGATGGACCAAAAAAAGGGATGTGACAGTGCCTTGGGAAGTTGTTTCACCCCCCCAATGGGAGCTGCTGCTGTTTTCAGTGTCAAAGCTGGTGTGAAGCAGTAGGTCGGTATTAATTTGCACTTAAGACTTATGATGAGGCACATGACTTTTGCGGGATAGGCTCCCCATACAACATGGAAGCACAAAATGTGTGTGTGCTAAAGAGAGATCGAGAGGGATGCCAGATTTGGGTTTTGCTTCAGTAGGATGACACACCACAGCAGAGACTGTATCAAGCGTCCTCAGATCAATGGTAAGCTGGTTGCTCTTGGGGAGAGAACAATCTGGAAATATTGCATTACAGCCAGATGGAAAGATGAGGAGAAAGATACATTCTTGTGGTTGGCCTCAATATTGCATCACATCATGCATCCCTTACTATTTACATCTGTGGGAGCAAGAGCTTTCTCAGTGTGCAGCGCAGAAGAAAATGAGATTTACTGTTGCTGTGACCTTGCATATTCACAAGGACATGTTTTTGTTATTTACAAGAATTTTGGACTTGACAGAACAGAATTTTTATAAATACAGTGCTTTGAAAGCATTCAGGCCTTTAACTTATTCAGTCATTTCATTGAATTACAGAAACATATTGAGTTACGTTTTTTGGTATTATACATGTTTTTGTTTTAAAAATCACTTTATAGCAAAATATATTTTAATTTGACATTACTTGACATTTGACATTAAAATATTAGATTTTCATTGAATTTCACTTTGCTTTATTTATCTTTTTTTTTACAGTACAGGGGAATTTGTGTTAAAGCGTTTGAATACCAACCAATTTTGAAATCACTTTTAGGGCCTTTCCGATTATTAAAATAATATTTCTATATTTGTATAAGTAAGATTGTAAGACTTTGTATAAGTAAGATTGTAAAACATGATTTTGTGAATGAAAAGTTTTGTCACATACATGTTTTGAACCACGTGAAGGTGAATAAATGGAAGTCAAGGGGGTTCAGAATTGTTTGCTTACCAAGATTTCTCAAAGTACTTCAGAGGAAACAAAGTTATACAGGTTTTTAAATTGCAAAGGGGTGAGTAGATGATGACATGTTCATTTTGAGTGCACTATAAAGGCACTACAGCTTGCCTTTAAATTTTAAAACGAAAATCATTTAATCATGCTTATTGTGGTTGATTTTCGTCTGCAGAACACAAAAGAAGACATTTTGGGAATTGCTGCTAAGCAAACAACACCGTCCACGTTGACTTTCATTGAATTGACCCAAAACCACACAGACATTTGTCAAATTATCTTCTTTGTTATACAGAAGAGACACACACATATTTGAATTGCATGAGGGTGAAAAACGGGTTTTGGGATAAACGCTTCGTATTAAACTAAATATTTCCAAATTATAAACGTCCCCCGCGGAGTCTCCGTCGTGACCTCTAAAGCCCCAGTCTGCCAAGCTCAAAAACGCCACAGAACACCAAAAACTCATTCACTCATACTGTGGTTTCCATATCTAGTCATCAAACATTGGCTTCTTAAAACCTGAATTTTTTATGAAGAATCCTTAGAACCTGATTTCGACTACAGAAATGCAACCACATATTTTTGTCAAGTCCTGTACGTGTCCATTATCTAAACAGTATGCATTATGCAAGCACATAACCTGAAATGGAAAGACAGTAACAGATTGATCAGACATGATTAAGACAAGTGTGAGGTCTGACTTTGCAGTTCTTGCTAAGAAAAGACTAGAATCTGACGTTGTCTTGTACTGACTAATACATTCTCAGCTCTAATTAGAAGAGTCTTGGGGGCGTGTGGGCGCTGCGCTGCCATAATATGTAGTTTACAGTCATTCTCTAAGGCTTCTAGATTTCTGTCTCATTTCATTAGCGATGCAGACGTTCTTTAGAGGAGTCTGGCCTGAAAGTTTTCAGACCACACGTCACCTGTGGAAAGTCATGAAGGGCACACAAACTCTTTTGTAACAGCCTCAGAAATGTGAGTTATGTGATGGACTCAATTAACCGTACATATAACTTTTATATGTCAAAATTTTTTCGATTGGTATTAATTGCGACTGGGTTTTGAGACCAATTCGATTTAATAAAAAAAAAATTCATTCAAAACCATGCTAGTTTTGCACACTTGAAATCCATATTTAAATCCATAAATGTGTCTCCTGCTCAGCTATATTAATGAAATACACATTCACATTAATAGTAGATCCCACACAATAATGTTTTGAATTACTTTTTACTTTTACTTTTTTATAAAAAAAAATTGTAAATGTGAAACAGTGAAATTATAAACAACAAATTGAAACAAGTTTCATCAACAAATTGAAACAAGTTTACGAAAAATAAAACACATTTGAAAATTCAACTCAAATAATTATGTAGCAGATTAGAAATGATTTGGGAAATTGACAGCGCCTCTTTGATTTAAAAATAAATACATTTTTCATAAAAGTGTGGTTTAAAATGACAACATTTGGTCGAGATATAACTTGTCTATAATTTGTACTCTGAGGGTAAAAAAATCCAAATATTAAGAAAATTGTCTTTAAAGTTGTCCAAATGAAGTCAATATGTGAAAGTTAGGTGCTTTGCTTTCAGCCATTTTTGTTACCTGATTTTGCAACATCCTCTAATTTAAATTGAGTTTGATACGTTTATGGTAGGTAATCGACTAAAAATCCTCACTGAACATAGTGAAATCTTTACTTAATATTCCATTGCTCAAATATTAATTTGAATGGTTGGCCACTGCTTCAAACATACCCAATCATACAACTTAAGACTGGTTTATGGATATGGATGATATAGAGCTTTCAAGCTTTTGTAATGACACAATATCACAATAAACTTATTATAATAGTGCTCTGCATGATGCATCTACTATAATCTAAATTAGAAAGGAGCAGACCAAAAGGAAAATCCTGATTACAGAATATTCTTTATAGGATGAACAGTTACTATACTATAAATCTTATTATACAAGTGAAAGATTACAGAAATATGGAAACTGTGTCATCATTTACTCATTCTCTTGATATCTTAAACCTATATAACTTCTTTCCTTCGGCAGAACACAAAATAATATATTTTGAAGAATTTTGGTAACCAAACAACAGAGGCATCATTTTCTTGTACTCTAGGGACAGGGCCCACTGTGGGTTAAGGGGTGTCAACAATTTTTCAAAATACTTTTTTTGTGTTCTGTTTAAAATGAAAACTAGGTTTTAATTTTAGGATGAACTATCACTTTAAATTGAATAAGTAACAAAGTATGCTTGTATCTCTTTTTTAGAATTATTTTAATTACCATTATATTTTTTTAACCTTTGTATACAAATTATCATTAAATTTACTTAAATTACATGTTTAATGTTTTTTATGTACATTACTGTCCGTCTCTATAGGGCTTACATGAAGATTTAATGGCAGTAGGTATCTATCAGGTTAGAATATTGACCTCTACTGGGTCTATGTGATTAGGAGACATGGAAGCAGGCATGATGGTCGATTAACCGGCTTTTTTAATATCCTCTTTGAATAATGGGTTCCGCAGTAGGATCAGTGCCATGCATCCAATTAGAATGCGACGGACTTGCTTGGCAGTAACTAATCTATTCCTAGGGAGGATAAGACAAATTAGTATGCATGGGCAAAGAAAAGATAGCTAAGATGAATACAGAAAAATCACTTCTTAATTGAGAAGTCTGAAAGTGTTTAACAAAATACAAGAGTACGATAAAAGAATATAAAATTTTCTTTTGAATCCGAAATTTGTTACTGACAATTACATGATATATACTAAGAAAGGAAAAATGGTAAAAAAAAAAGAGTTTAAAACAGCACCATCTAAATAGTACAATCTTCACAATGAATGTTCAATATTACACAAAATGTCATCACCAAATCCTAATGTCTTTCTTGATTATGAAAATTCATAATGATTAATACTAATGTACTAATTTTAATAATAATTATTATTATGATGATAATGATGATTTTGATGATGATTTAATTTGATAATTTTGCAAAAAACAAACCAAATGTTTCTTTGCATTAAATAAAATTTTTGAGAACATCAAATTAAATTTTTATCTGGCCTTTAAAGGAACAGTTCACTTAAAAAAAAAATATTGTATGACTTTCTTCTGCAGAACACAAAAAGGTATTTTGAAAAAAGTTGGTAACCAAAACATTTTAATTTTTTTATTATTTTTTATTATTACCATTTTAAGGATATCTTCTTTTTTTGTTTCACATGTTACAGATTTCAATACGGGCGCACATAAATGTAAAAAAAATATTTTGGGGTGAACCATTCCTTTAATAACATGCTTTTCAGTCAGCTGTTCTGTAGGAGGATATCTATAAATAAAGATTGAAGCAGAAAAATAGAGAGGTGGATGGAAGGAAACACTCATTTAAATGCCACAACGGACTCGCTGGGAAAGCGTTGTAGGACCCGATCTGCAAGGAATCTCACCAACTGTCTTATGCCAAATACCGAAATATATCCAATAAATCAGACAGATATCTAGAAGCACAAATTTAATGAGATGAAATCTGAAGAATTGCATGTGGGTAAAACCGTCACTTTGGAAGTTCCAGAGTTTGAAAATGAATCCCATTGAGAGACACTGCTGACCCACAGGCTTATATAGTTAATAATGAGGCACAATTACAAGACAAGATTGTGACAGCTGCTGCTAAATAATTTGGCAGGTGAGGGTCTCTTGGAAATAAAAGATCTTGAGAGATTTATCAAATGGACTTTCATCTACTCTTCAGCTCGGATTCAGGCGAAGCATGACTTTTTTCATACCTTCAGATATGTGTTTATAGTTGTAATCTTGCATTAGATTCGGGGCCTATAAGGTTTAACGTTTAAACCACTCTTACCTATTTTAATATAAATAGCTTATGTTAAACATCCATTTAAATTCAGCGGCATATAGAGGTGAGATGGCAAATTGTAACATATGGCTCACAGAACCTCGCAAGCACTACGGTTGCAGACACAGGACAAAGAAAACATTTTCTTTTATCCAGAAGAGAATGTATTTACGAATTTAGTTCTGTGGCGTTTATTCATTTAGGGCTACCCTAGAAATATGGTGGTGAATTTCATGTAAGAGGAGCCATGGTGGTTTATTTTAAGCTCATGATTTTTCATAGTCAAGTAAGGAGCATTTCAGTATTGCCACATCCATAATGCTACATTAAACTTATATGCATGAACATTTTAATACAGTAAATAATTTATGTTTTATAAAGGATTGATTGTTTCTGGTTTGTACATTGTAATTCGCAGAGATCTTTAGAAGTTTGTTGTCTCCCAAAAAACTCCTCTTTGTCACGTTCATAACACAGCTTAATTTAACCCCAACATGGGTTTCGTATGATATAAATAATTGTTACAACTCTCAAACCAGCAGACCACGACTGACCCCATAAAGTTAAACCAAAATGGTTATTCCATGTTCGCATTAACCATGTATAAATTGTGTAAGTCATCGCAAAGACCTGAAAAGACAGACGACTCAAATGGCGCAGGCGATTTGATTGAGCAAGCAACTTTTGCGAAGAGCTCACTGAGCGCTACTTTTTTAATGGTTTGACTTGCATCACAAATGATATTAAAAAACTTTTCCATATAGTATTAAAGAGTGTGGAAAGGTTGTGTTAATATAAGGTCTTTACAATACACTTGCATTTATATCTTTGAAAAGCATTTGGTTTACTACCATTACAGAAGACAGGTACAGCTTTATGAAAATTTACGGAAATAGCCGAGCCCCCGAGGTTGGACCATGAGCACTGCCCGTGATCAATCTCCTCACGAGGACTTCAAGACATTAAATATAGAGATCGACGTTTGATCGACGGAGGGAAAGCTAGCACTCCAAGCTGAAGCTCCATGCCAACCACAAGTCAGCCGTCTCTCCTTTACCTTGGCTTGAGATGTGTAGGTCTCTATGATTTCTGATTTGTAAATCTATGCTGACAAAAAGAAAGTTATACTCAAGTTACATACAAATTGTGTTTACAGTTTACAGTGTATTGCACTATATTATAATGTATAATTTATAGTAGTGTATAGTTTATAAGTGTTCTTATAAAAGTGTGTTTTTCCATTAATAAATCCGTTTTCTGATGATAGTGATATTCTGTGTGTTGTCATTCACAACAAAACAATAATAATGACTTTATGACTGTGAATAAACCATCATTTATAGATCATTTAAGGCTATAAAGACAAGCCCAGACATGGATTAATTAAAATTTTTATTGGCAAAATGCATATAAATATAAACTTTAGTCAAAATCAACCACTGATGGACAAAAGTTCATCAGAGCACAACAGATCTTGGTTGAGCTTTGCCAACCACAAGCGCCTCCTTTCCTCTGATAATCTCTGGCATTGCTCTACCTGGTTTTTGATAACTTTTGGAAGTCGATAATATTCCAAATGTTTTTCTCGATCTGTCCTATTGGTACAACCTGAAACACAGCAATAATTAACCATTTTCCTTGACCACATTCGGGATATACTTCAGTGCCTGTGCTTTGTTGTGATGCGGAGTGCCTCCAATATGGCGACTTCCGTGATGACGCGTCGTGAAAACCCTCTGTATATTATTCTCTGTTTTAATGGCTTTTTGTGTGAGGTTCAAAACACTTTTGTATTGGTGCATTTCTATTTTAATAGATTTCTTCAGTGTAAAATATTAAAATACTTTTATAAAAAGTCAACAGTTAAAATATAAAAAGTCAAATGTTAAAATTTACAAATATTTTAATTTAATTGTATAACCATATTTATTAATCAAATATATATTTGTAATATACATCCAAAACATTTTTGGTAATTCTAATATACATATTATATTAAATCGGATTTACTTATTTTCATGTTTCATTTGCACAAAAATGAAAGAGTATATTCAAAAGTAATTTCTTTAAGTGTATACACCTCTGAAGCACAGGTATGTATATTATATGGCATTTCTGTAATACATCTGTCAGAAATGACACATTATACATTATAAAGCGGAGATTTGATTGGTCACTTAACATATCCGCCTGGTTGTGGCTTTTACATTTAGTGGGCTGTTCTTTGGCACAAGGATCAACAACTTAAATCAGACTTTGGTACTTGAAACTACTTGAGGTGGGCACTGGTGACAGCTGTTTATCTATACCTGAAGTGCTCTTGTTGTGTCCAGGACAGAGTGTGGGTGGATATTCTATGTCTGAATAATGAAGGGGTAAAGCCTATTTAATATCTCTGCACTACTGCCAGATATAGGCTGACAGGACCACTTACAGCTGAATGCTTGTGGACAAATACAACCACCAAAGATCTTTTAGGATGAGGTCTCTTCAGCTAGACTGAGCAAGAGGGAGTAGATCATATACAGAAAAAATCCATTGTGATGATTTTACAAAGCAGCTTGGACTCAAAAAAGATTTCGGAGGTGGGGAAATCCCAAACGCTGGCAACTCTATCCCTGTAGATGAGATGCTACATGGATCAGTGACTGGATTGGGTTGCTTAGTCTGGTTTCTGCTAACCATTCATTTTACCATTTTTTGTAAAAATCATGTGAGATTTTTGTATGCACAAGATGTATGACAATAGCCAACGCTCCAGAGGTCTGCAGTCATCATCTATATAATTTATTAATTAATGATAAAAAGAGAAGAATAAAAAAAACTTCAACAGACTAAATCCAGAAGAGTTGTGTTAATGTCTTCGAAACACTTCAAGACACCTACCTGGAAAGCATATTTTTTAAAATTATTTTTACACTATAATAAAAAATGAAGCATATTTTCTTCATTTTTTCTTTATAATATAATTTTCATGGGATTATTACAAATAATGACAAAATTAATGTTTAGAAATGACAAATTGGAGAGTGCTAATGTACCATTGACCTTTGTACAGAATTATATATTATAATATTAATAATGACAAAATTAATGTTTAGAAATGACAAATTGGAGAGTGCTAATGTACCATTGACCTTTGTACAGAATTATATATTATAATATATTTTTGTGATCATTCAATCACTTGTTACATAATTTATCAAATCTGTTAGCTCATTCAAAGGTTAAACAGAATTGATCATTGATCCGACTGTAGAATATTAACACTGTTACCAAAGTAGTCTTGTAACAGAGTTCGCAGATGTGAACATCTTTCAAAATATATTCCTTTGTCTTGTAAGATAGTCAATGTCGACCAACGGTTTTCTGGTACCAACATTTTTCAAAATATCTTATATTGACATTGAATGTACAGTAAATCAATAGGGACCAACTGTTTTATGTTACCAACATTTTTCAAGCAATCTCCTATTTACTATTGTCAATGTTTCATATTTTAAAATGCAAAATGTATCTCCAATAACAGGATCACCCATATGTATGTGCACTATATTGATGGATGACTACCATAAAGGACAATAGTTGAATACTTAGAGTCTTGTGGCACTTGCTTCTCTATTATTTATTAGATATATGAAATATTTGTTGTAATTTAATATCCTACATGTAAAAAATTGATTCCTGTACAATCGTCTGACATGTCTATGTGTCACACCAGTAGAGTTATAACAAAAAACACAGCAGTTCTCTAAATTATGACAGACAAAACTTTATACCAGTCCCATAACCCCTGAGCAGCTGGGAGGAGTTTAGTTGTATTCAGTTTGTTCACTGGTTTGAGACTCATTTGAAATAAAGGTTTTCGCACAGGCCATCTGTTCCTGCACCTGTTGTAGGTTAGAGGAGTTGCTGACAGAAGCAACCTTGTCTCATGAAAAATCAGAAAGCCATTATGCGTCGCTCCTGTCCATCGTTCACTGTTGTGGGCCTTGCTTTCAGAGGAACTGTATTTGACTCAAGGCAGGACCCTATCCGTGCCACGACAGCTCAGGCGCCAGGCGTTAGATACGCTTTTAGATGTTTCAGTCAAACTGCATTTGGTCAAGATACAGTAGATTTGAGTTTTCAAAGGTTGCTGTTGACATTTCCAGTTTCTAGTGTCCTGTTCTCAATGGTCTCAATTACGTGGTGACATTTATGGACACAGTTTTGTCCCTCAGCCTTGCAACCGCGTCGGAGCATCTGTGATATTCTATAAGAGTGATTCAAGTTTCTATTGATTTATGAGCTGAAAAATAATGTAACAATTACAGTCTACAATTATTTACATAAACAGTATTACATAAGTATAAAATAATAAAATGCTGCTGTCTTTGTCTTAAAAAAGGTATTTTGAAGAATGTTGATCACCAAGAAGTGTTTTTCCTCACTGACCTCGGATAAAAGTCAATGGGGAACAACAGTTTCATGTTCCTAATATTTAAAAAATTCTTTAAATGCAATTCAAAGGGGACCCAGCAGTTTTGTTACCAACATTTTTCAAACTATTTTTGCTTTACTTCCAATGTACATCGAAAGGGACCAACAGTTTTCTATTACCAACATTTGGAAAATATCTTCTTTGAATTCCCATGTCAGTCATTGGGAACCAACAGTTTTCTGTGTCCAACAATTTTCAAAATGTCTTCTATTTTCTAACAATGCAAGCAAAAAGAGACCAACAGTTTTATGTTACATAAATTTGTCCAAATATCTTCTATTGACTTACAATGCAGATCAATGGGGACCAAAAGTTTTCTGTCACCATATTTTGTAAAATATATTTTATTGACATCTAATATAATTTAAAGGGACCAGCTGTTTTTGTTCCAGATTTTTCAAAATATCTTGTTTTGACTTTCATTGCAAGTCAATAGGCACCAACAGTTTTATGTCCCCAAAGATTTTCGAAAATTCGTCTTTTGACTTCCAATGCATCAATTATCAATCAATAGTAAAAAACTTAACCGAACCGTAATGTAGGCAATTTTTTAAATTTTGAAATAACTCTTACAGTTTAATTCTTTGAAAAACTTTACTTGCTGAGGACATCATCATCCCTCACGCCATCATCCAACATCAGCATTTCCTGCTAGGAGCAGTAGGTTTTACAGCCTGGAATCGTGTTCTCTGCTGTGGAAATGTACGGAACGGTTCCAGATCAGCCCCGGCACCCTGCCGACGCATAAGAGGCAACAGTGGTTCAGATGCTTCTATCCTCCTCGCTTGAGTCCCCCCTCCACTCCAACCCACCGTTTTGTTTGTTCGAGAGCATAATCACACAGAAGCCGCTGAGCACCTGTGTGTTACGCCAGCGTAACGACGAGGGCTTTGGATGTAAATTACCTGCGGTTTTCCAAATGCCACGAATGCAGCGCATTTAACGGTGTGGTGGAAAAACCCTATGGAGTCTTTTACCCTAGTGAATGCACTAATGCCTGGGTAATGGGAGCAATTTCATAACGTAAATGTCAGCAAATCACAGCACACGAGAATCTCAGAAGTTGTCCTGCGTTTTACTTGTCCTCGCGCATTACCTTAAGTGCATAACATTGAAATGCCTCCAAACGCACTGTTGATAAGCAAATCCTTTATGGAAAATTGTATTTGCATGCCATATTAAATCCTCCTGTTTGGAGGACAAATCTCTTGTCTATGCTCGATGCTTTATGATTAAGGAACAAAGGTTAAATGCAGCACGTAAAGCGACTATACAAGATCCTGGCTATGCTGGATATCCTATGATCAAGTAATCAAAATATTGGGTTGCCAGACTTTCCACAAGATTGAATTGCTCACAACCACGTGTCCCATCCTTACGTTTCGTCCCGTGCTTGAACACGTCTATGGAATTAATGAATGCCCACATACCCGTGATTAATATTTGATGATGCGTCACGGATTGAGTCCCTCTTGGTGACAAATCCAGGGTCGAGTTAAACGACCCCTACCCTTTCTATCCCACGCTGTCATGGGCCTCTCCACCTACCCACCGTTCATTCAATTAAAAGACATTTGGCAGAAGAACACGTCGATGTTGATGATTTTGTAAATGATACAGATATTGTCTAACTCGAAGATGTGCTGGAGAGCTTTAATGTCATGCGTCTGCTGTTGTTGCATGATAAATGAATTCTGTTGACTTTGGCCCTACTCTATACTATATATAAGGGGAATTACAAAACAATTCTACCCTTACAGCTTCTAGATAATGGCTTTTTAATGTGTTTACCAAAATTACTATTGTGATATTATTAGTTTAACAAGATTTAGACCAAGATAGACCATGTTCCTGAATAAACAGTCGCGTTGTTAAAACAACAACGTTAATAATCAATCAGATTGGAGGTGGTGGGGTCGGAATCTTGTTTTTGTAAGTTTCTTTGGCTAAGGTAAGAGAGAAGTTTAGTGCACTGAAAAAATTGGATGTTGGAATTGAATATTTTTTTATAAATAGTTTCTCTTGATAAATGAAGAAAAATATGTAAAAAAATAATAACTTAATCTTGTGGAACCAGTGTACATTATAAAATTAAGCAATTCCAAAAACCTGTTTATTTTCTGTGTGCTGTAAGTGTCAAATCAATGGTGTCAAATAATCCTCTTATCGTCGATAATTTTGTGCACCATTATAAAATGGTACACTTAAAGTTCTTTTTTTACGTTTACTTAAGGAAAAGTGAAGCATACGTAAAAGAATACTTTATTTAGTAGGAATACTAATATCAATGTACTAATAGTGTACTCGTATGTGCACTAATAGCTTAGAACTATATTGGTTCACATTCTAGTTTATAAAAGTATCATTTTAATTTAAAATAAATATATAAATAGCACAATCAATTAAATTCTCTTTCTTAAGCAGAGTTTCAAACAACGTTTTTAAAGTTTCAAACCAAATTTTTAAAGTTTAGTAAAAAAAAATTTTGGGAAGAAATTCTTTTAATGAAAAGAAAATGTTTTATGGTAAGGTGACCAGATTTTGCACTTGCTAGGGAATCCACCTTCCCATGATTTTGGCCGCATCATCCTGATGCCTTTTTTGTGCTATATCTGGTCACCTTATTTTACGGTAAGATAATGGGTTTAAGTTATAAACTGCCAGATGGTTTGTCTTTAAACAAAACACCACAAATATTTAAAAAACATTAAAAAAAAAATTTGACTGAAGGGGTCTTGTATTATTTACATTAACGTTCATGCCCTTAGATGCATCTATATTAAGCCACTTAAATGGCTTTAATATGGGCATCAAACCGTAACCCTGGCATGCCATGTGCCATGCTCTAAGAAAAAATGTTCTTTTGTTTTTTTGATGTTTGTCTTAAAGAAAATAACCAAGCTCTTTAAGAAATCGAATTAGAACATCAGCACTTTTACAAAGAAAAATATGGATTTTTTGCAACTGCACTGCACATAAAGTTCAAACGAATTTGCCTGAAAGTAACTTTGTGCGTCCGTAGCTTGCTGTGCATTAGAATAATTTGTTTTTAAGGCACAAAGTCTCATGAATTTTTAACAATGCTTGCACTTCTGTTCTCGCATTGTTTATAAAAATGTCAGATAATCTCCATAGTGTGGAATGTGAATATTTCTTCACAAATTGTGTTTGAAATAACAACAAATAAAGCGCTCAGTACCATAACACCCAATTACCCTGACCAGAGTTGAAACCTTTTCTCCAGTTCGAGCTACCCATCAACATGAACACAGTACAGCAGGCTATACTTGCCGAAGCATATTGTGGCAACAAAGAGACTCCTTTTATCATAACATTCAATTTGCATTTTTCCATACTATCATCGAGGGACTTGTGAAGTGTAGATCAAGTGTGCACAATGAAGGCGACTTGTAAAAGAGACTCATCTGGCTAATCGCTCTGTTGTGCCATCCGAATATTGTGGTCATTGTTAGGCCAGATCCAATGGCTTTGTGTTGTCTGGAACCTAATTGACTTGTTTATCATGCTGTGTAGAAAGCTCACTTTTTCAAAGACAAAGTAGTGGATAGGTTTGGCTGAGTGTCAGACAAAAACGGCTTTGAAAAAGCTTTGGTGACAGGTGTATTTTGTGTCTACTGCTTTATTTCAACATTTTTGCTACCATAGTCTATTCTGCTGACTTAGTACTACAGTTCTTAGTACTAAGATCGCGATGTAAAGTGGCCCAAAAGTATTTGGATTTTTATGGTATGGAAAAGGATGTATGTCTTTTTTAAAGTAAAAAAGTATACACTTTTTTAACCATTATTACATTACACACATTACATAATTCCTGAAAAAATGTGACAAAATGAATGGATAACAAAGGCAACACATATAGTACTTCTTGATCTAAAGAAAGGTTTACAGTTGTCAGAAATGTTATATATCAGTAATATTAACTTGAAGCATCAGAATCAGTATCGGCAGATCAACAAAAAAAAAAAAAAATGATCGGCACTAATATCGGTGGTAAAAATCCTGATCCGGGCATTCGTTATAAATTTTGTAAAGACTAATTTTCATATTGAGATTGAAAGTAGAAGTAATATTTGATTGTATTACAGGTTATTTTGGTAATTAGAATATATATTTCGTCAATTTTAATGGCAATTTTCATACTTTGTTTAAACATTAATATAATAATACATGTCCTTGGATTTATTTTTAAGGTAAATACAATTTTGGTTTTCAAGTTTGGTTTTCAAAACGTTTTCCCAAAACCTTAAAAGGGACATTACAGTACACAGAAAATTTTAAAGCAAGTGGCCTCTATGTAATATAATGCAAAAACCTTGAACATTTACATGTTGTTAAATTTACAATTAATGCATTTACTATTACTCACTGTGTTTACGTGGTAGCTACCAGCCAGTTTCTATGTTAATATTTATAGCCGTTCTTTCCAAAATGAATGATTGTGTCTACACATATCAAGTATGGATGAAATTTTATTTAAACAACCCTTTCCATAAACTTCCCAAAGAAAACATATGTTACATGCCTGTGATTCTAACAGCTGTCTGACTCCAGATGAAATTGTGTGAATTGGAGTAAATGTCCTACCCGCTTCCCGCCACTGTAGGATTTGATAAAGCATCGAGGCAGTGAGCTAAATCTCATCTCTGCCGCATTTCCTTTTCTTCGGAAGTGGAGATGGAGAGGTGAGGAGAGGAAGTTACTGATCCATCCTCATCCATCTCAAAAGACGCCTCGGAGTCGTTCAGACTACAGCGCCGTCGCAGAGCGTGTTTACATTCTGTGCACGAGACAATTATGAATGACACCCCCTCCACCCACCTAGTGATGCTAAGCAAAGAAAATGTCAATGTGTGCTAGATAATATAAGAGGGTGCCATCAATAACATGTGCTCAGACCACTCCATCATGTCTGGTACAATAAAAGTTTAATAAGACAAAATATATGGATACTGGTTATAACTGATTGAACAGTTTGATTGGATTTCATACATCAAGCTCACAATTTCACAAAAAGTTCCAAAAAGTATATACTTGTGTAGTTGACACCTAGGTCTGTAGGTGTGTTACAAAAAACTGCAATATTTTATATTATGTATTTTGAAAAATAGTAGCATTAAAATTATAAAAAATACTACAAATGCAAACCATTTAAAAAAAACAAAGAAAACAGAACATGTATAAGTTTGGTGCTGGCTATTTAGATCTATGTGATTTCATAATTTTTGTTCATATATTTTGTGTTTTATTTAGATACAATTTTTCACAATTGTCATCGTTGCACTGCGGTTCTGAAAGGTGGGGGGGACCAAAACTGGGGGTTCGTTTATACCCAATTTTAATTTCAGTATCAATATAGATAAACATTAAAATATGCCTTTTTATACTGAATTTTGAAATATATATGTACATACATAGAAGTTCTGTAAATGGTTAAAATGTATCACATGTAATAACATAAAACAAAATGTTTAAAAAGAATAATGAACAAACTAAATGATTATTTTATTAACAGACATATTTAAATTAAACATTCCTGAAAGCGTATTACTAAAAATATTATGTGCACTCTTAATATTATGTTAATCTAAGATCACCGGTGGGTAGTCTGTTTATAAATGCCATTACGGTAAAAGCAGGTGAATCACAGTGCCAGTGCTACAAGTTTGTTTTTCATTCAGTAAGAACATTTCACTGGTGAAAATCTTAATATGTTCACACTGATCTCAAAAAGACTATACGTAAGGTATCTGTTAAAGTCATATGACAAATCTACAACAGTCAAGCCTGATGTTGTACCATTAACTGTTTTAATGATGAAAAACAACGTCAACTGACTCACTGCATTGCAAATGAGTAAAACATATCAGATAGCATTACTTACATAATCAATCTGTTTGCAAGTTTTAATCGCTAAAGAATTCCAGGAAATTGAGCTAACATCGTTTCATGCTTGTTTGGTGGACCCTAAAGTTGCGCTTTCAAGCGCCAAAGCAGGCGTCCGCCAGTCAGGCCCAAAATTACTTAAAATAAGCGCTAGACAGTTTCGTTTATGCAAGACCAGAGCACAAAATGATTGGCTTTCTCGCTGTGTCAATCGCGTCGGGCCACACTTCAGACTGTGTCGAACTGACTCCCGCTGTGAATGAATTAACCATCAGACTCGGCAAGCAGTATGCAAAGTAGAGAAGTAGAGTAGTGTTATTTTGCGATCAATTCAGTGAATAATAAAGCAATAAAATAAAGCAGCAGTTTTAAGTCCCCTCTGCCCCCCCTCCACCCTTGCATGTACACCTCTAGAAGATGTCTGTAAGATGTCTTTGATTAAGAATGGATGTTAAGCAGATGATTTTGCACAGCAGATGTTTTCCGGATCTTTTGCAGGCATTATACAAACGTGCTATCTGTCACATGTGTTTCTTTCACACCAGCTTATATGCTTACACGTTTGTTCTCATGATATCACAATGCATCGCTTGCTGTGTGTGAGTATAGGTGTGATTTATTTGTGTTAGTTGTGAAACTTACATTTCAAGTGATGTTCCAGGGTCTCCTCATAGCATTTTATTTTACTCGCTGGTAATCTCGTTTGAAGTGTCATCTTTTCGCACGAACAACGATTGCAAGGTCGTTTTCTATTACATAAATAGAAAATACATTTCTGACAGAATTGGTTGCGATAACGCTCGGCCCTCCTTGTTCATTCGCTCGCCATTCTGAGCGGCATTGTATTGTCAAGGCGAGAAATCACATCAACTACACGAACCTCATTTTCAAGAAATGTGAATTCTCGCAAGACATCTGTTAAAACAAACAATAAAAAGGATCTTGATATGAAATGTGAGGCCTCCCAGGCAGTGCCGAGCTGTGCATTAGGAAGAGTCTGAATTTGCATCGTGCTCACATTATGAAGAGTCATTCTGTCGAGTTGATGACATATTTTACATTTTAAACAACCCACTCCGAAACACAATATCTACTCATTTCGCGATGCTCAAAGGCTTGATAAATAAAAAGAATTGAAGGGTTACGCAGAGGTTAACTCTATTTAACAAACTTTCTGCATAGAAAACACAAACCTTGTAAGGCCTTATAATGTCACGAAAGACGAGCAACTGTCTTTTAGCAAAACGCGTTTTATGCACTCGTACTTGCCAAATTATGTTTCGATTGATGACCAGGGAGACTAAATAATCCCCAGTAGCTTGTCTTCTCAGGCCTCACATCCGTGACTCGTATGAGCAGCGGAGAGATTTTGTCATTCACAGAACGTATTATGTCAGTGCAATTTGCAGCTAGAAATTTTCGTAGGTCACCGAGTCACATCAACCTCAACATGACTTCTGCGGCAAGATAAGAGGTTTCGGCTAGTCTCAATCATTCTCGCTGCGCTTTGAAATCACGGTTCCATTAAAGCAGGAGAAAATGAGGCCAAAACAAAATGGTGGCCTCCCAGGTGGTGCGTTCAGAACTCATTCGGGCGAGACTTTCTTGACAAGTTTTTTCAGCTATTTGCCATGCGGTTGAGCGACTGCGCCCATTTGCATGCATTATTTAATTGGAAAACGACGGTTAAACAGTGAATTCGAGACGGAAACTAAAGCCATAGCAGTCCACATATTTTCTCTGAATAAGATTGAAGAACACCTGTCACATTGTCCAAACAATAATTATTAGATTATGAGGGAATATAAACGTGCCGCTAAACACAATCAAAAGCCTGAAGTAGGGGTATTTTATTAAATATGTCCTGGTCTACACTATAATACCCTTCAAGCAGAGATTCATAAAATATGTCTTGCTTATTAAAACGTTTATATATTTGAGATGAATTGAATGTGAATGTAAACTATGATTATTAAGATTATTTTATTGTGGTCAGTTGTGATCTGGTAGTTAGAGAGTTGTAAGCAGAAGGTTGTGGGTTTGAATCCCATTGTCAGTAGACAATGACTGAAGTGTCCTTGAGCAAGACACCTTACCCTTGTTTGTTCTAGAGTGATGATTGGCCATTGCTTATTACTATGAGTTTCTATGGATAAAAGCATCTGCCAAATGAATAAATGTAAATGTAAATCTTTTAGTAATTTTAAAGGTGCAGTATGTGTGATTTAGCTGCATCTTGTGGTGAGGTTACAAAAGTAAGTTTTAATTTTATTTATTTTATTAATATCAGAATAATTTTTTTAACCGATGAGTTACATTTCTGTGTTTGTATATATTACTTTTTTGTTTTCCTTTTAGTTTCCATTTAGTTTATTTTTTTGTAATTTTAGCTCTTTAAAATGACTTATGTTTAATTCTGAGGCAAAATTTGGGAGCTTTCCTATTATAGAAATGTTTTAGGCCAACAATTAATTTTATTTCAAAAACTTTTGCAAAGTTCTAATTTTCATTATCCAAAATTAAATATTCTTTATAAGGTTAACCATTCTTATGTTTCATTATAGGATTTCGTTGTGAAATGTCTTTAAAACATGTTATTTAAGTGTGTTATTGCATTTCAGTCAATAGATCCTCAATAGATCCACAATGTTACTCATTGAATGTGTCATTTCATGTTCTCTTAATATTTTAACATAAGAGCAAACCACAAATATAAGTAAACACAATGAAAAATTATAGAAAAACAGTTATAAGGCTTATTATTTTACAAAGTTGTTTTAAATAATTCTTTTCCTCATTGGATCGTTTAATAAAATGCTAAAGGAATCATCTTTGCTGCTACAATTTTTTTTTCTCTAAATGCAAGTACAACAGAATATGTTCAGCTCTGCTGTGTGGATGTGTTAAACCGTACAAAAAAGAAAAATACAGTTGTAATTATTAAAATAGTTAATAATTGATCATAAATAGAACCAGACCAAGGTAAGTTGCTTCCCACCTGAACTGCAGCGTACCTTGCTTTCTACGCACACACTTTAAGAGGTTTAGGGCTCTGCAGATATAAATAAACAAATAAATTGTGTTTGGAAGGATACGTGGCGGCAGAAATCTCAGCGGTGAGATTATGACTGTTATATGCAGCAGCGAGATATAAATACGGTCTTGTTGTTATCTTGGATGAGTAAAGCGAAATGGCCCTGGTGTATTTATGTGCATCAACACATTCAAATGCATCCCATTGTTATTAAGGTCTGTATGAAGCAGCTTGGGATTGCTCGGGAATTAATCATTCCTGTGGCCCAGGTTGATTTGATTACAGACTCTTGATGTGTGGTTATGGAATATAGCGCCGTGAGGCTGTTGATTGTTACTATTGAAAGCGCAGCAAGAACGTCTTGTGTGCATCAGAGCATTCGGTCTTTGTGATGAGATGATCTTCCTGGTGTTAAAGATGTTGGATCAGCATGATTACTTCGAGTGCTGACAAAATCAGGCAGGAAAGGCCTGATTTAAGATCCTCCGTAATATCTGGGGAATCAGTGATGAACACGTAAGTAAGAGCGATTACAGATTACGCCTGAGACAGAAATCAAAGTTAACTGCACATTTACGCAAAGCTTTTCAACAAAACGGCATCCAGTCTAACAAATCTGAATTGAAATAAATGGATATTCTTTTCAGTATTCTGATTCTGATTTCATACACCTGGATTTGGCAGGTTGGATTGCATTTAAAAGAGACGTGTACACATTCTGTGGCCATGGTGGCAGCAGAAATTCTTTAAATAATGATCCAGTGAGCAGTGATGAAACCAGGCTGATAACCAACAGTGTGGTTCGCAGGAGAACGCTTTTAGCATTCTAAACAGCCTATCCAGGTACACGGATGACAGCGGTGAGGTCCCAGTATCGCTGTAGTCTGCTGCATCATCCAGAACTTAGCACTCAAACCGGCCCACAGACTGGGGAATTACATCGTGCCCATCACGCTCAGCACAGATGTTTCGGCGCGTTTGCAGCGTTATCAGATCTGCATAATTTCTTTAGTGATGCTGATGCTGAAACAACACATTGCACGCAAATAAACGATGCCAAAGTGAACAGGATTCATTCATAGTACCTGGGACCCAGATTGTGGTATAAAAATTAGTATTGTTTTTATGATATACGATAATATGATCATTCAAGGCAGGTTATTAACATACATGAGCCCCACAAATGTTAATTGTGAGATTTTCTCACCCTCCTGTCTGTTGAAACCAATATGACCTTGTGTCTTCTCCAGAACAACAAAAAGATATTTTGAAGAAAGTTGCCCATTCACTTCTATTGTGTTTTTTAGTCACTTACTCTCAGGAAAAAGATAACATGTGAGCATAAATGGTTATGGATCGGAAGATCATCACAACTGTAAATCAGCAGTTGTGAAAATCAGTAGCAAAAGGTTAACCAAGGCTAAAATAATGATCATGGCCTTTGCTGTGCAAGGCACTGTCATAAAAATCCTACAATAACAAATGATACCAGTTTTTCAGTTTTTTTGGTCATAGCATGACCCTTTGGGGAAAAAACAGCACAAGCTGTATTTTACTTTTAAAATTATTGTTAGTTTTCCATCACTTTTGTAAAGTATTCGTGGTGTTTTGTAAATTATAAACTAAAATATATTAATAAAATATTACAAACACCTAAAACACCAAAATAAATATTTTAAAATATCTAAAATATATATATATATATATATATATATATATAAGTACAAATACATATATATATATAAGGTGTAAAAAGCCACATACGCTACCGTGTGCTGAATATTATTTTAAAACTAATTTAAAAATTCAGGAAGTTTAAAAACAAATATTTTCCTTTTGTCTTAAGCCTTACTCCTCACAAAAGAAAATATTTTGAGAAATGTCTTAATCCTTGACCTAAGAATTGAATTCAAGGAGGTCTAAAGTTTCTTGGTTTCCGACATTCTGTTCTGCAGAAGAATGAAAGCAATACAGGTTTGGAATAACACAAGTGTGAATGTTTTTGAGCACACTGTTCCTTAAATAAACGAACATTATTTAGCTTCTTTATCTTTATTTGCCTAACTATAAATTATTCCAGAAAGGAGAATCCAAAGCCAGATCAAATTCCCGACTTTGACAGGATGCCCTTTTACTGTTTTTTTATACCTGCTTAAAGTGCAAGATAATGCCCCCTCAACGTCACCTCCTCCTCCCGATTCCCTGTTCATGCCAAAAATATAGAATGAGCCTATGATAACTCTCAGTGGGACACTGACCCTCATTTTGGAAGCTGCCAGGTTTTGTTTTTTGCAGAACTGCCTATCTGAGTCGGCCAGGCGCTTTCTGGAGTATTCCGCAGAGGAGAGTAATCTGAGCAAAAGACGTGCCTGTTTTATGTTCGCCCGCGTTTACACTTTCCACGCAGGTGTCTGACACCACAGATAACAATGGGGAATTGGATAAACTAAGGTTGGCTTTACTAGAACTGATCAGAATTAAACAGATGCTTAAAAAATACCTTCTCGGAATAGAAGCTTTTGCAAAGGTTATCATGTAAATCAGTGCATTGGTCTATGGCATCTCCCCCAGTTCAATATTTCTTACAGTTTATACCTTGATATTATACTATATTTGCATAGATAAAGAAAAAATATGGCTTTAGTATATGAACACTTATATTCTGTGATGAACTCTTCATATGTACATTTGTTTATAACTGGCTTCCACATTTGAAACAGACTCATAAACTAGATACAGTATTGTGGAAGAAAAGATTATTAATAATAAAGCAAGCTGAGATTGAAATAAACCTAACCCGCAGGTCTTAAAAAAACAGAACCTTATAGTTGAACTTTATAGTGAATAATGGGAGGACTATCGGTTATTTCTAAGCTCACAACCGTACAACGAAGGATGGATGTGCGAACGTTACTTTTGCTAATGCTTGCTCCACAATATGGCATTCCTCGCCTTTAAAGATCAAAAGCATCGAAACAGACTTGATAGTGTCTCTCAAACTCACTTTCAGTTGATCTTGTTTTCCTTTGTTGTGTAAGAATGCCCCCTTATAAAGTACACTGGAAAAACTGAAAAGTTTGACAGCTTGAAATTTCAAGGCAACTCGCTGCACAGCTTTTTTTGAGTTTACAACCAAGACCCCAGTTGAGTTCCACAACTCAAGTTTTTGATTAAAGTCACATGACTCTCATCGTAAAAGCTCAAAATGAATACATTTATGAGTTCACTCAACTGTGGAATTGGTCAACCCAACTCAAAAGATTGTATGCCGGTGAACTTCAAACATTAGAATTGTTCTTTGAGATGACACAAGGCGTTTCTCAATCACAAGAGCGCAAAGAACGGACTTGTGTTCTTGTGAAGACGGTTCTAGGGAGGTAGCGTCGGAAGAATGAACTCGGTGGGAAGGGAGGAAAGATTGGGCATCTTTGTTACAATTGAGATGTCATGCAATCTTCCAGCTGGTCATATGACCCTAGGAGGATATGTTTAAATTCAACATTGCGACGTTCTAAGAAAGACAATTACGGTATTATCAATGTGGTTTTATTTAATACAACTTTTGTATTTGGATATTTTTTAATTTATTCAACAGTTTTGTAGAACACCTCCTTCGTCCGCCATTGTTATGACAGTGACTACTGGGGACTTCCCTGCATCATTTGTTCTTGTGTTCTTGAGTATTGGAACCAGGTTCGTGTTGACGTTAACGAATATTGAGAAACACCCACAGATTGGCAAATTGGTCAAACTTCTTGACGCACTTTGGTCAGTAACTTAAATATGCAAGTACAGTCATCATAATACGTTAGCCAGCATTTACAATAATTTTGTTTGCATGCCTAAAATTATACATTCTTTAACTTATATTATAGTCTATAGTTACTTTATTATCTTTCTTTGGGAGGACAATTTGAAGTATTTTTACAATGCAGATTAGCAAATAATTTATTTACCTTTGTAAAAATGCAACATCTTTTTAGTTTTTCAAACAGTAGCTTGTTATCATTCGATAGTCTTGCGACTCAAACCATTTGTCCTTCTCTGAAGGACGATTGAGTAAAGACCAGCCTTTGTTTTCATGAGGACAATCTGATTGAATTTACAGCAAGGTCCGGCCACACTGGCCTCTGTTCTTTAATCCTGTCTTTTTTTCATTTTGAACCTATTCCACGGAGACCTACAGGCCAGTATTTAATCCCCTTTCCCACCCCAAGGTCACCCAAAATCAATCTCCATATCGGTTTCAGAGCCATTTGGCAATAATAAATCTGTATTTGTCCCAGCATGGCTCAAAAACTGTTAACACATGTGCAAGTACAATATATATGAACATTCAATATCACATAAATATAGACAATGTTGTTTAAGTGAAACCTGTTCAGCAGATAACATCAATAAGACTTAAAGAAAGTTAGTTAGCGTTCTTCTATCTCTTTACACATACTGGTCAACCCAAACTTTATCTTTGTTCATAGGTGTCTTGTTAGGGCCGTTTATACTTAGTATTACCATATTGGTAGGTCATATCCCTACAAAATGATTCGAAATACAGTGTAAATAGTGTTAGAAGTATTTTGAGACTGTCCATCTTTAAGCACATTTAGATGCAGACAAAGTCATGTAGTCCAATGCATTTACCCAAAAATGAAATCTCCGATTGAGACATTCAAATGAGCTGCATGGTATTTTTAGCAGGATTTATTGACTCGAATTTTGAATGTTTAAATTTTTGGAGCATCATCGTTTTGAACACAAAAGAAGACACTTAGAATTTAGAAAAAGAAACTTTGACTACCATTTATTTTATTTTTGCTATGGTGGTCAATACTGCTTCAAAAATTTTAGGTGCTAACATTCTTCAAAATAGCTTGCAACCTTCAGTTAAAATAAAAACAGTTTTGTAACCTGTTGGTGAGGAATACAACACAGTTTTTTTAGTGGGCCTTCCCTTTAAACAGTCACAAAAGACCACCTATGACATCTTAAGCAGCTAAAGACCTAAACGTTTGGATTAAAGTTTAAAGAGAACCAAGCACAACGTTTTTGGCCACTCCACACTTCCAGTGGTAGTACCCCTAAAAAAATTCTTAAACATTTCCTTTGTTCTGCAGAACACAATGGAAGATATTTTTAAGAATGTTGATAACTGGCACTGATTCTCTTAATTTGTTGTTGAGTCCATACAAAAGAAGTGAATAGGTGCCGTCAGTGTCCAGTTACCAACTTTATTCAAAATATCTTCTTTTGTGTTCTGCAGAAGATGACCATCTTTAAGGATCCGTGGCTGTCCTTACATTGATCATCATATGTGTGGTACCCAAATTAAAAGTCCATCAATAAGACACTCTCTATTGTCACCTATCCCAAGCCCCATTGATGAATTGCCAATTGCCTGCCGTCCAGTTCATTTTGCTTTGCAATTTAATTTTGCTCCGCATTCCTCTTAATGATTCCTCTGGATGATTCGATCACGCTGTAAACAAAAATCCATACCAGACGAGCGAGTCACTCAACTATAGAAAGTGTATCTCAAACACTTCCTCCACAATAACTAGTAATCTACAAAACAGTTACAATATGCATTCAACTTTTCAATCACACATGTCTGAGCACTGTAATAATTGACATTCATCAATATGAAACTTCACATATCTGGATGACCCATTTGCCCAACACCGGTCTACCGGGGCATACGCTTCCCAATACCCTGGATGTGGCATTTTCCTCTGCCCTAGTTGTGGCTTGATTTTTAAATACACACTCCTATAACATTCCCCCAAGATTAAACTCAACCCATCCCATTAAACCGTAATGAGGCTGTCACTCACAGATCCGTCCAATGAGCATGAGAAGGACCGAAGTTAGGAGCAGATAGAGAGGAAGATTGAGTCACTGCTAACTCTTGTGGCAATTCTTCATTATTGGGGGCAGCAAGTGTCAGGGGGAAGGACTAGCTGGCGAGCTGTTCCCATGAAAGCAGCTCCTGCCACCCTCGTGCCAGCCTGTCACTAACCCCCATCTGCTACTTCTGTCTTGGCAAGCTCTAAAGACCTTTTTTAGTATCTTTTTAAAAACATCATTTTTGTGAGTGGTGCATATTCTAAATATGTGACCCTGCCTGTGAAAACCAGCTTAAAGTTGGAAAATTTAATTCTGACAAAACAAGCATTAAAGTTTGATTTTACTTATTAAATTAAGTATGATTTTGATCTTCAACATGGTCTTACTCGGTCAATATAAAAGAGATCAATGTTATATACAGACAGAATGTTCTTTATGTTGTGATGATTTTATGTATGAAAAAGTAAACTTTGCTAGGGTTTCACAGCCAACCAATCTAATACGGATATGGAACAACTAGAGAAAAAGTCACAACAAAATTTAAGCTGTGGGTGAACTATCGATTTAATAATAACAAGTATTGCTATTTAATGTAAATGACATAAATAAATAATATGGAGGCATTAAAGTATCCCAGTATGATTGTATAAGCTACATTTGCATAAGCTATTCCAGTTTTGTCTTAGCAGAACAGAAAAAGAAAGGGAAGGAACAACCAATAATCAACCCTCTCCAGTTCTTCACTGACTAATGATGCTGTCAGTACTAGCCTGTGCTTGGCCCCTGTGCGCTCCATCTCATACACGGGTTACTCACTGTAGAGCACAGGGTTCTGCCCCTTCTTTTCTCACCTGACTTGGAGTGGAAAATTACCTCGACTCACGAACCGTCTGTCACAGCAGTTCTTCAACCTGATGCTCATCTGCTGGGCCATTGGAGACCCATCCACTCCTAATTACTGCAGAGGACCTCAATCTTACCCTAGGTGCACATCATCTCTCCATCTCAGCAGAGCTGGGGGAAGCTCTCTTCAACCTGGAGCTTATAACAGTGCAGACGGTGATCTATAGCCCATACAATCTATATAGTAAGAACCAGTTGATTTAAGACAATTTGGACAAAATTTCTTGCAAGTGCATACATTATGTGTGCACTGCTGGGCACATTTTAGAATATTACTAAACTAATCAAAATGGATAAATTAAACAAAAGGATATATGGGAATAATGTTTTTTTTAATTAGATTAAACATGTTATATTTGATCATCTTCGGTGTCGTCACCTTTTGACAAGAATTTGAAGATTTTTTGTCCTTTTATCAAACAGCTTCTTAAGATCTCAACCTGAGATGCGTTTGAAAGCATATTGTCACGTCTATTCCGCGCTCTTTTTGACTGTTCTGTCTTCAATATTTATTAAAAGTCATCCATTTGAAAAACATTTTGATAAAAAATGTGAGGTTTGTCGTGAAAAAATATCTAAAATTGCTAAATTATAAATTGGTATATTATACTTTTTTCAGACATTTAGGGATACACCTTCAGATCAAAAATATTTCACCCAAGTGTCATAAACCTTTGACCGATATTGTTGGCCAACATGCAAGAGAAGCTGTTCTATTTACACTATATAGCTAAAACATCCGTTCACTGCACGTTCTTGATTTACCTTAGTACTCTCGATATATTTAGTCATTTACTCCTTGTTTTGTGGCTTTCTGTCTGTAGCTCAGCGACCGCTGCTCAGCTTCCATCCAGCCAGCAATTAAGAGAGAAGGAGGAGATCTTGCGTCCCTGCAGTGTTCCCCCGCACCGATCTAGCTCGTACGCGAAACGCTTGAGGTTGGAGTGACTGGCCTTGAAGTTCCTGGCAGTTCCCCAGCACCAATTACTGACCTGCCCTGCTCTTCAAAACAACAATACAAGCTGAAGAACAGAAGCTCTCGTACGTCTCACCATCTGCACAGCTGCTCTAATGGGGCTTTCAGACGCCTCTGACCAGAATGAACAACGGATGAGACAGACATTCAGAAGACATTAAATCTAAGTGGGGTAGAGCGCCGCGTGAGTTGATGGATGATTCTGTGGCTCCTCAATAAAATATCACAGTTTAGGCCAGGGCGTTGGAGAATCGGACTTGAATTTCATGTCTGGATCTTTTGTTCGCCATATGGCTCATATCGCAATTACTTCCGGTGTCGCATTAATAATAGCTCCAATGTGAGTTTATTAACTCTTTCCATGCCTTTGACAAGACCTTCTGTCATATGTTGTTTTTTCTGCTTTTCTTTTATACAGTTAGAGATGCTTTCAAACATCTTCTGCAAATGTATCATCTACATTATACAAAAAAATAAGGTAATGAAGTCTTTGACAACACACTTTTCTACTTTGTTCACAAGGTTGTATTATAAAGATAAATATACACATGAGGGTTGCCAGGTGCATTGTTTTTTCCAGCAGAATAGGGCTACTCTTATTGTTGCGGTTGGCTTTTATTTTGTTTGTTAACGGTGGACCTTTAGTGGTCATTCTTAGTGTAAGATTGAGTTTTTTTGAAAAACAAAAAGGATGCATTTAGGACTTCTAGTGCTTACTACAGGTCTATATAGTACTGAACAGGTTGCAGGTTCGAATCCCAGTGCCAGCAGACAGTGACTGAAGTGCCCTTGAGCAAGGCACCTAACCCCTGTTTGCTTTGCAGTGATAATTGGCCACAGCATAACACATGTAAGGCTTTGGATAAAAGCGTCTGCCTAATTAATTAATGTAAATGTAAATGAACAGTAATCATTTTTTAAGAAGAAATACATAACGACAGAAAAAGAGAAAGAAAGAGTGTCACTGTAGGGGGCTGTAAACTGTATAACATTTTTTGAAATGCATAACAAAACTGTTAAAATATATCTTCATATAGTGCGGCATATTTTGAGTTTTATTATTTCGATAAGGGTCACGAGTTGGTTTAGTCACACAGATATGGCAAACCTTATTTGCATAATTGTGTGGATAAAGTACAAATATAATTTTTAAGAAGTGGAAATGTTTTGTAATGGAGGACTTTCTTCAGACGCTCACTAAGAAAGAGTTTCATTGTCATACATAGGGGCCCTCTTATACATCTTCCAAAAGTTTCGCGTCTATAGCATATACTTAAAGTTATATACATAAAGATTTGGATAACAGCACAATTTTCAAATAGTTTACAGTGCTATATTTTGAAGAAATCTAAACATTAGGGTTATTATATATACGGCTATTTTAACACTGTGTTGGGTTGCTATTATTTTGCATGTCATATGTGTTTTTAGCGGTCAATCATAAGGTAAAAATAAGTTATTTATTAAAACAGAATAAAAATGAGTTTATTAACCTGCGTTATTGTCTGGATAAAATACAAATCTTAACACATATATATATATATATATATATATATATATATGTTTTTTAAACTAAATATAGAGAGATTTCAAATTTTAACCAACTGAAATGCTGCATGTGTTTTTGTTATTGCACATTAGTTGCATAGAGCAATATTACCTCTGGCTTTAATTCCAAACACTTTGATGCTTTTGACACGGTTCAACATCACATGCAGCAATGTTTAATGTAAAGGATGCCAATACTGCAAACCTTTCAACTAACACACTTGAGTTCCAAATTTATTCCAAAGTAAACTTGGTTGGAGAGTAAACTAAGAAAATCTACCATCCATAAAAATGTCAAGTTTTGCTCCAACTGGCATCAAAGGCACCTGATCATCTAATGAAGGTCTTGTTACTTGAACATTGCAGGCAGGTGTGTTTGATTAGAGCTGGAGTTAAACTCAACAGGACATTGGCTCTGCAGGAGCATGTGGGTAATTCCGTGAAAATGTACAATGAAAAAAATTAAATAAAATTTTTGTAGTCAAGGAAGGGTTGTTTTCAGGACTGTCAGCCTTAATGCTACATGTTCATCATAAAGGGACACACAAAAATAAAGTTACGATTTCATGTTCTATCGAAAGGTATCCTTAGTCCATGTGTTGAGGATTATTGCTTCTGCATTTTTATAAGCAAAAATTCTGAAAAGGTTGGTCATCTCTCCAAAATAATGTAATTTGTTGTCAAATCCATAACACGTGTTTATTTTTAATAGAAAACGTAGACTAGTAGACTGATACTTTTCTGATGTTTAGACTCAATCATCAGGGGTTTTGTAAAGAATAAACAGATAGTTCAGTTTATCGTAACAAATGCATATTACTTCTATAATGCAAAATATCCCATCCAAAACGCTGGAATTGCTCACATGTCCCACATGGAATTCTAAGGGAAAAGATAACACCGAAAGCAAGGAATGCAGTTGAACAAACTGTTTGCTTTAGGGGCACACTTCAAGAATGCCACCGAGAATTTACCATTTAACACAATTGAGGCGAAATTAGGTTCGCAACACCAACCTGGTTATAATACGCACCCCTCTGAGGATTTCTTTATTAGAGGAGCACAAGTCTTTCCAACATGATCTCCTGGCAATTCTAATTATGTTACAGTGTGGATTATCCATTAAACTTGCAGCGGGGAAGTCTCGGTTAGGATAACGTATTTGTATGATTCACATACTACAATTCATTCTTTACATTTAGCCAGCTTGTGAAAAAGTTACGCACTCCTGTGGGATGACTTGACTTTAAACAGCAATTGTGTAGATATTTTGGTTTGTGCGCCATATTACCCAGGATTTATTGGGCCTGGCTGTGCTAAAGAACAAACTGTCTTCAACCACATAAGTCAACGGTGGAGACAATTTCAAAACAATTTCCAGAGTGACAGCCCGTCCCTGAACTGATCCCAGTGTCCAAACCGATTGCGGTTCCATACACTCGTTGGCCCACTTGTCTTGGACTATCATTATTTTGGAAGTTGACACATTGTATGTGAAAGGCAAGTCAGCCTGTCAGCACTCCGACATTCTTTCTAAACATGTCTGTTCTCGGTGAGATTGGCTTGTTTTTGCTTCGCTGAGGACTAAGAAGACTTTGGTCTTTCCTGGCATCGGTTTGCCGTTCTCTGTGACATAAACAGCAAGCGAGAGCCCTCTTCTTCACCACTCGGGTACAATGTGTTCATTGAGGCGAATAGCTCATCTGAATGATCAAAGACACTGTACTTTTGTTTCTATCTTGCCATGCGTCAGCTCAACTCTTAGTGCATATTCATCTGACAGAGTTGCGTTTCAATGCATGCCCACCCATGGGCGAAATAAACGTGTTGTTTTGGAGTGTGAATAAACATGTCAGATTTACTTACGATTGTTGCCTTGGTGCTTAATGTTATCAAACACACTCTTGTTTTTTCTTATAGTTGGAAGATATGCTTGGCAACATTTTATGACGTGTATAAATGTTAAGAAGTCGAAACATTGGCACCTGTTTCTTAATCAAAGTTTTCTTAGAAGATTTTAAGAAGTTTCACATGGTGAAAAGTACAACTTGAAGAAATATTAACATCTAAAAAGTGTAATAAAATTAACAAGTTGAAAACAGTTTATTTGAATGAATCCAATTTAATGAAATTAATAAAAGCGTAATTTTACAGCAAACACAATTTGTTAATATTTTAATGATCTTTAATTCAGCCCACAACGTCCTTTATAAAAAAGAGAAAAGGGAAAAAATGCATAAACCTTTTTTGTTAAAATACAAAGGAATGTATGTGACACAAGTTAAATTTGTGGACATTCTTAGGAAAAACTTTGGGAATCTGCTGTTAAGATCGGTAAAATATACCATGCTATTCTGGGAGGTTAAATAAACAAACGCTCTAAAAACCTTCAAGAAATTTTATTTGACATTGAAAAATCTAAATAAAGTATAAAAACTCAATCCGATTTCTGATTTTATAAAATGTTCCTTTTATGTTAGATTTCATTTTTGAAATACACTCTTGCTTCACCGTTGGATCTCACAGGTTGTCTGTTCTCATTGTTCTGGACTGGTCAGGTCTCATAGATCACTGTTCATAACATACAGACTTCATTGAATTTCATTTGAATCTACGCTTATGATGTAGGGGTGATTTTCTACAACTTCATGATAATAACCTCATTTGCCAAACCTACAGAAAGACCTGGCCTTGACAGCAACATTCATTTCTCTGTTCTCATTTATTTCTTCGTTGCTAAGAAACAGTCTGTCTGATTGCTCTAAGATGGCATGGTGTCATTATGTTCTTCGGAGGTCAGTCCCAAAGTCTCAGGTTCTTTCTCAACACTGGGGATGTTCTTCAACCATAGTCTATTGAGTCTGAGTCTGATTTATTTATGCTAAACATTAAGTGGATGTCTATTCTGATCACTGGCAAAAAATAACTTCCAACCTTGTGAATCCGCCTTTAAATAGTTTGAAGGGAATCAACAGACTGCAGTTTAAAAATAGGCCATTGTATATGGAACTGTGGATGCACAACAGAAAAAACAAACCAGATAATGGGATTGCCCATTTTATCTCTATAAATTGCGGTTGTAAGTATCTTATGGAAGAATATACGAAAGAATCAATATTGGATTTGTCAGGACAGCTCAGGCAAACATGGGATGTCCTATTCTGTCGTTCATTCCTATGAACTTCTTGGAGCGTTTTCGTCTTTTAAAGTAGGATCATAATAAATATATAAATAATTGTATTCTTTGAGTCCACAACTGCACTGTAAGAAATGTTGAGTTGGGTAAAAATTTGACAAACCCAACAATTGGGTTAAATGAACCAGCAAAGGGGTTACATTCAACCCAATAACACTTAATACTTAAAATAAAAATTTTGAGTTGAAATCACCCAGAATGGGTTCAGTCGAATTTGTCAATTTTTGACCCCTGATTGGGTTAAGATTACCTATTATTTTTTGATTGTATACATAAATGCCATTTATTCTTTAAGTAGTTCATTAACGGACTAAAATCCTGGTATTTTTTGTTGTCAAAGACAGTTTGCTTTGTGATTTTTATCCATCACAGATCGTTTAAAGGTACTAACAAACAAAAACAATAATAATAAATAGCCCACAACTATAAACTATATCAGATGAATACAAGACATTGTGAGTATACAGAGACAGCAAATGAGGGATGAAATAGTAAAGAGCAGCTCAAGGATCAGAGACAAACTGCTTGAGATGAAGAGGTTCTGTGATTCCTCGCTCTGCGGGTCACTGATAAAGCTGATACCATCCAGAGTCAAGGAAATTTCAGTATGCTCTCATTTCTTATGACCCATGTGACACGTACAACACTTGAGTGTATGTATGAGTGTGACACAGTAATCCTCTGACTCTTTTTTTCATCAGCCCCTTTAGAGATTATAAAACGTGACCCTCATCTCTCATCTGCCTATTTGCTGCACGATGCTCACAGAAAATCTTTTGAAAGATACCAATCTCTGAAAATCGCTCTTTTAATCCAGGATAAAATTGTTGGTTAATCTATAGTTCTTTTCATCTCTTCATCCTCAGGCTCTTTATTTATGTTAACTTCTTGTGAGACTGCCTTTTAGCAGTCAATTAAAGCGTTTTACAAAAATCTGTTGCACTGGAATTCACAAAAGGAAAAATTAAGTTTTAAACAAATCTTTCTTTTGATTGTTGAACACCCATGCATAATCAAAGTCCGTTTGTGAATGACTTCCTTGTAGAAAATATTTCACACAAAAAAACAATTACATTTGTAATAAAACACTATATATATTTTCAAGTGGAAAGAATATAAAAATTAAAAAAAGAATTATAAAAAAAATATTACAACAAAGAAATAAGTATTTTTAACAAATATATATATATATATTTGCAATATAAAACAATATTTTTAGAGAGTTCTGATAGAAATTCAAGTTGATTTTACTTAAATATACACTCAATTTTAACAGTATATCTAGTTATTATACAATCTTTTATATTCACTTTTTATTTGGAGCTTATTGTGTTAATGGTTTCTCATAAAAAACAGCTAAAGCTGGCAAAGCAATGAAGAAATTTCTTTAGCACAAATAAATGCTCCATTCTTACGTATTTACACTAAAACAAATGTACATTGCTTCCACATGATTTAATTAACGTTTTTAATTTACCTGTTTCACAAATAAATAAATAAATTAATGAAATAAGGTGGGACTGATTTACATAATAAAATTCAGTAAACCCTTTTTCAGTGTTTCTTAATTTGGATCAATGGTTTCAAATGATTTGAAGTGATTGGTTAACAACTTTTTGATGTCATTAACCAGAGCAGTTTAAGACTTTTCATAGAGAAAAAAAGTATTAGGAAATCCTATGTACAACAACCACAAATGAAGTGGAAAATCTCTACCTGCATTCTCCAGAGTAAAATATTTCCTCAATTTCACTAACATCTCTGCCCTTGTCCTTTTGGTTAAAAATGGACCAAACAAAACTTGGCGCTGTGGGTGGAATCGTTCCACAGCTCTGATAGCTTTGAGAGAGAGTTTGATTGACAGTCCTTGTCCTCCATCCTCTGCTTCCCCTGCTGAGCAACACATCACCCCTATCTCTCCGTCTCCATCTCTCCAGGAGTACTGCCGGCTCTCTCCGCAATCAGCCGTGCACACCCGTGGAGCAGGTTTGGTTATAAGAAGCTAAAGCAGGGGCCAAACATACGTCAAATGCCATGCCTTATTTTGTATGATCTACAAATAAACACAGGTACAGGGTCAATACAAAAATCCTCTTTATACAAAAAAGGCTTCACAAGCTGCAAAACTTATTTTGTTGGACCTGGATCCTGGAAAAAAAAAAAAAAATAGTAGAAACTATTTATCTTGTACTTGAATGTAGAGTACAGACGTTCATTTACCACTGAATGAACAAAACTGGACAATTTTGAAGTTACATTTTTATTACTTAAATCTTAATAATGTGCAATACTGTAAAACATTAGTCAGAAATGAATATGAACTCAAATAATGTTTGAAATATTCATTTCTGTTTTTTATATTTGATCTTTTTTATTGAAGTCACATCTTCAGTAGAAGATGCAGAATTTTTTTCTTGTCATTTTTTTTCAAGCAGTTTCTTAACACTGAGATGCTTTAAACATTTCCCCCCGACTAATCTGTGCTCTTATTGGCTGTTCTTTCCTCAATATTCAGTCAAATACTTAATTTAAAAAAGTGTCATGAAAAATACGGTATGTTTGTCTATTACATGGATTTCAGACATCATACATTTAATAATAAGAAACAATCATTTCACTCAAATGTCCCAAACTTTTGCGGATAAATGATAGAAAAAACTCAAACACTGCACATCCTCTGACACCGAGGAGGACATCCTCCCTCCTCAAAGTCTGAAATGTGTCAGTGATGATCTGCTACAATTGTACATGCCGTGTGCTTTCTGTGGCACCATGGCTGGGCATCTGATGGGCTTCTCTGAAGTAAAAGGTAGATGAGGAGAGAAAGGGAGACATTTCTTGGCAATATGTCCTACTTTGTTCCCCTGTATTTTGTCCTCGGAGAGGCCATATCGGAGGGAAGCATATTGTACTTTTCAAAAGCAAACAAGAAAATCAATAATGTAAGTTTTACCAAATCGGTGGTACATTAGGGTTTTAATGCCTAATTTAGAAGGCCAATTACCTTAAAGCTTTAATGTAATTACCAGCGGTACGTTGGTGTTTTGCCAAACAGTGATCAACAAGTATTCGAAATAGGATCTATATAAATCGCTGTAGCTTGTAATGATCTACTTCGTCTAGTATCACATCAATGTGTTTTACTTTTATCTAGACCTGTACTCTTTTTCAAACCAGGCAAGCTGCATAGAGTACTTTCTGTATAACCATTGTTTTCAATAAACAGCCAATAATCTCAGTGAAAGTCGCAAATGACTTAAATATAGAATTCCCATGCATTTTCACACGCATACATTTATATTAACTTTTTACATCATTTAAAAAAACTGATATTTTTAATTCATTAAAATCTATTTGATTTCTCTCAAAGTGAAGCATATTATTTCAGTTTATGTAATAAAGTATTGATTTACAAAGATATATGTTTTTGTATGTACCTATTATTTGGAAAAATTCTAATAGAAATATTTTAGATAATCAAATAGACTTTTACATACACAAAATAAAAGCCATATATTTAATTAATTTAAAAGCTTTAAAATTCACTTATTTTTATTTTGTTAATAGTTTAACAAAAATCGCTGCAAATGTTTTTAGTTGTTAAAAGTTGCAAAACAGCTTGGATTATGAGACACCATGCCCAAGGTCAAAATTTGGCTCTAAGCAGTCATGTTCACTAATAAAACCCACACCCATCTGTACTCAAAGTAATTTTGAATAGAATTGCCTGCCAAATGCAAAGATAGAAGTGCAAAACGCATCTTGTTTATCTTAAGCGTGATGTTAAATGGCCTTTTGTTATTCCGCTCCGGTGTAATACAGCAACCGTGGGGCGGAGCTGCTGATAGCGCAGTTACACGGCAGTGCTCTAGATAGATGACTATCTTTAAACCTTCATCGAGCGAAAGTTCAACAGGAAAAACATACAGCTCCCTGCAATCCAGAGTCACGGTCGGCACCTGATTTAGATTAATGGTTCTGGTCCCGAGAAAAGTGAGTATAAATGACCTCAAGCATGTCGTCTATGAGACAACAGGCAGTAATCTGTAAACATAGAGCACAACGTTCCTCTGCAGACCTACCTTGCTCTCCTCAAATGCGCGCCACAGGCCTCTTATAGTTTTCTTTGCTTGATTGCATTTTTGATTTCTCCAGCGCCCGGCGAGTCTTTCTTGGGTGGAGATCTGTGAAGGCTTCCACACCTAGGTGCTCCCTATACGGTGCTATCACAACCCTGCTACCTTTCAATGCCATAAAGTCTGCTTTGATTTGGTCACTCTTCCATATAAAGGTGTTCGGGCTCTGTGGAAGGTCATATGATAAATATTGATTCATTCAAGTTAACCTACCAACCCATTGTTATACCAAACTTGAACAATCACATCTCGTTTTCTTTATTACTTGCAGGAGAAGTTCACTTTTTCAACACAAAGACTAAGAAAACATTATGTGATGGGGAGTGTCTTTTCACTTCTATAGCCTTTAAACAGAATGTGTCTATGAATGTGTTGAAGTATGAAAGTGAGAAATTTGCAGAAAGAGTTTATTGACGCCTACTGTTTTACACAACTTCTGTAAATGCCATCTGATTCAGGTCATGTGCTTTGCCGATCTTGAGTTCATGTCTCTTCACATCTTTGCATTTGATTTGTATCTAATTTACTCACACACATTCTGTTTGGTTTGAATACTGTGTAATTCAAAAAAAATTGCGCTCGTAAACATTGTACTTGACACAACCTATCATTATATTATTATTATTGTTAATGTATGTATGTATTTTTAACATAATTAACATTATAATTGTTGTGAAGAAATAATGTAATCATTTTTGTTTTTGTTTCATTTTGTTTTGTTTTGCTTTATGTCTGTTTTATAACTTTTCTTATTGTTTAGCCTTGTTGTCCTTGTTTTCTTTAAACTGTATTTGTTTTCCTATACTATACTATACTATACTATACTATACTATACTATACTATACTATACTATACTAACAAGACAGTATGCACCGCCGTTCATATTTCAAGATGGTAATAAGAATTGTTCTCTCTGGAAACCTCATGTGATTTTTATCGAGACACCTCCACACCTATCGTTATCAAACATATCCAACAAATAACATTTTCATTAGATGATGTAACAACTCTCAATTGACTCATAAGATGTTTATGCCAACGTTTCACTCACTTGACTATAATTTATGCTGCTATCTTTTTAGCGCTTCAAGTCAATTAACTTCCAACGTTGCCATTAACTCCCTGCCTTGCGATAGCTGATAGGTTCCACTTCAACAAGTAAACCATATGCCGCTATTAAGTCAAACAAATCTCATCACAATCATGAGATTTATTCAACACGACTAAACTTAATTAGCACACGAGAGAGATTCACGAGTACGGTGGCTACAAAAGACCATAAAAGACCAGGCCAGATCCAATTACTCAAAGATTGGAAGTACTCCAATGAGAATAGGCTTGTTCATAGCCAATTGGACCCAGAGTGCTTTGCATAATGTCGAAACTAGGTCATTAGGGAGTTAATGCACACCCCACACTGTTTCTGAGGGCAATTTCTCATTAGTGTCTATTACAATCCTCATCTCTGGTCATAGAGCAATGATTTAACCAAAGCCATAACAAACCGTTTCTTCTGATGAGTATTAATGGATAAGTCATGGATACATTAGTATACTACTTACATTTAATCTAACCTGTTATTATGTCAACTATGCAATGTTGAATACTACAATACAAAGAGAACAATTGAGACTTGATTGTGATTTTATTACAGACAACGGGTAAAAATATCTCAGAAATGAACCTAATGAAATTATCGTTAGCCGAAAAGAACTTCAGCAATCTTTTAAAAAAACAGGAATTCAAAGAAAATTAAGTGATATTGGTAAACAACAAAGTGCAGCAATAACATTGTCATGCCAAAGAGGACTGTGGCCAAAATTCTGAGTCACAAATGAATGATTCCATAAGTAAAACACAAAAGCTGAAAGCAAAACCAACAATAAAGTATAATTTCAAAAATATTTCAAAGAGGACATGAAGCTACACGTTAATAATAAGCCATTATTGAAATTCAAAAGTGGACATCCTGGGTTGGCCCGAAAATATCCATGTGTCAGAATGTACATTTTGCATCTAAAAGCATAATGTTTGCTTTCTCGTTGGATAAAATTGCTCAAACTGACTTAGCGTCTGTCGATGTTAAGCAACCATGAGTTGCACTTGCTTTCAAGGCATGAAGGTTCCGAAAAAGCATACATATCTTTTCAGCACCGACATGACTGTCAAAACGAGCATGTGGCATGACCTGTGCAAATCCCAAAGCTGTAAGTTCAAAATATGTGAAATCTGATTCAGTCATGGTAAAAAAAGACTTAAAAGTTTAGGTTTACAGAAAATATTTGGGTTTCCATTCCCTTAAGGGCAATCCACAGAACGTGTTTTACATTCCAATGTTGCATTATGTTTAAATGAAATAAGCGTTTGATGGAAGTTTGTGCTTGTGTCTTGCATCTTTTGCAATAACTCACACATAAAGGTACACAAAAATATTTTTTTGCCTAGCAAAAAGGAGAATATTTATACTTATAATATTTATTACACATATTAAATAATATTTAGAAATACCCTTTTTGAATATAGGTGATTACTTCACTATATAAAACATTTTTTAAATAATGTTATAATGTTAAAAATAATGTTTTTAAAACATAATTAAATAGGCTGTATACACATTCAACATAAAATGTATGTAATAAACAAATAATAAATACATTATTAAAATGACAATTTATTCAAATAAAGACATTGTTCTGAAAAATTTAAGTACACAACTTACAACTTTACGTTTAGGGCTATAAACTGTACATGATAACCAACTGGGGATGAGGAGAGCTTACAGAGGTCAAATACACACGTGGTCCTTTTCTCTTTTGAGAGAGACATATTGCAGCCATATCTGCTTTTACTCCAGACCTATTTTGGGGTTATTATTGTTACCTTCTCTTTTAATATAATGTGAGCTGGGTTCTTCTTCTACCTTTATACTGCATTCACAGGCCTGAAGAACGAGTGCAACCGCAGAAATGGTCTCATTGTGTGCTGAGGGCTAATTACACCCGAGTCCTGCTAAAACACTGTGTGTCCTGAGTAATGGTTATGACACGAGATGGTTTCTCCATTAAGACCACACATGTATGGGTCACCTGACCCCAGTTCGAAGAGCTCTATCATTCATGTGCAGTGTTTTGCTTATGTTTGTGAATAGAGGAGCTTCACCATTTCCATCAAAGAAATGAACATTTTACACATCCTTTTACCCTCTTTTTTGCCAGGCTTTGACCATCACATAGGGCCCAAACGTGTCGCTTTTGTATTTTATCATTGCGCTGTAAAACAAGGTTGGTTGAAGATAGTATTTTATTCCATTTAGTGGCAACCTGCAGAGCTGAATCCCAGAAAATAAGACTATAGAAACCTGAAGCTATTTACAGCAGCAAATATTGGTTTATTATAAAGCTAAAGCTAAGGTAGGTTGAAAACTACTTTATTGCATGACAACCTGACGTCGTTGCTCAAGCTTTCACTAAGGAATTTGAAGGGTGTTTATTTGTACAATCGTATAAAAACTGAAATGTGTATATTTCGTACCAATATAACAAATATTCAAATTTGCACTCTTTAAAGGGAAAGTTTCCTCAAACAAAAGTTTAAATCATTTACTCAGCCTGTTTTCATTTCAAATCTTCATGACTTTCTTCCACAGAAAACAAAAAAAGATATTTTGAGACATGTTGGTAACCAAACAGTGACAGCACCCAAACACTTCTTTTGATTTTATGTCCATACAAAAGAAGTTCATCTCGGTTAACCACATACTTCAAAAGAGTTTCTATTGTGCTCAGCAATAGAAGAAAGGGCAAACATCTTTAAATTGAAAAGAGGGTGGTTTGAAATGACACATAGAAAGAAATAGAAACGAATGCTTGTAAACCAACAGATTTTGAACCCAAGTGACCACCATAGTTGTAAAAATGCAACTGTAATCAAAAGAACCTCCAAACTTTTTGGGTCCTTCATTCTTAAAGAAATCGCATTCTATGTTCAACCGAAGTACATTTTCTATTATTGTTGTCAATCAGGTCTAAGAACATTTTTGTCATAGGCATTCTTACAATTACTTAATAAATACATTAATACAGATTTGGGACAACTAAAAAATGAGTAAATGATAAGTTTTTATTTTTGGATTAAAAATTGCATTGTTAAAGTTGCATCAAACTTCCATTGCTTTTAAGGCTACACCGTTGAAGTTCCTTTCAGTTAACAACATACTCCAAAAGATTGTCTTTTATGCTCAGCAAAAGAAGAAAGGTCGAATACCTGTAAAATGACAAGAGGGCGGTTGAATTGACATATCCAAAGATATTTATACAACATCATAGTACACTGGTAGGGCAGTCTTAAAGAATCAAATTCAGTCTTAAAATGCACGTTTTTTTCAGACATGAGTAAAGATGCAACTGATAACAAAGATGCAAACTGATAATGCGTTCTTTGGAGATTTAATGACATTTATGTGTAGTTGAGGACTCAAACAATAGAATTTGTAATAGTTTTATGCCCAAACAAGAGTCTTTCTAAAAAAACAAAAACAAAGGAAAGAGGCTACTTAATGTATATTTAATGTAAAAATCTATTTTAAACATCCATTTTATGGCTTTTCTGCATATTTAATATAGAAGTAATACAACATCTACAGTACATTAGAATGCCCACCCTTCTTTGTTCATTCAAAAATACATAAAAGCTGTCTGTGCATCATAAGTATAGTTAAGATAATAGAAAAAGCTGTAGTCTCAAAGTGGCTTTGATGCCTTTGCATCACAATAATGAAAGTGCATTAGCACGGGCAATTTCAAAATGAAACAATGCAAGGGTTTAATGCAAAAGATGCAGATCCCACATGTCTTATGAGGGAGGTGGTGTAAATGGAAATATTACAAAGCAAAGCACACAATGTGACATGTTGCGAGTTCAATTAGTGCTGCATTTTGAATTTGTTATTTGCATCCTAACCACATTAAACTGTATGGAATATTTCTGAGGCACAATCTCTGTATGATATATTTCCTCCAGCACAACAAACCCAGTCGTCTCTTCTGCCTGCTCTTGGAATCGTATACAGGATTTATACAGTAATATTTCACTTGTCATGACTCATGCTACCAAATATAACATATTCGAAAATGTTTTCTAAGATGCAAGCATGTTGCAATTCGTACTGAATTTCGCATTTAGTGTCAAATTCAGCGTCTACTTGCTGAGCATTTACTGTAATACCAAAAACTAAAGTTTCTGAGAAATGTAATCCAATAAAAGTGAACATTCAGCCTTCCTTTTGCAGACAGACACTTTTCATTGTTATAAAAATACTTTTCCAATGCTTATCCCTAGACGAACTTAAAAATAAAAAATAAATCTGGAATTCCAAAAGTTATGGATTTACAAAGGGTTTACAAATGACAAACATTGTAGTTCACGTGGGTCATAGTCAGGCCTGTGGTCAAAACCGAGGTTGAGCATCCGGTTAAAGACAATGAGTTAATTCTCATGCCACTTTCCACTCAACACAACAATACAGAACGCAAATGCACAAAATGAGCATGTAGATGAGAACTCTTAACAAAGTCCCCTTACATAACCTCGGTGTAGAAACAAAGCCGTGCACTCCAGACATGCTCTTAAAGCACTCACGCAAATTTCCCTGCGAACAGACGGATTAAATATATACCCTCCTACTCTTCGACGAACCTGCTGTCCTGCTCCTATGAACTGGCTGGCTCCCAGCAGAGCACTAAAAGCTATCTCCAAACGCTGTTTGAAATGCAGACGAGATCAGAAGAGCAATCTGGCCCGATTAACGCTGCAGATGTTAGATGCTACATAGTTGAAACTGTTCTGCACAAGTGTTCTCAGTCAAGTGTGACAATCCCCTCTTCTCAATTATTTGACCCTTGGCTTAATTCTCGTAGAGTTGTGTGCTATTCTCAGCATATTACACATCCACTGACACTCAGCTGTACTGTAGTAGAAATTGTTTATTAATAATGCTAGTATTATAGTCATGCAACTAGAGTCCAGGCATTTCATGCTATGACTTTTTATGTTATATTTTGTTTCATATCATTGTTCTGGCCTTCGGATGTGATTACATGAGAGGCCCGCATCTACAGGACTGCGGTATAGATTAGGGCTCCTCAATTACTATAAAATAATAGTCACACTAATTTTGCCAAATGTCAATTATTCACACAATTATTCACACAATTATATATCACAATTATTTCACACAGTGACACGTTGAGTGTAAAACTGAGTTTTGTCAATAGATAAAACAAAAATATGGTTTCAATGTAATATTCAAGAAAATATCATAACAACGGGAAGAAAGGAATAAAATAAGGTGTGAATAGACACAAAAATTATATAAATAATTAAAAAGCATTGCAAAAACTAAAAGTGGCACAGACCTAGTATAGATGTGATTAAGAATGCCTGTAATTTTGTCATTAATAACGTAACAACTATTTAAGAAAAACTCTTCAGTAATAATACTTTTAATTAATTTATGCAATCAATTCAAATTGCTGCTAGTGTAAAAATTCATCGGGTTTACTTGAACAGTAACATAATGTAAGTCATTTGAATGGATATCTAACCTTTTATTTTAACTGATATTAGCTTCGGTTGATCTTACTGTTAATTTCAACCTTATTATTTTGTTGAAAGGCAAAAACATCCATATAAGCTCAAAACGAGCAGATAACCGCAGAGGAGCAGGAGGCCGGATGCGCATTTATTACAGTGTTTATGGTAGTTCACGTAGGCCATTATAGAAAAGTTAAAACGTTGTGTGAAATCTCCAATAGATTAACATTATCACAGACTAGGGATCTTACTTTTGAGAAGGTAATTTCTCATATTAGTTTGTCCTGTTATTTTTTACCGTTAATAAATCGAGAAATTGACAAAACCATCTGTCCATCCTTTGGCTTTATTTCATTGTCTGTATGAAACTGTAGTTTGCAGACAACTGTTTGTAGTTCACGTAGGCCACAATACATGAACAAAAGTATTGAAATATCCAATACATTAAAATGATCACTATACGTTTGAGAGGTAATTACTTATAATTACTCTGCGATTTTACTATTAATTAATAGACTAAATAAACAAAAATGATGAAAAATGTCTGTGAAACATTTTACTTTGAAATATTGTTAATGCCTTAACATGAGTTCATATAAACAAAATATTCTGTTGAGGTTTGCTAGCTAATATAAATTGTTCTCTACAATTGTAGTGAATGGTGTACAATGTCCATATTGTATACAGTCTATGATTCAATTACAATAATGTTAATATAAGTTGAATAACTTTTACAGAGAACTGCTTGTTACAGTTTCTACATTAAAATAGCTCATATTGGCTTTAACACATAAGAAAAAGGATTATGTAAATATCCAATGCATTTTCCCAAAATTATACTTCTGAGGCGGTTATTAATCATATCAGTTTTCTCTGCGTTTTTAACCAATATTGAAGGATAAAACAAACAAAATAAAAGGTCTTTCAAACAGTTCAGCTTACAGTATTGAATATTGAATAAATGGATTTGGCATGAGTTCAAGTAAACAATATGTCAACCCGTAAGTTCACTAAAGCTCGTTAAGACAATATGAAACTTTATTTAAGCCACTTTTATTCAAGCGATATATAAGCAATACTAAAAACTCTAAAGGTGTCACTTCGGACATAAACAAAAAATATTTGTGGTAAAATGACACGTGACTTCATAATAAACTGCATTAATGGCTTTTAAATTCAGATACAACTCTCCCGTACATAATCTTAGCTTCACTACTTGTTATTATGAGTCATTTGGGCAGGCAAGGACTTGCTCCAATTTACATCATGCCATTCATTGCATTTGTTCTGATCCCTTTGAAAACAAATAACAGTGCCAACATTTTTGTTTATTTAATTCCACATTCAATTCCTCAGCATTCAATGAATAACAGAGCCGGATTTTCTTTTGTAGTGGTTGATGACAATGTTTCTGTGTTTGAAAGACTGCTGAGTGTGTGGGCTGGCTATGTCACTTCTGTTTTTGGCTGCGATGAAAGTACCGGCCACATTCAAAGCTTAAGACACCCAGCTGGTGGGACTCCAAGGGCTAACATTTGTTTAAGCTGCAATACGAGTCCAATGACGCAAATACGGAGGAAGGACTTTTCATAATGTTGGCTTTGTAGCATTTCTTATTTCTTAGGCATAGTTATTTTAAGCTCTAAAGACATAATGTAAGAACTCTGAGAGTGAATGTATAAGATAAAAATATCTGGTATATATTAGGCTCTTCTACACCATTCTGAGATTTGATATTCTTGATCACATTCCAGTTCGAGTTCTTGACAGGTTTGAAATACAAGAAGGAATACTTGGTGCGTTCATCATGACAATAATGAATATTCAACATTTACTAAGGATGTTCGTTTTAAAATAATTTATAATTTTTGATTTGATAAAATAACTATACAGATTAACATAAAATGTAGACCAGACCTATATGTTATGATAAATTAAGGTGATGTAGGAATTGATTGACACATTTTTTTTAACAACCCAAGTCACATTAGTATATTGATCGATTTGTTTGAATATCTATACTTGTAAACATGAACAAATTATCGTAATGTAAACGGTCTGGTGTAACAGAAAAGTTGGTAAACAGAAGTGCTGAATATTAAGTGCAGATTTTTCCACGCTCAACATATCTATTTGATATGAATGACATTTATTATTGTTTAAGAGCTGTATGACGTCAGCCGTCTTGTCTCTTGATAAAGCATTAATGTTATCGCACTGACACTACACAGGATTGTCGACACAACACAATCACACAACTGACAGGCTATTCTCCTTTAAAACTAAAGTTTCCACACTGACCTCTTATGTCAAGTCGGAGGCTATTTTACAGTACATGACTAGTGTCAACGTAAAATACATTGTTTAAAAAATGCAGTCGCACAGGAATAGAGAAACAGTCATGATACGCATTCGGTCCAACAGGTTTTACAGTTGTGGTTCAGATGCGTGGCAACGTTTTCCAGCCGTAGGTCATATAGCTGCCATCAAACCATTAAACAGACAGCAATGCACTCCTTTTACGTGCATGTATTCACCACGGGACAAAGAACGCTTCTGTTCCCCGGCACTGGTCAAAGTTCTAAGAAATGTTAAAACAATTTGAACTTAGACACAATAATATCGGTAAAAAGTTGCTGTTTTACACTTTGTTCAGTCCGATGTGATTGGCTATTCAAGGCATGTCTCCTGTAAAGTGCCAATGTCGACGCCCCAAGTGAATGTTGTAAAGAGGCTTTAAAATAATAAATAAAACAACGCATTAGAATCATGGTTGATTTTTATGCCAGCTTGGTGATACACATCACGCGATATACTATATTTTCGTCAAAGTTAAATCAGACATCACAGCGCACATTCAATGCCAAATTCAATCTACGACTTAAATAAACAATCAAATCCCAGGATACTGCATGAAATGCCAACATAACCAATCAGATACAGTTTAAATAATTGAAATAAATAATGTGTTTTTAGACCAACACTATCATAATTTTCACGAATAACCGATTCCGCCTGATTTTGGGGATAATTTTTGGTTATTTCAGGGTAAATAAACTATGTTGCTCTACAAACTTAACATTAAGCATTGAAATGAAACAACAACAACTTTCATGAGGAACGGTCCTCAAGGACAGTTAACGTAAAGGTTAAATCAGCTGCTAGAAAATGCCAAATTCCTCAATAGTGTATTTACTATTTAAATCTCTTGGAACTAACACTGTGTTTTTCAGTATCTTGAGTATTTTTGCTAAGGCGAGAAGTTTGAGATGTTGAAAAAAAACTTAATGATTTTGTTAACGGCAAGTACAGTAAGAACATAAAAAGATGAATTTGACCTTAGTAGCTTGTCTGCTGCACACATGATTTATTTTGATGATGTTTTTACCGACTAACTTTTGTCTCTGTCAAGTGCGAAACATTTTAAATATGTATATTCATAATGAATGTGAGTATTACTGTGCTACAAGAAACCCAAACTAAGCAACAAAGAATAAAGAAAACTTAATGAACCCCAGTTTACAGTGTTACTCCACAGACTCTTTAAGGGATTTGTGATGGGAATGTGGATTTTCTGAGACATTTTCTTTTCTCTGCGGTTCGCTGGCGTGGCATTCAGACTCAAGCTGAGATTTTTTCTAGACACTATTCTCACTAGAAAACCAGCCAAATCCACCTGACCTCCACAAGTCGGCCAAAACTATTACCCTGCTGCTTGGCCCAAACCTTGTGATCACCTTGACTGTGCTGACAACTAAATCTTTAGAGATACCGTGACCTACAGTTAGCCTGGCAAGTGTTGTATGTTCTGGTGATGTCTTTTGTTACATCGTATTTTATATAAATGCATATACAAAAATATATTCATATTTATCAATTAAATGTTTTATTTATATGTTCTTTTTTACATAAATTCTTGGTCATGGAATAACTACAGGTATATAAAGTGTCTTTTTTGTGTATAAAGAATGGTTCAGTGGAGATCTTGGAGAAATTCTATATTGATTTCCTACATTGCGAGTTGGAGGAAGAGGTACGTTTACTTTAAACCATAGGAAGAAGTTAAGTCTTCAAGTTTTGAGTAATTGAAAGCATGCAATAAGTTATTAACTGAACTATTTGTGATGTCGTTGGATGAAACGCAGATCTCAAATTTCGCCAAGGGCAACAAGATTGAACGAGATCTACAATGGAGATAATCACACAGACATGTTCCACATAAAATAAATGACGATCTTTCCACTTCAGAGAAAAGTAACTTATCTGATAAAATGATCAAGCATTAATTCTGGCTTGATTTTTCTCTGATTATTTGCTCGATTTGAGTGCTTCCACAATTCAATTAAACCTAACTGCAAGCATAATAATCAGACGCACGATTTGTGACAGTGTTCCAAGGGTTTGCCAATTCAAAGAGCCCTGATGGCATTATTCTCCTATACAGCGTGCGGTAGACATATGGTATGTGAACAAGCGTGATTGAATAGTTCATGATTAGCACTTTGTCAGGCCTCCAGGTGACACAACTCAGCACAACCCGTATACATAGACATGACACTTGTGTTGATCGACAGGGAGAAGAAAAAATGTGTTACGATATATTACTTTGATTAAACAAGGAGAGCATCCATATTTGAACATGTTGATATAATATGCAATGAATCAATTTGATTTCTAGCTCCTATTTTAATCCTGGGCCCTGATTCAGCTTTAGAAAACAAAATTAAGATGTTTACATTGTTACATACTGTCAATTCGAATCATTTCAACCGTCTCGCAGATGCCGTAATGAAATGCATGTGACAATTTATAACTTCCCATGTCATGTTATCATGAAAATGGGAAATCAGTTCAATTGCGCATCATATGTATTTCGGTACGCACTAAACACAGAATTTATCATCATAGTAGCCAAAGTTATTATGTTGTGTCATGGAAAAGCGCCATAAATGCGAGTTTGTGCCACTTGAAATATTCGCGGGTTAATTGCTAGCATTCCAAAAAAGAAGAATTATTTAGTTCTTATTTTAATATGTAATGTGTTAGAATGCGATTGAGCTCAATGAAATACTTTGAGGTTTTTAAGCACTTAAGAACTGATAGAATATCGTTCTTTTTTCGCCAACCACAAATACCAACAACAACAAGTAATTATTTATACAATCTTAGATTCTGTGAAAGAAACGTCATTTATGATACTTTGTCCTGTAAGTTCAGACAACAATAATGTTGGAAAAACTTTTAGATAGTAAATTAATGTTATTAAAAAATATGTCAATTGAAAACCTTGTTAGAAATGATTGTGTTGTGATTTATTTTATTTCAATTTATTCTATTTCAATTTAATGAAAAGAACATAGAAACGCTGATAAGGTTAATATTGACTGTGAAATTTCTTTGTCAGAGTCTGTAAACAAAATAAAATACATAAATTAAAACGTGTCTGTTTTTGTAGACAGGGTGAATTCATATTTGACCGTCATAATATAAAAAGAAAAGTTTTCAGTTCTTGACACATTTTACTCAGGCTATTTCACCACCATCCTTGCAAATTTCATAAAATAAATAATCAAAATGTATCTTCCAAACTTCTATGTTATCTTACTCTTGTTTAATGTTTATTCCGATTCACTTGGGACATCTGAGCATCATCTAAAACATATTCATGCAACAGTGAGTACCATCTCATTAGTCCCAATATGTTATTTTGATCTACTGTTAATGCTGTGTGTCTTGTAGTCTATTCTACTGTAATATGGATAATGAATGAACATGTGAATAATTAGTAGGACACAGCAGGTGGTCACACTGAGCGATTGGTTTCAATAGCAGGATAGCTCTCGAGCCGGAAATATTATTGGTTGAAGGTATTGAAATCTAAAGGAACCACAATAGAAAGTTGATTGTTGCCAACTTAATGAAAGAGTCCTGCAAAGCTCTTCGGCTGGTTGTGCAATGGACAATGCCATTGGGGTGATAAGTGTTTTTTTCATGACCTCAATGACCCCAATGAAATGCTTTGACAAATCCAGAGAGGTCTATTTCACCTGAAGAGAGATATCTGATAGCAATCTGTTGTTTGGGGGCAGTTGTTCAGTGCTGGATGGAGTTCTAAAACTGTTGGATACAATGTCATTCTAAGAAAGTTACGTCTTGAATTATTTTAAAAATCTTATTTTGCAATTTATTTTGCTTGCAAATATTTCATCAAATTCAGTTGTCTGATTTTACAACTTAACTGGAGTTACTAGTTAGTGACAGTGTAAGTGAATGTGTGCTTTGTAGTTAGCAACTTAATACAAATTACCTCTAGGCAAACTTTCACTTTTAGACAAGGCATATTAATTAAAGTATTATCTCACCCCAAAATTAATGTTCCATCATCATTTACTCAAAAAATTGTCGAATAAAAACAGTATGATTTAAAAAACACAAAAGAAGATATTTTGATAAAGAAAGTTGGTAACAGAACAGCACTGGCACCATTTTACCTTTATTGTATGGACACAAAACCAAGGGGGAAGTCATGGTCCAGTGGTTAGAGAGTTTGACCCCTAACCCTTGGGTTGTGGGTTCAAATTTCGGGCCGGCAATAGCATGTCTAAGGTGCCCTTGAGCAAGGCACCCAACTGCTTCCTGGGTCCGGGCGTGTGTTCATGGTTGGTGTGTGTGTTCACTGCTGTGTCTGTGAACTTTGGATGGGTTAATGTAAAGGACGAATTCTGAGCATCGGTCACCATACTTGGCTGCATATCAGGTCACTTTCACTTTACAAGTGAATGGACGTCAGCTACCAACATTCTTCAAAGTATCTTCTTTTGTGTTCTATAAAAGAAAGAACTCTAGGAAAATGATCTCTTAATAATGTCTTGACTTAATTCAAATAAGTTTTAATATATATTGCTTGCAAACATCCTTATTTCATTGAATTAAGTGAATGGGTGCCATTGCTGTTTGGTTACCAACTTACTTCAAATATCTTCTTCCAAACTTTACATTTTGGACACATTTGGATGATTTCATAATTATTTTAAAGAAAATTAGTGACCGAACAATTGACATAAAAAATAATGTGGATGGGCACCAGTTACTAACATTCTTTAATATATCTTATTTTGTGTTCTTTGTGTCAGAAAAGAAGAAGAGTAGATGGTGACAAAAAAATTATTGTTGGGTGATTTATCCTTTAACTTTGTGTTGAGGCATTTTGTGTTGAAACATAATATATGTCTGAAGGGCCGGTCCGAAGTTGAACGTCTTCTTTGTAGAATATATCCGTGTTTGTTTGTAAAGAAAAGCCATATCCTTTAATCCAAGACCTGCAGACTGGAGTTTGTTAATGGGGCCAGAAAAAACCTGTCACAGTTTGTAAATCTGAGCTTCTATATGTATACAGTTGCATATGATGCCAGAACTTATAGTCAAGGAGGAAGAGCCAATATTATTGTCTTGGGCAAATGTTTAAAGACGCCTCAGCAGACAAGATGATTCATCAATATTTTTGGTTCATTTCCAGAAAGATATGTGCATTTTTGTGTATTTGTTTATTAAATCGTTTATATTCCAATTTTTTAAACACACAACAGGACTGTGCCTCTCTATGTTTAGCTTCAGGCCCCCATTTTTACATCAGACTAGAGTCTACAGTATTATTTATTTTCCAAAATTGAATTTCTCTGGTTTCAGACTCTCCGCCAATAATCCACTTCACAAAACACCATGGTCAGCACAAAACATGTTCATCGTTTTATGGCTTTTTTTTTCCATTTCGACAGTATCGTTCAAGGTTTCAAATGATAAGGGCATATCACTAGGACCATGCTTAAGCAAAACTTTCCAAGAAGCACAAAGGTCGGGGGGTTTGATACTCAAAGAATTCATGATGCAGTGCACGGCTGAAAAATACTTTATGCATTTGGTAGGAACATCTAGTCACACTTCTTGTCATTTCAAACCTGTTTCTTTCTTTTGCAGAACGAAAATAAGATATTTTAAAGGTACTTACAGCAGTATAATTCTAATTGTATTGTATCAGCACAAACGTAAATAAGCGAATTGGTGCCAGTTACCAATATTCTTCAAAATATCTTTTGATTGGAACAATCATCATCGTTTATTCACTGTCTTGCCATTTAAATCTGTTTCTTTCTTCGGCAGATCCCAAAAGAAGATATTTTGAAAAATGTTGGTAACCATTTATTTCCAACTGGCTTTGTATCCGCACAGAAGAAGTAAATGTTTTCAACTGCTCTTCAACATTCTTTAAAATATCTCCTTTTTTTTGCAAAAGAAAGAAGGACATATCGGTTATAATAAAGTAAATCAATAATGTCAGAGCTGTCATTTTGGGGAACACTGCACTAATAATCTCTACACTTAATGCACCATGTACTTTTTATTGGATTGTTATATTATATGAGGCATAACATAACTTGAACAACATTGTTTTTTCCCCAGTTTTTACAGTAAACCAAGTGAGATACCAGCGATGTTAAAGTTCACCAGTACATCTCTATAAATACTTCATTTTTAATAGAATTAATGAAACTGAATGGCTGCTTCAGAGTATTGGAGGAGTTTACCATTTCAAAAGCAGGAGTGAAGCAGGTGTACACAGGAGCCTGGGCATTTGAAAGTCCCTTTTGAAGTTTCAGTCCAAAAAGCATCCTAAAACCAGCCCATGACAGATGCTGTTGAAAACCTTTACCTTACCTTTATTGCCCAGCAGAGATGGGCTTTCTTCTGATTTCTCCTCAAACGTTTCTAAAGACTCAAGTTTACCATCGATGGTTAATGAAGCCATGCCAATGCTTCTGTTATCCTTATGTGCTCCTGCTCTTGTTTAACATCGAGGAATGTTACAGCCCCGTCTCTTGCTAAATAAAGTGTCATTTTTTGGTGATGTTAACCGCTGGGATTCATTTAGAGATAATTAATCCTTGACACGCTTAAAGGAGTAATATGCAACATTTCAAGATGTTCCATTCTTTTGAGGATGTACTGTTCGTTGCTATGAACAGAGCCCCTGATGGTTTAATGATGCTATGGAGATCACCCTGATAAGATTAGAAAGAATGTTTTTAGGATTACTTTCCTTTAAAAAGCCTTTTTATGTGTCACTAAGATGACGCTGTTAAGGTGAAACATATCTCAGGTCAAATTAAAATTGGTCTAATGCTAAAGTGCTTTTCATAAGCTTATAAATTTATTGTAACCAATGCATTTGATTAAATAAATTGACATTAAATAAATCAAATGGGTTCAGCACAACAAAGAAATCTACCCAGCTTTTAATAAAAAGAGAGAGAAAATGAAAAAATGTATGAAAATATTAATTAAGGGGTAAACTGCATATTACATGAACTTTATGCCTAATGTTTAAGAATGGACCACCGTCCAACCAATTTTCTTTTAATTAATTTTATTATTATTCATCAGGTTTGCGTAATTTGTTACATGAATGTTTTATTATTTTAATATTGCTTTTATATTATCATATGTTCCCTCTGGAGTTTCCAATAATGAGACACGTGACCACAGGATTTTTTTTATATTATTGTTTTACATCAGGATATTAAAACGATCATGAGCTGACACCTCATGATCATTTGTAGTTTAATTAAAAAATACCAAGCAGACACCAGCTTGAGAAAAAGAGTATTTTTGACTTTTATTTTTATATAGTGTTTTGTTTGTCTATATATTTTTATGTTTATTCAGCATTTAATGGCAGAGATCCACAAGTGTAACGATTTATCCTAGGATACATGATTGGACAAACCAAGGCTGAAGATACACGATCTGGGATTACAGTCACCATCATGTCAGAAAGTCTGACATGTTTTTAACAACAGTCCTAATTTCTCATTCTCATCTCCCCGTTTTTTTCCTTTTTATGTGTAATACTGAACACAAACCAATGACTGTGAATCCTGCTTTAATCTCTCCATCCATCTGTATCTGTACACTCTGACAGATGGGAAGGAATTCGTGTTTTTTTAATAGTAAAGCTGGAATTTTACCTCCTGTTATTCTGTGGCCTGGATTTATTTGGACCCGGCAGCAGGACCCACGGGGAAACACAGTTACAGGGCTGTCAAAGGCTACTTTTAGATTCATAGAGTAAGATTCAGATGCTAGAATGACACATTTACTGTGATCCTAAATTCAGTTTGAAGTAACTAGCAAAAATAGGGATATAGTAGTTCTGGTGTTTTTCGAAAACTTTTTCAGCTATAGAGTAACTATGGTTACTCTTCTAAAACGGTTTGTTTTTAATGAGACATCAGCACATCACAAGTTAACACCTTCACATCTGTCTGAGAAAAGGGATTAATAAGAGGATTTTTAATTTAGAATCAAGTATCTTAATCCTATCAGAACAAAAAAGAACATATTTGGAAAAATGTGTGGACAAAAACCACTGACAGTCAAAGGAACTTAAAAAAATGTTGTAACGATTTTTACAAAGATATTTGATGATGTTCCAAAAATCTCAGGTGCTTATTATTTCAAAATACCTTTCTCTTTGTTAACTCAAACTCAAACAAAAACAAAAAATTACGTTTAGAACAACTTGAGGTTGAGCAATTCATGAGATGATTTTCATTTTTGGGTGAATGGTCCTTTTAATAAGAGGTTTTGAAGTCGTTTTTAATTTGTTTGAAGTATCTTCATCCAATCACAACACAAAAGAAAATATTTAGAAAAATGTTGGTAACCAAGAACCAGTCATTCCAATTGACTTCTGTATGAATACAGAAATGAAATAATATATTTTCTTAAACAGAACAAAAACAAATCATTTTTATTTAGATAGTAAATTCTCACGATTCTTCTGGATATCATTCTTTACGTTTAACTGAATAAAGACATTTTCTAAGTTTGAAACAAGTTGATGGTTATTAATTACAGAGTTTTAATTTTTGGATAGCCTATCCCATTTAAAAAAAGGATTTGAGAGCATTTTTAAGTTAATATCAAATGTCTCAATTTATCAATCACAAAAACACATATTTTGAAAAATGTGTGGACACAAAACAACTACAAGTAAATGGGGACCAACAGTTTTTTACCAACAATATTCAAAATGTATTCTTTTGCGTTCAAAGGAACCAAAACATGCTATAATTATTTTTACGATGTTATTCAATGATGTCCCAAAAATCTCAGCTGCTTACATTCTTCAAGTTTTTGTAACTGTCTCAAGCATCTTCATCCAATCAGAACAGAAAAGAAAATATTAAGAAGAATGTTGGTAACCAAAAACCATTCATCCCTACTGACTTCTGTATGAATACAGAATTCCAACATTAACATTGAACACATTCTTCCAAATATCATTATTTATGTTTAACCCAACAAAGATATTTTATGAGTTTGAAACAAGTTGAAAATAATTCATGAAAGAGTTTTCCAAAGTCTTTCAAAATATGTTGGGTTGCCTTCTGCACAGAAAGAAAGTTATCCGTCTCTGTTAAACAAAAATTTATATTTAATGATGTCCTGGAAATGTCAGCTTCCAATATTCTTCCAAACATCATTCTTTGTCTTTTTATATTCCAAGTATATATTAAAGTACAATTAATAGCATCAGTTGGTCATGAATGTCTCACCCCTAAAGTATCTCCCTTAATGCTGTTATCTTTGACAGAAGTGTTTTCTGATGTAGTCTTAACTGTCTTCATTAAATGCAAAAGCAGCTCGGGAAAATGCAGATTCGAATTCCAGTCCCCAACACTCATCACAAAGACTCGAGTCTTTAAAGCAACCAGTTAAAAACAAAGCAAACTTTTGTAGCCGTCTCATAAAGCCTTTAATTAGGCCTTTGAGTGATTTGCTTGCATTGTTATAGTACACATAATCATTTCTACAAATGAACCGCCACACAACAAGTAATTGTTTGGCATGAAACAAGACCATTAGCGCGTCTCAGGTGTTCTTTCATCCAATGCGCGGGTAAGTTATGTTGGTGTGTTACAAATTCCCTCTACCCAGCTGTCCTTTTGAGACTTGTTAGCACACATCTATTGATTTTTTTGCCTTTGCCAAATCTTCTTTCATGATAATGGTGTCGACTGTCATAAGTACCGAGCGGATAACAAGCTTGCTGTTACCACAAAGCAGTTTCGACAAGCAGCGTGACGGTAAAGTTTACCAAACGTGATGTGTCTTTAACGTAATTAATTAATGTTATTATGCTAATTGAGGTTAAATGGATGTATTAAGAGTTCGTATAGACACGTTCTGACAATGATATGGCTGTGTATGTGTGTTTGGATGCCAATTAGATGGGTTTAACAACATAAAGGGCATTTTTTACCTTTAAAACACATACGATCACATGCTGTTTTCCTCATTCGCTCTCAGGCTTTCCCGCTGCTACTCTTTATAGGTAATGACTGATCACATGGCGTTGTGTTCCTGTAGCTCAGCTGGCAGAGCATTACAGTATGTTAGCAGCACAAGGGTCACGGATGTAATTCCCAGAACACACATGGAGATTAAATGTGTGGTTTGAATGCGCTGTACGTTGCTTTGGATGAATGAGTCTGCCAGATGCATATGTAAATGAAAGAGCTGCAGGGTAATGACGTCATGACTGATGGCATCTCAACGCAGTCCCTCATTGGCATCTATCCTGAGCTGTGATGATGTCAGCAGACAGGGAAAATATAAGCCCTGCAAATGTTCTTATTAAAGTGGATCATCTGTTATTTGTGAGTTTGTGTGCCGGGGAAAATCAGCCAATAGATTTTTATTGAATTCAGATTGTGTTGTGTTCCCTCAAAATAATCATTCCAAATATGTGATTGTCATCTATAGAAAACAAAATAAGGTATTTTGAAGAATAATGGCTACTACAGATTGATTTCTGTTGTGTGGGAACAAAACCAGATTCAGACATTTCTCAAAATGTCTTTTTATACAAGTTAATATGAGCTCATATACAATTTTTGCATGTATAAATGACGACAGAATGTTTATTTTTGGACAAACTGTCTCTTTAGAATTCTAGAGAACTTTTAATTTAGTATCAAGATTCTTCAACCATAACAGAAAAGATGTGTTAAAGAATGCTGGTAACTAAACAAATCATCACATATTGACTGTGGACACAAAACCAGAGTAAGACATTTCCCAAAATTTTTACATAGTACTCTGAAGAATAAGTCATTAACAAGTTTTGAATGAATAAATTATGAAATAATGTATATTTTTGGGTGCACTATCCCTTTAGTAAGAGGATTTGAGAGGATTTTTAAGTTCAACACTACATGTTGACTTCTATTGTGTGGACACATAACCAAATTAAGAACTTTTTTGTGCTCTACAGAAGAAAAAGTCATATATAGGCTTAGAATGACCTACAACTATACACATAATAACAGTTTTTTTTCTGGGGAGTTAGAATGACCCTTTACTCGATCTGGTGCAACATGAAACAACTTGAGGTTGAGCTATTAATGACAAAATGTTACTTTTTTGATGAACTGTCCCTTTAAAAAGATAATTTGAGAGCATGTGTAATGTTGTATCAAGCGTCTGAATCCAATTGTAAAACGAACTAAGATATTTCGACGAATGTTGGTAACTACACAACACTACCCATTTACTTCCATTGTGTGGACACAAAACAAGATTAAGTCATTCCTCGAAATATCTTCTTTTTGCTCTACAGAAGAAAAATCATATGCAGATTTTGAATGATATAATGCTTAATAAATTCTGACATAATTGTCATTTTTGGGTGAAGTGTCCCATTAGTTGATCTTATGCAACTTGAAACAACTTGAGGTTGATCTATTCATCAAAGATTTTTTTATTTGATGAAATAAATGAACTTTCCCTTTATAAAGAGGAGATTTTTATATTTTTTTATAAATTATATATTTTATGTCGAGTAAAACAGTCAGAAACAGCAATAAGCTACTTTGTAGAATGCCGGTAAGTACATAACACTGATCACAATTGACTTCCACTGTGTGGACGCAAAACCACAGCTTTACAGAACTTTCTCTTTAAAAATAGGATTCAAGAATATTTTTAATTTTGTATTAAGTATCTGCATTTATTTATAACACAAAATAAATATTTTGAATAATTATGGTAACTAAGTACTGTCAGTCCCCATTGATTTCATATGTATACCCAGCACAGCTCCTAGATACATTTTATGTGGATTTTTCGTGTACACTAAAGAAAAGCTTGCCAATGTTGAATAATATTCTCTTATAATAGTGATCTAAATTTGGAACAGCATTAGGGGCTGTCAAACTGTTTAAACTTTGTTGTTTTCACATTGACCCATACAAATTTCCCAACCAGACCCTGGGTTACGCTCATTATTTTTGAGCACATAAAAGGACAGATTTAAGAAATCTGGCATGAGTTGTAAAATGCAGTCTAACACTCTTTCCTTTCCTGGTTTTTAAAGCAGCCTGTCTCTCTTCACAGTTGTACCGTTCCATTAGGGCTTCTACTTATAAACCTCCGCTTGAACATCTGGAAAAAAGCTTAAGGTTCTCAAATTCTTTGATATTTACACTCGGTTTCTTTCAGCATCCGCCATCTCCAAACAGCATAATTTTCCCCTGCTGCCACCCATCCATGTGGTAAATTTGACAACCTCCTCTTCATATTCTGGAGTCCGATGACAGCTATGATTGCCCACGGGTTGAGCTTGCAGAAAAACAATCCCACAGGTGCTGGTTTAAAGACAGCCACAGACTGTTGGAGGCACACATTCAATACGCAGATCTATTTATTTCAGATCTACTTCGCCATGAGCTTATTTTGTTTACATGTTTCGAGGCATGGTCAAGAATGCATTACTTGTACATTGGAATAATCCTCTTGTTATAGTATTTCACCAAAAAATGAAAGCCCTGTCATCATTTACTTGCTTGAAAATTCAAAGCTATTTAAAAGAAGAATGTTGGTACAGTAATTGGCACTGACTCACTTGAAGTTTTTAACCAAACAGCAGTGGCCCCTATTTATTTCAACTGTGGGGAAACAAAACCAACCTTTCATTCAAATGAGTTGTAAAATGACTGCATTTTACAACTCATGCCAGAACACAAAAGAGGATATTTTTAAAAATATTGGTAAACGCCACCTATTCGTTTGTATTTGTTTTGTTTCCAAACTGTTTAAATTCAGCGGTGCAACTGCTGTTTGGTTCGCAATTTTCTTTCATTAACAGAACACAAAAGAAGATATTTTGAAGAATTTTGGTAAGTTGCACCTATTTACTTGTATTGGTTTTATTTCCAAACAGAAGAAATGCAATGGTGCCCCTGCTCTTTGGTTTACAATTTATTTCATCCACACAACACAAAAGAAGAGATTTTGAAGAATGATAGTGAACGCAACCTATTTACTTGAAATGGTTTTGTTTTCAAACAATATAAATTATTTTTTGCCACTGCTCTTTGTTTTAAAAACTTTCTTTTATTCTCAGATCTCAAAAAAAGATATATTGAAGAATGTTTGCAAACGGCACCATTTCACTTGGTTGGCTTTATTTTCAAACAGTAGTAGTAAATGGGTGTCACTGCAGTTCATTTTATAACTTTCTTTATTTGTGTTCTGCAAAAGGATGTCTAACAAGCTTGAATGACAAGACTGTGGGTAAATAATAAAAAACAAAATATGACTAACACGAAGTAAGATATTTGGAAGAATTTTATTAATCAAAATCTCTAGGACATCATTAACTACCATAGTAGAAATAATTGTTTTCTTGTTTTCTGAAAAAACAAATAAGAATTATCTGAGTCATCTTTTGATCACAGCTTTACCCTTAAATCATCTTCGGTTCATCTTCCCTAAGAAGTGGCAGTATTGTTTTGTTATCGTTCAGTTGAAGTAGATATTGTGAAAAATGTTGGTAAAAGAAACCCATTGGTTGCAAATAGCTTTGATTTGTATCGATACAATAGAAATCAATAGGGACTTAAGTTTTTTGGGGTAAGAAAAAATGACATACAATATTTACTTGCAATTCTGAATCATTCAAGAAAAAATATGATCTATTACGCTGTAAAAGGTTAAAAGGCTTAGTGATAGAAAAAACTAATAAAAAAATGCTCTCAATGCTGTATCTTTCATATCTCTGGCCATTTAAAATTCATAAACATCCGCTATAAATCATCATCAGCGTTTTGGTGACTCCAGTTGTGTCTATTTTTAGCAGAGATCAAATGAGGTTCAAAACACAGATTTGTTTGTCGCATTTTCACTTGCACGTCAGTCTTTTGTCATTACCCGTCTCTGTCCCTGACATATCTAATATTTTGGAATATGCTAAACGCTGTCAGAATCACTTGAGAGGAAGAGATATATTGAAATGGATGCTGTAAACCAGCCTGGCATCTGAAATGAGATAGATAGAGAGAGCGAGAGCATTCGATCATTTCCTCACTCTAAAATAAATTGTCTGGCTGAAATTAGAGATGGATTAGGTTCTGCTGTTTATGATCTCAACCTTGATTGTTTCCAAGTTCTGCATTAGGGTAATATCCATCAAACTGGAGAGCTTGAGAGATCATTCGAATATTTCGGGGTATGCGTGGCATGCAGATGTCACCCAGCACAGCCAGAAAGTGTGAGAAAAAAGGTGTTATGCTCTTAAGGACATTTCGCATATCTTAGAAGCATGTGTGTGTTTCTTGGGGTTCAGCTTAATGAGAAAAGAGTGAAATCATAGGCAAACTGAGCAGCTGGTGAGTTCATTGAGTGTCATATTAACTTCAAAAGACCTTTAATGATCACAGAACTGCAAATGTAAGCTGAAAAGAGTATTTTATGTAATTGTTTTAAAAATTGTTTAAAAAAATTATTATACACTGGAAAAATAGGGTTTATGGAATTATTACATTTTAACATGTACATTGGTTCCACACGATAACATGTTTAATATAATGTTCTTTAAATTTGACGAAATTTTCCAGTCTGGATTTTATCGACGGTTTAATAAAATACACACTCCTTGATGGAGATTTATGTTCACTGAAAATTAAAATTGTCATCATTAACTGTACTCACTCAATTGTCATTTCAACCTGTCTGACTTTCTTCCACAGAACACAAAAGATATTTTGAAGAATGTTGGTATGTGACACCCAACTTGTGTCAATGTTTTGTCCATTACCTGGAAATGAACAGGTGTGTTTTTCTGTTTGGTTACCAACATTTTTTCAAAATAAAATCATCTGCAGAAGAATAAAAGTCATACAGGGTTAAAATGATGGATGTGACAAAATTATAACAGAACTTTCATTTTTGAACTATTACTTTAATTTCCTTTGAAAAATTGAACTATTAAGTTTGTTGATCAGTCCGGTTATTGGCTATACGTTTCACTATTTATCATTAATTTATTTTGTTAGTACTTATTTATTTGTTCATTTTTAAAGTCTCTTCTTTTTATTGTATATCAATTCTTTAAAATAATAAATTTGTTGAATGGGTTGTGAAACATTGTCATATTTAACATTCTTTTTTTACTTTTTTAACATTTACTTATTTCTTTAGTTTGTTATCAAAAATAATTTACAAGAAGTTTTTCACGGCAGATCTGTTCCTGAGATACAGTTTGGGCCACACAAACATGTAGGCAAAGGGACATTTGTTTAAATTGTTGTCATTTTGAAACCAACTCTGATAATATGGTTTAAGGTATAGAATCTTAAAATTTGTGCCATTGTGACTTGAAATTCTATTGGAGACATTTGGGAGTTTTTGTCTTTTTCACGAGATGAATATCTGACAGGCAAGATGGCTCATTAATGTCTAAGAGAAAAATTTAGATATTTAAGAAAACTTTATTTCTTATAAGTGGGCTATTTAGGTCAACGATTGACACATCCTTCAATACAAGTTTTTATTAAAGCTCCAAAAAATTGTTGAAAGGTGTCTCTCAAACATTGAGCCTCGGTTGAGGAATAAATGACAATGAAAGGCATATTCTCTTCCATAAGCAAAAGCTTCTCCAAAGTAAAATACTGCTCAACATTTCACTGAAGAGTCCTTCAGATATCTTGTGTTATTTAAGATGTCTTGCTCTTAGACTGAAGTCACACAGATTGTCTCAACTCACACAGTGTAAAAGATGCTTAAAGACATGGCCTATCAAAAGAACTCGACAACATCTGAACCCTGTGCTTTACTCTGCAATAATGTTTTGTTTAAATCGGTTTAATGGTTAAATAAGTTCACCTAAATGCGGTATACCAGCACAAAGATTTTACATTATACTCAACAATCTGATACGCTTGGCAATTTTAAAGGTCCTTGGAGTCTGTGTTTTTTAAAATATTCTTTTATCACTATTTGTCATTTTTAACCTTCGTAATTTTATTTCTACTGTGAAACTCAAAAGAGGATATTTTGAAGAATGTATAACCAAAATCCGTTGGTGATTATTCATTTGCAAAATATTTTGCAGAAGAAAGTTTAAAATTGATATAAGTTTATCTATTTAGACTCTTTAAAATCAAATACTGTTCAGCTGTCGACCAGCGTTCACATCACTTGTCTACTGTGTGTATTTTGATTAATTTTCATGCATGTTAACATTTAATTTTCCCATTTATGATAAAATCTTGTTTGGTCGCTGAAGGGTCCATGTAAGCATTATCAATTCATGTTAACTTTAATCCAACAATGATCAAATAGATACAAGATTGGTTTCAAAGGAATTAAAACTTAGACAGCAGGAGAAAAATAATGGACATATAAATTAGATTTTAATCTCAAAGCTTTCTTAAATTGACAATTGTCATAATAAAAGCTGGAATTTTTGTGTTGTAGCAAATGTTCCCTATTACAGTTTTCTCAGTATTTACCATATTGGATTGCATCTTCCATCAGAGAACTGTCATTAATGACATCATGTATGTGTCTTTTGGTAGACATGACCTCATTTAAGATGACATACCGTTCCTCGCAGGTGCTGAGCTTCCCATCATCTGGGTTTCAGGGATGACGGCTGATTTGCAGTGCAAGCAGGTAGACTAAATCAGGCAACATGTCCCATATACATTTCAAGTACCTTAAATTATTCTCCCCCCTCCCCCTTGCTTTCCTTTTTGTCTGCTTTTCGCAATGGGCGAGAGCATTTCTTCTTTAATAATGTACCTGTGTTCAAATACCAAAATGAATGTGCAATTTTGTACATCTAGTTATAAGTTTTCATCCAAATAACTTACAGTACAAATCAAGGCTACAGTTTTTTTTAAAGTTGGGCAATAACAGATTTACAGATTTGATATTTTCTTTCAAACCTGTAATAGAATTTCTCAAAGAATGCATTCATGAGAAATATATTGAAACTGCTGTTTTTATATTTTACTAAACCCATTTTGAGTTCTAACATCTGCAAATATTGTATTTCAAAAGAGAGAAAAAATGCGTTATGGATGTGGCAGAGTATGCAATAATATACCCAAAATACAGGGGATGACCTGATTTTCTTCAGAGTACAAAAGTACGAAATTTTGCATTTCTTTGTATTCATTTAATTAGTTTCATATAATTCCCTGTATTCCAGTTTTTTAAAAGGATTTGTTATTGAGTTGAAAATTAAGCTCGAAACATAGTTATATATTTTAACAGTTATATTTTATATAATAGGAATTAATCTATTAACTAACTTAATACAACAGTCTAATTAAAAAGAAGAAGAAAAATATTTTTTATGGATGTTTCAAAAGAGTTTGCAATTATGTATCCAAAATAGAGAAGGGATAACTTTACTTTAATTTTAGTAACATGGACTTTGTTATGGGTCTGTACTCTTGGCTGAGTGGATTTTCAATTTTAGTTTTGGTTTGACAACCATGAAAAATAAATGATACACTTAAAATGTGTTATTGTGCAGTATTGGATTTTTTTCATTATTTATATCATACTAATATAGATGTGTGTTTTTTGTTTCTTGTTGAGTTGAATATTCATTGAAAATGACTTTAGATATTTTAATATTTATATATCTATTTAATATTGATAATATTAAAATTGATGATCTATTTAATTACCCATTTTCCAAAGATAATGTGTCATCATAATCCTTGTCTCAACATTGGGCAATATAAAAACAAAACTATACTAACTCTCTGCGATAAAATAAATAATATAAATAATGTTAATTTAAATTAAACATTTGCTAAAAAAATATTGACTAAAAATAATAAACAACACCTTTAGAAATGTTTAGAAACCTTACATAATAAACCGTTCTGTTATTACGTTAGAATAAGCTGGTTCTATTAACATAAAGCGCAGATCCCCTGTCATGGAATTTGTCGCCATGTTTCTACAGTAGCCCTGAAAGGATAAACTGCTCCACGGAGTGCGTTTTTTAAATGTTATCTCATTCGTAAAGAAGCAAAACGCGTCAAACGTCTTTGTCCTATGTCGGGGGGTTGAGCGCTGAACTGAGCCGTTACTTGCAATTGGCAACCTCCCTCCTAGATGGCACATTTTTCACAAACTGTACCTTTACAACACCACAATGTGCATTTTTTGGAATGGCACTCCTGAACCGCCTTGCAAATATCAAAATAAACATTATATTTGTACCCTAAGGTTTAACAGCTTGATACTCTGAATCAATCCAGCGAGTGTGAAATAAGCACCGCTGAAGAAAGCAGAGCATTTATAATTCACGATGACTCCACAAAGCTCATTCCTACGCTTGTTTAATTGCCCTCTGAAAATATAATTGGATTCACCTCTACTAAACTCAAACCTTTCTTTGACTTTCTGATCTCCACTCATGGGATTTTCACATGTCTGAGCCCCGCGCAATTCCGCATTGATGATCGGCTCTTCATTCCGGCCCTCGGCCAGATTAAGAACCGCTTAACCGGGCTCTTCTCCCCTAAAGTGCCGTAATGAGGCAAAGCTGCCCTGGCAGACACGAGCCGTTCCATTTTCATAGACGTCTAAACTTTGATCGTCCGCTTCGAATTGCATCTCAGTCTCAGCTCGCAGATGAGTTGTTTTTATTTATCTCTCACCGATGTGTTTGTGTATGCCTAAGTGTGCCTTTGTTTTTATATCTTTCCATTTTCTGACCCTGTCCTTGCGGGCCCTACGCAGCCGTGACCTGATCCAAGATCAGGTCTTTGCTTGGGGGGCAGCGGGCCGTGAAATTAGGAATCACAACAATGTTACCGAAAGGTGTGTGGCTATGTCCTAGCTCTGCAGATGAGCCCTTGATAATTCATAGCGTCACAGCATGCCTGTCCGCTTCTAATGAGGAACAGAATGACATCTACAGGGGTGTTGGGTCGTGGACTCAGAGGTTTGAATATGAACATTCACATCCTTTTTGATATAATAAAACTAAATGGATTAGAGAAACAATGCACATTTTATCACAATAATGGTCTTTCAGACTGCTTGAATATAATGAAGGGATACTGTGAAACCACTCTGGCACCGTTCTCACGCAGATTTGTTGTTTTTGGTACCATTTACCGTTAGTTATGCAGAGACAACACTGTCATTATTTGTTAATCTCAGGAAGGTTAGGACAGGAGAACTGTGCATGAATGTTTGGCCGGGTGTGCAGGGAACAAAATAAAAAGTGTCTGCAGTTAAGAAGGCAGAGACCTGGCACTAAACCAACCAAAAAGTATGTGAGGTTAAAATGAAATATAATAGAGAAGCGGTTATCTAAATTACTTCGTAGGAATACTTCGTAGGACAGCAGAAGATTTCAGTCTTTGTGTTTTAATGATTATTTTAAGCTTAATTTACAGTAGTATACTAAAATTAAAACTTTAAAAATATTTTTGTTGCTTAAAATCAAATCAAATATTGGTGTAAAAACTACTGTAAAACTTAAGCTAAACCAAGAATAAACTTAAAATACACCAAAATACGTTTAAAATAAAATAATAATACAAGTAATAAAATAACAAAAACTGAGGAACAAAAAAAAGTGATTTTGCTTCGTCATTTAATTACGTATTTTTTTCGTATTGCTATGTTGCTAAGTTGTTATTTAGATTAATTAATATTAAATTGTATAAGTTTGTATTAATATTAATACAAATATAGCAAGACCATAACAATACCGTACCAAACAGTATAGAGTATAAATAAAATTAAATATTTTACAAATTAAATATTTGCTTAAACTAAACAAAACCATGTAAAAGTTGCTTCTGGAATTAAACCAAGGTAAGTTTAAACAATAAACAAATTTCAAAATAATTAATTGTATCTTATATAGTAACACAAAAATAAAATAACTATAAAAAAGTAAAAGCATAAGCATAAAACCAAATTGTTTAAAATGAAACCAAAAGCCTTAACTAAAAGCTATTTTAAAATATTAATAAATCTCAAAAACTACTCTGGGCCATACAATATACAATACTAATTAAATATACATGTATGTAAACTATTAAAAAAGAAAAATTTTATTCCAAAATATACTGAAAATAAGTTTTATGGCACCGAAATTAATACAAAATGTAATTAAAATAAAAAAAACGGTTTCATATATTGCAACACAAAAAAAAATAAAAAATTAAATGATGCTATTATAATGCTAATTTAAAACTACAAACTGGCTCTGCTCTTTATCTTTTAAAATAAGCAAGATCATTTGAACATTAAATAATTCACCAAAAGAAGTAACCAAGTTAAAATATAAAATATTCAACCTAAATAAACAGGAGCACAAAGGTGCTATGACTCTGTTCTAAAACTGTTCTAAAACTGTTCTAAAATGATTATCCAGTAGATTTTCGCATACCTCCACGACTGTGTCAATGTCCTTCCAACCATAAACAACATACACAAATAAAAGGCAAACAGTCTTTTAAATGTGGTAATTTACTTCAACACACCATATGGCACTACTGAGTTCTTATATTCCACTTCATAACTTTCTGGATATTTCCCCGGACATACAGGAATCCATTGGGAAATGGAGCTACTTATCTTACTTCCGCAGTCTTGCTAAAGACCCAAATAACAAGCACAAAACAACTAAATAATAGGCTTCTCATATCTAGTTATGTCATGTTTTTCATTTGTCAGTTTAATGATGTTGTTCTATCATGAGAAAAATAAACATGTATTAGCTTGATATGCAAATTAAGCATTGCGGTTATTTGCTGGTTTAGAATGTTTGCAAAAACACTTGCTGAGTTTTATTAGTGTCACACATTGTTTCAGTTGAACACATCATGTGTCATTTTGTGTTGAACAGGTTAAAAGGTTAAGTTAAGTTAACTTAACAGAGATGAACACAGAGAAGATATTTGGAAGAATGCCTATAACCAAGCATAGTTTATAAAATTTTTAATTACTTTATATATTATTTGTTTTGTTCATCACAAAATGAGATATTTGGAAGAATATGGACAACAAAACGTTGACCTTGACCTTTGACCTTGTTATTTGGAAGGAGCAGTTCATTAAATCTAATTCATTTGATCTGTTTTTCCACTGTATGATTATCTATGTTTCCTTAAAGATCAGGTCAAGAATTCCAGCACAATACACACTGCAGCTGAGAGTTTCTTAGAAAGCTTAAACTGTGATGCTTAGTATTAACAGTTTGATATTCTAAGTTTTCCCTATTGTGAATTAAACATGGGAAATGAGGGATACGAGATCCCGGCGATGCTGACTAATTAATGATACAGAGAGCATGAAGACTACAGATCACTCAATCCTACGCTTCAAGTGATTCATTTGAGTTTCCCTCTGGATTAGAGAGATGTAAGGAAAGATTTTTGATACAGGGTCACAGGAGAGCACGACAACGAGAGAAGGAGAGAGGAAAAATGTGCATACAATTAATGAACCAATCATTATGTTGTTTCTCTTCCAGAAAATTTCCCATCACTAAAGTTGGTTCGGAAGTCATAAGAGTACATTGAATTCTCTATACATCTTTATGGAATTAAAGCTTTATTCAATGGGTTTGACTTTAATCTAAAATAGCAATCTTTGTCCTATTTGCAACACTGTTATAGAAGCAGAAAACCCAACTACTCATGGTTACTCAGCATCAAGATCCAAAATGACACATGGTTATTTATAAACACTGCATCTTAAGCCCTTGTGAAAACAACCACACCATAAAATCTTTTCTTGAGATCTGCACGACCCATCGCAGGCTGAATCAAGCTGTGAACATGATGGGTTTCATACCCCTTAAATACATTTAAATGCTTTCAATGTACTAACAAAATCAATATGCAACAATGCACCTTATGAATACTAAGCATGTGATGAGAAAGAGAGGTAGATCCAACAGGATCCTATAAGAATTCTTAACTATTCTATTTAAGTATTTATGAAGCGGCTAATTCATATAAATTGGTATGTTGTGAATCGTCCAAATATGTACAATTACTAAAAGAAGCAATACTGAGTTCCCGCCCCTAAATCTGAAAGCAGATCGTAATAAACTGTACAGATATGATCGTACGAATTAACAAAATCCGCCGCCTCGTATAATAGTAATGTTTTTGGTATGAGATTGTGTTGGGTAGTATTAAAATTAGATATTTTGAAGAATTTAGATTAAAACAAGTTCTGGGGTACCATAGTTCTGATGAACATTGTAATTTTTTTACTATGGTTGTCAAATCGTCTAAATATATTTATTTGTGTTCCCCAGAACAAATAAATGTATACAGTTTAGGAACAACTAAAGAGCTTTAGGGAAATGAATAAAAGCTGGCTTATAAGAATTATGGAAAATAAATTGGGTTAAAACTATTAGAGTATCAGCTTCAGTTTTTATTTTCTGTATTGTTTATTTGAATCAATGAATCCTTATATAATTTTTTACATATGTTTGTTAATAAATGTTTCTTTGAAAATGTGTTATACATAAATGATTTATTCATTTTTGTAGTTTGTTTTGCAAAGTTTATGTCTAATTGTGTTAAACAGACATGATTAAACATCGGGCAAAATAATCAAAATTGTATTTTTTGTCATAATCGAGCAGCCCTAAGATTGTAATTGTTTTAAAATTACGTGAAGGCATTTTAAAATGTTCCCGAAAAACACAATGACATGCAATTTTACATTTGTGCTATTGACACATTTTTCCAATGCAACCTGCAATACATTCAAAGGCCTAGAAGCACTCCATGTATTTCACTCCATGATCTTAGCAATGTTAGCACAATGTTGCCCAACCAAGCCACAAGGTCTATTTATCTTGAAGACAGATTCTCTCAACCCCCAGCCCTTTCCATCTGATGGTTCCTTACCAGTTCTAATGTAAGAGACTATGAGTCTTTTTACTGCTCCTGGGTTATGGTTTCCTACCAGCACTCTACTCAAGTAAAGTACCACCTTTTATCTGTACAAGACTATGCCTGCCGGGTTGTACTTTGCCAGTTACACCAGGTCTACGGAGAGAACTCCTCTTCCTATTCTTAAGGTTTTGAGATGGATAAAAGTCGTTTTTGAGGGTTGGGAACTATGGATAAAGTGTACTGCAGTTGCTCGAATTCTCCTAAATGGGCCAAGGTGCCATGCTTCAAATAGTATGTAACCACCAGATTAACCTCATTAAAGGACTCATTCAACCCTTAATTAAAAATATATCCATTCAAGATGTTTTAAAGATTATCGGCATAAAAAAATCGGTCCCCATTAACATCTGTGGAATGTATATAAACCGGTGCAAGTCATGGGAGACAAACGGTACTTTCACCAACATTTGTCAAAATATCGTCTTTTGTGTTCTACTGAAGAAAGTTAATCATACCAGTTTGAAATAGATATACCTCTATGTTTGGCTTCAAACCCAAAATAAGGACATATAAACAATAATTGTTTAGGTCATTGTCCTATATAATTGTATTATATTTACAATATTTTAGGGTCAAATTTCCCAGTAAAAAAACATATACCATTAGAGTTGTATAGTATATGCATTACTCATATTGTGATTTTCTCACCATTTCACAAAAATGCAATAATATTATTTTAAACCGTTGAATCGCTAAAACAAGGTTTGCCTTTCATATCATCTTCTCAATTCCTGAATCTGGGAAGCGGCCTCATATTACATTCAGGACTGATGTGATTTATCCAATGGATGGTATACATTTTGCAATATAGATGTGTACATACTTTCAAAGGCGCCAGATGGGGGCTTGTGAAGACATATCACACTGGGTTACTAAAGAAAATATTTCAAGGTTGTAGATGCATTCCACAACAGCTGAAAGCTTGTGTTTGGTTGCACCCTGGCCTGCACATCTGGTGTTGCTTTGCCACACAACAAGAACAACATGAAACAACATAAATGTTCATTCCGCTTCAGTATAACAAAATATAATTTCTCTGTGTATTTCTCTGTTCATCTAAGGATTGTAGAGGTCAACATTTATGTTTGGACAGCACAATGCATCACTGGGGGCCAACTAAGCCATCTGGCCGTTGCCATACTGCACAGAACCGCTGCTTCATAGCATTCTAACAATAATACTTTTGAGATGTATTGATTGTTTCTATAAAAAGATCCAACAGTAAGTCAACACGGCAGTAATCTACTGGATTCATTGCAAGTACACTTTTTTACCTAATTTGTTACGGATACTATTGCATTTGTGTAAAAATTGCAACTTATGCAACTGATTACAATTGAATTATTTGGTAAGATTTTAAGCAATATAAGCGGTGTAAATGCATATGTAACAATCCTAAGAATGGTTACATAAGAGCATTATTTATATATATATATATATAACCCATATGTAAGAAAATAGGTATTTTAAATAAATAAAGATGCACTGAGAGCATCAAATAAAGAACATTTGCCTTTGCACTTTAGTACCACCAACAGTCTTCTTCCTACTGTTCAGAAAAATTGGCGTTTCATGTAAAAAATGTTTGATGGCTTCAGAAAGTCTGACCAGTCCGAAATGTACATTTTCCAACTTGACAAAAGTTTATGGTCATGGTAAAAAAGGATTTATGTTATATACTCACCTGCTTGAGATCTTAGACCTGTAAGACGTTCTTGCATCAGCAAAAGAAAATATTTTTAAGATTGAAAACTAAAGGCTGTTGGCCCAATTCAATTTTATTGTCTGGACATAAACCAGTGCAAGTCAACAAGGACCAGCGGTTTTCTTTTACATTTTAAACATATAATATACTTTGAAGAACGTTGCAAACCAAACCATGGCGGTCCCCCAAGGTAGCAGTCACTAGAATTGCACTTTTGCCTATTTATACATCTCTTGCAGTATCATGTAAACATTTTCCTCTGCATTTTGTGCATTGGTGACTCGTGCTACTGTAATTCTAGAGAAAATCAATGTAGGTGGCATTTTAAGCCCGTAGTGCTTTTAAATCAGTTGCAAAATAAATGTTGGCTCTACATTTGCTAGCTTGTCATTGTAGGATTTTCAGCTTGTCCGTGTAAATAGATCTGCTGTGTATTTACCTGTGTACTATGGGCGTGTTTTGAAGATACGTGGCATTTGCTTTACACATTAAAGAACTTCCCATTGGACCGCCTAGATGAGCATCCCTGTACGTTCGGAAGGATTTTTATAAGGTTTTTATATTCGGCGCCACAGATTGAATGTGGCCTTCAGTACTCTCTCAGCTGGACAGCATCCAATAGTGGCAGTTAAGTTCATGCTGACAACAACAGGCGTTGTTGGCGGGGGACCATAGCTGCTTCAGCATTTAGTGTGACTTTAGAATCCTTAAAACCTTCAAAGACCACAATAAAAGGAAAAATTGCTACGTTTAAAGTTGAGAGGTGTTTACAGCAATAGTACTTCAGATAGGAAAGAAGTTTGGGCGTGACATTATTTATTAGTGTAAACAAAGGAATTTGATTATACTACATTTGGCTAAAGTGGGTCATGGTTGTCGTTGGGCTTTAATAAGCTTGATGTTATATTGAAAAACAAATGTAAAACAAGGAGGGATATTGGCTAGTAACCAATCTTGTTTGTGCCAGACTGAAATTTCGAAAACTGGTGCAGTGAGAATCCGATGTGTTAAACAAAAGATGTTCTGACAACATGTTGGCCCTTAGGATTCAGAATGTTCCGACGCATTACAAAGACAGTGTAGAGCACCTCACACACCTGTCCTCGCTCGTACATCCCTTGTGATTGCATGATTGATATTTATAACACCCTTAGGCAACGTTGCAATGTCGGATTTGGTCAGAGTGATTTGTAATGGCTGCCCCACACTGTGAACTGCATGATATCATAAAACTTTTCTAAACTGAGATAAACAAAGTTATACACATTATGCAAAAGGAAACTGGTGCAACTGAGGAAAAGAAATGACATCAGATTGTTGAACATAGAATAGGAAAAAGAGTGTTTCTGAGTCAAAAGAATAATGTGATAGCAAGATGCATTAATGTATAGTTTTAAGTCTATCACGGTGAAAAAGATATTTAGAAGAATTTTGTAAAAAAAATTATTCTAGGGAACCTTTGACTTATATTTATATACATAATATTTTAACAGTATATTTATCAGTATATTTGAAATTAATTAAGTTATTTTTTGAGTACAAATTGTTTCACGTCAGTCATTTTTTGTCTTATTATGATACTTTTTAAATCTGTTATTTAGTTTATGTAACACAACAATTATATGTTTCTCTTGTATTGGTCTTGATTCTTTCTGATAAAGTGATCGGTCATCCAGACACATGCTTTGTTTCTTGAGTGTCTGTGTATTTCCAGACCAACCCTTCAGCCTTCTTCTCACTCACACTACTATTGACTTTTTCTACTTCTCTTTATCAGCCGCCAATCGCTTTTAATGTCTCCGCGGAGCACTGCTGCAGGCAGACTATTCATCCCTACACTGGACTTTCATTTTTTTTTACTTTAGATCCCTCTTTTTTTATTCTTTTAGAGTGGCTTGAGGTTAAATTACATTCCCAAAGAATTTACAGTAGCTCATATTCGGCCCACTTTGCCAAGAGGTAGCATGATAGTTATTGATGATGCAATTATTTACTATTTAAGCATTATTTTATTATTATTATTATTATTATTATTATTATTATTATTATTATTATTGTTGCTTTTTTTAAAACATGTATTACTATCATCATTATTTTTATTTCTAGATATTATTTATATTGTTGTTGTTATTATTATTATATTTTAACTGTAAATATAGTTTACAGTTACTTTACTAACAAACTTTTTAATATTTTGTTTTTATAAATATTTCAGTTTATATTATTAATAATAAATAATCTACTCCACAAAAATTCTTGTGTTGACAATTCTTTGCAGAGTGCCACTTTAAGTAAAGCATGGAAATATAATATTTGCTTAAGTTGTTCACATACTATAATAAAAGTGCAATAAGTATCCCATTGTTTTGTGGACTGGCCTGATCCAGCATTTTTTCTTCTTTTAATATAAACAATACTAAGTGCAACCAGAACTGACTTCTACTACCTATTCCCTACATTTTTTTAACTATCGTAATTATTTAAAAATATATAATTTTTGCTTTTTATTTTACAACTCTTCTCCACATGATGATGCCCACATCACCATTTTCTTCCACATTAACTCTTAAAAAAACAAATTTAATCATCATTATTATATAATGTTATGATTTAGAAAATAGAATATACAATAAAAATTGTTTAAAATTTAAAATCAAAAATAAAATGTTATCATCTTAAGAAGAATGTCTTCTCATAATTTTCTCAAGACGCTTCTAAAGGTCTCACCCTGTGATACTTTTAAAGCATTTTAAAAGAATTCCATCTATTCTGCGCTCTTATTGATTGTTCTATCTTCAATATTTACCCAGTCATCCACAGACATTTTAATGAATAAAATCAGTCTTTATTCCAGACATTAAGGCATTCAGATTCAAAGTTTTTAAAAATACTAAGAACATTTTCGAGTCATTCATGTACATCTCAAATACACTGTATTAACCCTGAATCAAACCCTTATGAAATACCTTTACACTATGTTGTTGAGTAAAGCAGACTACGCCATAACACAAAATTTACTCAAGTTAAAATGTAAAATAAAATATAATATATAAGGATGAAACCCGACCAGTGTATGTCCTTCAAACAAGGTTAAACAAATAAATGTATACACATTCCCCTCAACCAAATGCACAAGCAAATATGGAAAAATCCCACAAATCTCTGTTGTGCATCCCAAGTTTCCTTCATCTCTCAAAATGAAAAGCCACCCCATTACAAATCCAAACTGACCATCACAATCTAAATCCATATGATAACTATAAAGATGCCTTTGTGTTTAAGAGAAGGACACAGTTTCTTAGGAAACAGGGATGCTCTGTGCAAGTCGCTGTCCATGGTGCTGAAACAACAACAGCACAAAGAAACCACAGCAAACCTCTCCATGTGACTTTGACTTTTGGGGATGTGATCTTGTTGTATCACAAATAAATGATAAGAACTCACTCCTCATGCATGCATACACACACACAGACACACAAACACACACAATCCCGCATTTTCCAAACGCACAGGGACGCGCAATCCCGCATGCGTCAAATGGAGAACATCTGCGCATGGATCATTGCATGCTCCAACTCCTGATGTCAATCCAAGAGTCAACGCAAACCAAACCTGCTCTCACATCTCCAGGCTTATCTTTTATTCCACACCATCCAAGTTTCCATCCAGAAACCTTTTTTATATTCATGCATCAGAGGAACTAGGATGCAGGCGTGGGCATGCATACTTATGGGCATTGAGCGGTGAAGATCTACCCCTAGAACGCCCATTCTTCACCATGGTCCAAGACGAGCAGATGCTTCGTGCGTCGTTCTTCAAGCTCCCCAATCTGTCGGGATTATAAATGCTTTTGGGAGATCTACACCTCTGTCGGATCGAAGCTCAAGCAGCATGGATATGTGTTCTTTATTCCAGGGTGAGCCCAGAAACCTGATGGAACCAAACATCTGATCCGTCGCACCTGGGAAGGGCGCAAGAATGGGAACCTTCTCTCCAAAGAACGCCCCAAAAGTAAAGGCATAGGTGTCTCTCGTCGGGAAAGGGATGCAGACATCGTGAAGATAACATTTCGAGCATCACTGCGGAGTTTCAAGGCATTGGGCTTGGGGTTCTCTTTGATTTTGCTTTTATGGTCATCTCCAGCAAAGCCACACCGGTGGTCACCAGAGGAAAAGGAGCAAGGTAAGATTTTAAGCATACTTCTTCATCATCTTTACCTTTCACTCCACTTGGGTCATGTTTGGTTTGGGGTGGATGTGAAGAGCACTTGAAGATCTGACTTTAAGTCTAGATGGGAACACAGATGATGAGGTTCGTCTTGAGGATGCTGAGTAATGGTTAGCAATGCACCAGAGCCACTATTTCCCCAAAGCCATTGCCAGTTCGATAGCTTTCTCATAAAGATGTCTCTCTTTGCAAATCATTTACTTTGATATGTATGGTTTCATCTTGGAACGGGGCAAGGAGTTTCTCTGGTGCATTGGGATGTTGAAAGTACATTATGGTGGACATCATCTAAATTTGTTTGGTGGGTTTCGTTGTTAAAAGATCATTGATTTGTCCAACAGTATGTTTCCTTTCTTTTATATCTGATGTGCATGACTATGCTATTGAAAATGATATGAAGTGTCACATCCATGCCCCATTCACTTCATTATAGTACGTATGCATTTGGATGTATGAACAGAAATCCAGTGCAGAGATTTTTTTGTAACATAGATTATGGAGGGATAAATCCATGCATTTATGCATATGCAGAATGATGCTTATATTATTAAAGCATATGCAGAATAATCTTATATGTGTCTAATGTCAAATATTGGAGGAGGAGTTTTGAATGTCAAGTTGCAAAGATTATAATGTCTTATTCCTGGCTACAGGTAGGGGGCCATGGTGGGCCTGTAGATATGAGTTTGTGCTGTATGTCAGGTGCAGGTGCCTATTTTATTACTGTTCATAATTTAATCCTTATGTCAGTATGAGCAACAGATGTTTCCTTTTCTTTCATCTCCTTAACATGATCATAATTCCATCAGACTTGTTGGCTAACTCCCAACATGCAAGATAAGATTTCAACCATTTGAGGTTACCTTGACGGATGTGGTGAGAATTTTTGTACATATGGGAGAATAGTGCGACCCCTACAATAATATATTCACCCTCATTCAAAACCTGTTTTTGACTGTTTTTGTTGTGGAACAGAAAAGAAGATATTTTGAGAAATGTCTTGGTGTCTGTGTCCATACAATGCATGTAAATAGGGGCCGTTGTTTGGATGTACACATTCTTAAAATATATTCTTTTGTCCCGTGAGAGTTTGAATAGACACAAGGATGAATAACTCACTTTTTTGGGTGAACTTATTCTCCAAAATGGTCAAAAGTTTATGAAAATAACCACATCGAATGGATGACAGTATACTATCTATGCTTCCATGTGGCATGTTGTACATGAACACAGAGCTGTGTATGTAGCAGCATGTCCCAATCGCAGGCACATGGCATGACCATCTGTTTAAGAAGTCGCCATTTAACTGTGAGAACTGGGCTGGCAGAACAGTCTGGTCTTGCGGCATCTGCCAGGGCAACCACAGCAGGACTATTTTCTCTCATCTGCTGCATCACGCTGCATTTCACTGTTGTATGACACGAAGAACAAGCTCTTGGTTTGATTGATTTGTGAGATTTAATACCGTTTATTTGAGCATTTCATAGTCATATCGATGCTGTCAAAAGAACTTCATGAACACATGTGTAAGAGGCATGTGGAAAGCTTAAAACAAGCATTCTTGTATTATTTCAATATAATTAATATACATTACGGCAACTTCGAGGTGATAAAATGAGAATTTGGCATTATTTATTCACCCATTTGTTATTACAAACCTATAACTTTATTATTAAAATTATTTTTGAAGAATGTACCTGAACAGTAGAAGCACCCTTTACCACTGTTAAATCGACACAAAAATCAATTCAAATGGATGCCGTTAGTGTTCTGATAACATCATTCTTCAAAATATCTTCTTTTGTGATCTGCAGAAAAAACGCATGCAATATTTCAAAATCCTTTTAACATATTTGGCATGCTAAATCACCTATTTGTCATGCCAAACCTATGACTTTATTTCTTTTGCTGAACACAAAAGGCGATATTTTGAAGAATGCTGGTTGGCAAACAGCAGTCGCACACATTCATATTTTATCATATCGACATAAAACCATGCAACCAAACCAACTTTTAAGGTTGACAACATTCTTCAAAATATACTTATTTGGGATTTGCAGAAGGACCGTAGATTTTACTTGACAAGCGTGTGATTTACTGTCAGATTTTACATTTTTGGAAAAAATATTTTAGTTGGTTGATGTTTCCCCAAAAAATATTGGTTTTCCTCTTTTGTCAGATTTCTCTGCCTCTCTCCTTACATTAAACACTTATTTCCACTCAGCTTTACGATGTAGAGAAATTCACACCTTTCACCAGTACATTTATTGCTGATTCGATCATGAGAGGGAAGAGTTATACGTAAGCCACATTTGCTGGTTTAGGGAAAATGTCTTGCTAAGTGTAATTTAACCATCAGCTGTTGCATAATTCCATAAAAGCTTGTAGTTTTGAGTGAAATATTTCAGATTTTTCCCTCAACCCCCTCCTGCCATCCATCACAGCTTCTCGGCACCCCAAATATGCATACGAGGCCCTATTCCGTACCCGCGTCGTTCAAGATTTAACACTCCATCCCGGGCCTTTCAAGCACACTGTCATTTTTCAGCATGCGTTACGACCGGGCCACGCTTCAATCTCAATAGAGAGAGAGAGTGGGCTCACATGAGCAGAGAGGTGCTCAGAAATGTTTGGAATGGAAGTGAAGAGAAGAGCTAGCGAGACGGGAAGTTCCTTCATCTCTCTCTCTATCTCTCTCTCTCTCTCTCTCTCTCTCTCTCTCTCTCTCTCTCTCTCTCTCTCTCTCTCTCTCTCTCTCTCTCTCTCTCTCTCTCTCTCTCTCTCTCTCTCTCTCTCTCTCTCTCTCTCTCTCTCTCTCTCTATCTCTCTCTCTCTCCGGGGTTCAGAGTTGTGTATTAATGAGAAGCAGTGATGAGTAGGGTCCGCAATTACCCTCAGGCCTCCGTCACGCCACAGCTGCCGCGGCTTGCAGCTAATTGCACCGATGTATTAGCCCGAGTGTCGCTCTCTTCTATTACCTATTACTCTTCCTCCGCCCGCTGCCTGGCACCAATCGTGGCTGGCCACTGCTCTAAATGAACTCTCGCCACTTGCTCGACAATAGACTTTCGCCATTGGAGCCTATACAGACAGACGTGTAATTTTCCAGTTGATCTGGTTTGGAAGCCAACCGATACGCAACACAAACAAGCAAGTTGGAGGGAGAGGCTTGAATATGGGTGGGGGAGTGAAGCAGAGTAAAGGGGTTTGGCCTCGTTTGCCGCACATCAATATTCTGCTTAAACATTTCACACCTCAGTAAAATCAATGGCACTCAGATGGATCCGAGGAGGCTAGTGGAGCTTGCGGGCCTTAAATAGATAGTTCACCCGAAACTTGAAATTCTGTCATTATTTAAACATACTTTTGATGTTTTAAAGCTTAATAGCCCTCTTTCTTCAGTAAAACATAAAAGAAGTAATTTTTAAAAATGTCGGTAGAAAAAAACATTGGCCATTGTTGATCATTTTTAAAACATTCTTTTAAATAGACCATTTTGTGATTTCAGAAAAAAGAATTTCGGTAAGCAAAAACGTTGGTCCCAATTGACTTCTTCTGTATGGACTCCAAACCAATGCAAGTTAATGGGGACCCACTGGTTTCTTTTTCCAACATTCTTCAAAATATATTCTTTTCATTTTTGAAGAAAGAAAGCAAGTTTTGTCATTTTAAATGACAAAAGGATTAATAAAAGAGGACAGAACAGTCATCTTAGGGGTGAACCATCCCTTTAAAGTCTTTATTTTATTAAAGTAACTCAAGATCCTCAGAGGGGCCTTAAAAAAGCACAGTGTCCAGGGCTCTGTGACCTAGCAGTTCCCCGTCCTTATCATTCATAAAATGTATCTGTGATTACATACAGTACTGTATGTTTCCAAACTTTCTCCTACATTAAAAAGGCAATTACGAAATCTGCAAAGTCTTGAAAGCATGGAAAATGAAAAACTAAGGAAAAGTTTATAAGTGGACCTCAAGGGGGAAGGATAAAATGAAGGATGGAGCTGTTTAAAACGCCAGAGAAATTAAAATTTCCATTCATAAATTTGGCAGATACTTTTATCCAAAGTGAATTCAAGATATGCACTCTGTCATCGTGTGTTTTCAGGGATCAAACTCATGACCTCTGTGTTTTTAATGCAATACTCTACCAGAAAAGCTAGTTAAATTGTGTTTTGTGAGATTGTATCAATAACACTGTACAATATGGCTGTATCTGTTGACATTAGTACATGTGTTATTAAACATGAACAATAATACTTCCACATCATATTTTAAATCTTGGTTCATGCTAATTCAATAATTTACTAATTCAGTTGTAACTTAACTCAGTTGTATTGGCAAGATCTTATGTAAGCAAATATTATCATATTATATTTAATTAATATTATAATTGTTAATATAGATAACTTTTATTGTAACCATCCTAAGTGTTGTAAATGTATCTTAAATATGTATAATTTTGTCAGGGTCATTCCAACTTGAAGGGGAAACTCCGTGGGACAGACTAGAACAACACAATAATTTTGCCTGCATTTGCCGCTGGCAAAGATTTGTCTTAAACATTGGAATTCAAAGGAATATTACAAAATGTATTTATTGATAGACTGAGGATAAAATTATGACAACTAAATGAAAATGAATTTCTAATAACAAACACTGAAAAAACGGATAAATTTTTTTCCTGACAACAAAGAAACAAAATCTAAGCTGAATTTAATTATAACAATAACTGTAGATTAAAACTATTCCGAAAATAATTAGCCACAACATATTTTTTATGGTTGAAACAGAAATGATAACTAAATTACAATAACAACTAAATTACTGATTATAATATATGATTACTAAAACTTACATGAAAACTATGACAAAAAATGATGCGTCAATGATATAGTTTGATAGAGTTGATGAGAGATTTTTGACGGTAACTCGTGATAATTCCTGATTAAAACTGAAGACCAAAACTATAGCTAATATAATTTGTTAATGAATGAAGAGAGGATGACTAAATTAAAATGAACTCATAAATGAACACTGTAAATGAAAAACATGACAAAACTAATTAAGCAAAATCTTTTCTTACAACTTAAACAGACACAATAACTAAATTAAAGGAATTCATGATAAAAAAATCTACACACCGACATTTTGGTCAACTAATAACAATAAAATGAAAGTTTTATTTTTCCTTTCATCTTGCCGGAGTAGATCAGGTACAAAACTCAACGATAATTCTGGAAATCACAGACATATTTGTCCCTAAATTAGAAACTAGAAACTTAAGCTTGAAACTAAAGCCACATTCGAATCCACATATGCAGAAACATTTCACAAAATCCGAGATTGAATTGAAACAATCAAGTCATAATAATGTGTAATAAGACCCAGAAAAGCATTCAGCAGTGGGTCCGATGCATTATTGTGTCTGTTTGTGTAATAAAGGTGTGCTTAAGTGCACTTTATATATTTGTCCTGCACTCAAAGGCCGTCCATTGATCTATGGTTACAGCCAGTCAAACCACAGCCAAAGCCTTTACTAATCCATTCTTGGGTTCCTGAAGAGAAACAGATCCAGCACTGTGGGACACCATCGCTTCCTATTTGGCCTTTCAAGGATGACCGAACCCTACTGCCTGACTTCTTTCCCCGCCTGAGTGAAAATGAACGAGGCTGAGACCTTTATGACAGAGACTCTCCAGTCTGACTGACATCGGGTCTGGTTAGGCCTGAGTTAATGCTCTGCCTTCATGTGAGCTTGATAACTCGCTCATGAATAAAGACACCGGTGTTATCAACAGCCAAATTGTATCATCTTTTTTTTTGCTTTGGTAATAGATAATATAAATGTTAGTGATGGAAAACTGTTAGACTTGTGCTGCTTGTGCCATGTTCTGCTCCCTAGATCTGAATGCTAGTTATGTGAAGCTTTGATAGTTATTTTTTTATGTGTTTAGATATATAAAACAGTCTAATTTGTTACAAGCAATAATGGGGTAATTAAAGGATTTGAGCCTCCCTGTTGTCAAAATCCAAGAAGTTCATATAAGGTGTTGTAGTAAATCATGTGCAAAACATTTAAACTATTAATTTATAACATTTATTAATATTTATATTTCCTCCATGAAACATAAAATAAACAAAGAACAGTTTAAACGTGATTAATGATGTCATTAACCTCTGACCTATCACATCCCGGTTGGATTTGCAGTTTGAGCCCTAGAAATGCAAGAAAGGTGCGAAGAGTTGAGATAAAATGAATGCGATTGGGTGGAAGTTGGGCTTATTTGCATTAGTATTGGACAACGATTAATCGCGAAAAAGTTCATGTTACACAAATGTACGTCCGGGAACATCTTGTACATATAAGTTTTGTATTCATGAACACAAATACACATACATACATACACCTTTATACATTTATACATTAAGGACTTTACATGTATTTATATGTATAATTATACACAATTATACACAATACACCATATTACTAAACAATATGGATATTTATTGGTTTTTATATTTGTATAAAAATGTTCAAGTATATTCTTGTTTGTATATGCTAGAATTTCAAACTAAATATGCACAGTGTGCAAAAAAATTGTTTTACTTTGGATGCAATTAATCCCGAGTAATCGTTACTCAT